>OZ037782.1:27221679-27321679 GCA_964035525.1 Porites cylindrica | reverse complement strand
TATAATCACGAATATTAATTTGTTCAATAGCTTCACATCAAAATTATTGTTTTTCTGTGCCCTCATTCCTTTTCCTGTTGATGATACTTTAATTTCATTTCTGGTAAAAGTGATTTTGAAGATTAATGTTTTTGTAAATAATTGCAAATAATAGTAATAATAATAATAATAATAATAATAATAATAATAATAATAATAGTAATTTTAAAAAAATTGGTGTTTTGCAGGATTATAAAACATATTTGGATTTTGTCCTTGCACTAGAAAACAGGAAAGAACCTCAGGTGGGTAATCTAAAATAGTTTCAGAGTAACAATAAATTTTCCATAGTTCACTATTAAAGTTCCTTTTTTGTGATGACAGCCTGCCAGAGATTATTTTGGTCATTTGCTGACATAATTTTTGGTGGAAAGGACTTTACTCTAACAAAGTTATTTTACTCCATTTTTGTCTTTTAGGCTCTACAGTACATGTTTAGAATACTGGATATACAGGTGAGATCGATGTTTGTTAGTTTTCATAGTGCCTGTATATTGAAAATTCTACGTCTTTTTAACTCGTTTTTTCTGTTCGTTTCAGGGTGTCGGACATCTCAACATCTTTTCATTAAACTTCTTCTTTAGGGTAGGAATTTGACTTCTGGTCTTCGAGTATTTTGTTCATTTGATTATTACTGAAAATTTCATTACTTTTAGAGCAAGTTCTTTACAACAAGCCATTTTCAAAGATGCATCTGTATTTTCAGTATTTTTTTGTGGCTTTCCTCTCCCAGGAAATTCAAGAGGAAATGAAGAAACATGGACATGAACCTGTGAAGTTTCTGGATGTTAAGGTACTAATAAAACATGGTAGTCTTAGCCGTTACATGTAAAAGTATCTAATAAATGCCTACTGTGTAAATAAAAATTTTGTTCTGGGGGAGCAACTGATGACCACAATTTACTTTATTCATGAACGAAAGGGTGTGAAATACTTGTTGCGAGTTGTTCAAAAGATGTATCGTTGAAGAGATACCCAAATAACTGTGATTGGCAAAACAGACTTGATACACACGCAAATGACTAGCAAATTCCATTTAAAAACTTGTCTCATTATCACCGATGCTTCCATTAAGAAAGTCCCAAAAGCTGAGCCAAAGGAAAAGTGGGAAGGAGAAATGAAAAGAACCGGAACCACTTGTGCTCATGGTCCCCTCGGTTAGAATTCTTGAGAGGGTTGACTGATCTGTATGATTGTGTTTCTTCACAGGATGAGATTTTTGATATGGTCAAGCCAGTAGATCCTTATCGGATCAGTCTGCAAGACCTTATCAGCAGGTCAGTCATCATAACTACCTTATTATTGGAAATTAACGCGGCGAATTTAGTGGAAAACTACTTTCAAATAAAGGAAATTTACGGGAAAGAGAGGCTAACATTTCAAATTGAAGGACATTTACGCGACGCTCACAAACCAAGAAACAAAACTGGTTGAGACAACAGAAACAAAGTTAAACGTAGAAAATGAAACTTTGTTCGTGGTACTTTTCCTAAACGTCAAGCGAAGAAATCTGGCCACCTTGAGGTTTCTTCACAGCTCCACTGTTACAGGTGGATTCCACCACGATATATTTTTATTTATTTTTATATTTTATAATATAAAAATTTTTAAGTTATTTTTTTTATAATAAGGTGATTAACCTAAGGATAAATTTGTTTAAGCCAAACACGTGTCCTCTTAACAACTTCTAATGTCAGTGTTCATGTTAACCCGCTTAATATATTTTTTTAAAATCATGGTTCTGTGTGAGTGCCGGTTTAAAGTGGTAAAGAACATGTCAGCAACAATAGCACGGAACAGTGGTATCTGTGAAGTGAAAGCTTGTGTTAACCCCGGGGTGTTAACTCGAATTGTTATGATTCATACAAAATATTCTGCCGTTTCTGATTGGCTCAAATACCTCCGGCTAAAACCAGCTGGCGTTGACCAAATTTGAAAGATGCATTACCATCGATTCGATGGGATATTTCCTTGGAAACGAGGTTGATCGATGGTATATTTCTGGAAACGAGAATCCTTGGGAAAAATTGAATTTAAAACGTGGCGTTCACGGCTATCTGAAGGCGAAATAACTGAACTTCTGAATGAAACTGGACGGAAGAAATGTAAATGTGGGTAGTTTTTCAGTGTTTTCAGTCTTTTGAATTACGTCATTTAGTGATTGCACCTGTCCGCAACACCAAGATATTACAAATTTCGGAACATTATACATGTACTTTTCTGGGATACTGCCCACCTACCCCTCCCCCAAGCTAACATTAACACTTACTTCTCACTTAGGCGAAAATGTTGGCTGAGGGAAGGGGTAGGTGGGTAGTTTCCCAGAAACGTATAATGATCCCAGATTTGTGTAAGTGAAACCCTTATACAACCGAGTGAGAGGGGACGGGGAAAATGTGTTTGGTATTACGGGAAGGGTGGGTGTTATATCGGAGTCTCCTCGCATATATTGCACTGTAACTGGGGCAAAGACTACCGCTCGTTAAACCAGTATCTTCGTTATGAAGGGTCTCTTATATCAGGGTCCTACTGTCGTGGCAAACACTACTATGTAGATGTCTCTAACAGAAATGCTGAAGTTTCGTACAGTGGAACGCCGTTAATGCGACCACCGCGTTGGACCATAAAATCCTGGTCGTAACAACGAGGTGGTCGCATTAATGGGGTCTTCAAAATAATAAAATGACTCAGTGATTTTTACGTTTTGTTTGAAAGAATATGGCCGTAATGACTAGGTGATCTTATAAACGGGGTGGTCGTAAAGCGGGGTTCCACTGCAATCATGAAGTTTATGTAACCACTCGTCACTATATGGTTATCTTCACAGTGGTCAAGGAGAGACAGTCACCAGCATTCTGATTGATTTGAATGGCTTCTGGACTTATGAGAACAGAGAACTTCTTGTACAAGATGTGAATAATGAATAATTTACCCACTTCGGAGCCTATTAGCGACCTGGAAGTCACAACTATTGTCTGTGGAAGTTCCAAGGACAATTGTCAAATAGTCTGAAAAACTCTCGCTTTCGAAACCAGGCCAAGTGCAAAACCTTTCCTGTGACAATGAGTTTCATTTACATGGCAAAAAAAAAAAAAAATTTTCTTATCAGTGGCTTTACACGTAGCCTCGCCTTGAAGCAGAGGCTTGGGGCAAGTCGGAAATGTCCTACTCTACATATTAATGATCAATGTCTCTTGTTCCCTTATTTGTCTCGATTTGTTTTCGCAAAAGGAAAAACAGACGCCTTCTGGCTGACCACAAAAGACTAAGGGCCTGTTTACGTGGAGGTGGGGGACCCTAGGTAGGTGAAGTAACCCGCTTAGGTAGGGTAACCCGCCTGTCCTTATAATCTGTTATATGGTCACCCACCTATCATGTAAACGCGATCAAATTCAATAAGAGATAATATGGACAGGCGGGTTACCCCACCTAAGCGGGTTCCCTGACACACCTGGGGTCCCCCACCTCCATGTAAACAAGCCCTAAGATAACCCTAAGATAATATTCCAACATACAGCTGTAATGGCAAGCTTTGTCTTAGCTTTGTGGAAATGAATAGATTTTTACAGAGTCGTTTTGTAGATTTACAGTATTTATTGAGCTGCTCCATGCTCAGTTTGCAAATAAAACAGTTCAAAATGAATCAAAAGCTGGACTTTCCTTTTATATTATATAAAATAAATGCACCCTGAAGTTAGCTGTGTAATCAAAATTCAAATTCTGCTATAAATTAGTTTTAATAGAAACATAGCGCTTCGGAAATGCTGTCATCTCCATTTGCTGTGTAACAGCCGTGTTTCTTCTTTAAGCTCTTTAAATCTTTCTTGAATCTGGTCAGTGATCTGTTTTCTTGCTTCCATCTGCAAGGTACAAATAATATAACAATCATTTCGACTTTTTTTTCACGAGACTAGATACTATTCAAACAGTCTCCGCGTACTGATAAGCCCCTTAAATCCCAGGTCGACTTAGAATTTGGAAATGTTGGTTTTGGTTAATAAAATGAGGAATTTAAACTGGACAACCAGAAAAAACACCCCTGGTTTGAGAACCAACAACACACGCAGTTCACATTGTAAGCGTCACGAACAAGAATCAATCACATAACTTAGGACTGACAGACCAGCGTCAGCCTACTGGCTAAGCTAATAGAGAAATAACGCGCTTAGGACGGCAGAGTAGAGAAGACGGCAAACCTTGCGTGACAAGTGTGACAATAATTTTGTTTTTGTAACCCACCAGGCACCAGTTGTTCAAAAGGTGGATAGCGCTGATGGATAAATCTCTATCCAGTTGATAGTGCAATTGGTTTCCCAAATACTTATCCACTGGATAGAGATTTATCCGGTGGATCGCGCTATCCAACGTTTGAGCAACCGGGGCCAGAGCACTAATAACCGAAAGTGCCATCTTTTTTCCCATGATGTACAAGACGACTGTGCCCATTTACTGTTTTTATCGAATATCCAAAGGTTTCAAACCAAATAGGGGCCCCCAAAAAAGGAAACATGCCTCTGAAGAAACTCAAAAGGCTCTAAAAAAAAATTTCCCAACGATTCGTTCTTGTTTCCTTTCTAAGTCTCCCTCTTCCGCTTTCGTTCTTTTTTTCTCCCCACCTTGCGCCACTCTCCACCATCTGAACGCCTGAAACAAGTTATGTATTAAGATTCTGACTCACTGCAGTCTTTTTTGCTTTTCTGTATTCCTCCACAGTGTCTGTAAATTCCATTGGTTCTCCTATCAGCACTGTTACTCGCTTCAGAAGAAAAGGCAAACATCTTGCTTAAGTCAAAAATGCATTTTTCTTTTTTTTTTGGCACGTCGATTAACTTTTACTTTAAATCACTGTCTACTTCAGTCAACGGTTAATTTGGCTAGTCTCTTGGCTTGTCAGAACAAAAGGTCGTCGAACAGTTCCTTCTTTCCCAAAACGGAATTATTCATTTATACCAGAAGCAGACCAGTGAAAACCAGCTAAAACCTAACACAAGACACCAATAGTCTTAACAAATGCTTTCTCAACAGCTGACGGAAAATGACAGTTTAAAGACAAGAACTGGCTACGGTGTGCTGCTTAAAAAACGAACAGGACAAAACTCGAGGCGAGGCCGAGAGTTTAGTAAAACTGATAATACACTCCCTGCTCGTTTTTTGAACAGCTTCAATATCTCTGATATAGATCAACTCATTCTTGCACTAACATTAAGATTTGGGGTTATTTTGGTCTAAAAAATTGGAGATAAAGTTTAGCCGCGTCTTTATCAGATATAAAGAGGCTCGGTAAGCATTTAAAATTTATTTTGTTTTTTTCTTTAAGAATTATAAATGAGGTTTTGAATTTGTGTTTCATACACCAACGAGAACATAGATTTCATTGAACCCGTTTGAACAGCGAAGTTTTCTTCAGTTTGTGCTCATTAAATATACTTTTGTATGCTCTCTGAGTCTTTGTATTAATAAGACTCCGGTATATGTCCGTGTTGTGAGAGGCACTTAAAATTGAAACCTGGATACACGCTGGACGGTATGGCATGCCCTTTAGTCTCCAGTCTACCTCGCAGCCGTGTTTTGGATGTCACGCAACGCTCCCCCGGCTGCCAGAGAGACTATTCACTCTCCGAATTACCCAGGTTCCACTGCATTCAGAAACTCGGCAAACAAAAAAATTCGTAAATTCTTTCTAGGGGAAATAATAAAAAAACTCACAGCTTTATAAAGGGTGTCATCAAGTTAAGGCAACTCATGTAAACTGAGTTCTCTCTTTCGTATGTCTTGTTCACTGACCTGCATTATTTGCGGAATGTACGGACTTTGGTTAGGCAAAACATCATCCATTCCTGTAAAAAGTTTTCAAAGACATTTAAATATTAATGAAACATTCTTTCTAATACGCGACAGATTTAGTCTGGGTTACTAAAATCGAATGTTTGCTCGACGATCTGGCACATTCGAGTCACTTCACAATTAGAAGGGGGTTAGGTCTCGGTTAAACAGTCACTATGTTATCTCAGCGTTTAAACAGTTCTTGACAACCGATGTTGTGACTTTTTAGGAGTCACTACAAGTTTTCTTTTTTAAGAATTTGGTTAGCGCGTGACAGCGAGCGCTATTTTCTTATTTGCACACCCTATTGGGGTAGCGGTCAATACGTAAATCTCCCCTGGCATTTATTTCCATACGCGCTTTCGGTGGTCTCTATTAAAAGAGAAAATAAAAGGTTTGTTATTAGGCCGCTAAAGAGACATAGTCACAACCTCTTGTGGGATGTTGTGACATGGTGTGAGCAGACTCTCTCGAGGAGAATCCTGAGACAATATCATCAAGACCGTTTGTCCGGGTTTTAAGCAACCACGACGACAACAAGAGTTCACAAGTCTTTTACACTTTTTAGCGGTAATACTTCCGAGTATTCTAACTCTGTCAAACGGCCATTTTCACAAAGAGATCATTTCAGTCATTTGACTGCAACTACCAGAATCCAAGGATCATGTTTGATTTCCTGATCAATTTGTTTTCTTATTCAGGTCCAGAATAACAACAATATTTAGTCAACATCATGCCGTCGTCAGGGTCTTTAAATAACTGACGAAAATGAGCTGCTTTTGAAATGACATCTGCAAACAGTTTAGCCTGTTCCAGGCTCTTAGATAGTCGGGGCCGCTGAATTGAAAACGCGCGAACACGAAAATAAAACGGGAGGAAACTGGGGAGAGCAGGGGCTTCCTTTTCCCTTTTCCCCATCCCGCCAACTTTTCGCGTGCCTTTTACTTTCGCTTCTTCCCCACTATCTGAGAGCCTGGAAGAAGAAGTCTTTCGGTCATAAACCCAGCCCGACCCTTGCTCATGCAAAAATTCTGTAAGAATTCCCCTGCTGTGGGATGTTGAACAATCCGTCCATAAAGACTGTAGGGGACGTAGTGCTGCTAGTCTTAAGGTAACAGACTTGTTGTTTGGCTTCACTTTATGTGAAAAAAAAAAAAACAAACAAAAAAACAAAAAAACAGACGAGAAAAATTGTTGACCTCACTCGTTGGCGATTATCGATTATTAAATTTAGGGAGCTTTTCTGACCTGCAATACAACAACCACACAAAGTGTGTTTGTAATATTGTTTTTCATTTTGTTTATAAGTCAGTTGAGCATGTAGGGCAAGATTTCCGTGTAACCCCATACATTCATTAATTATACATACATCTATCATGTTCAAAGAAAACAAAAGTCAGAACAACACGAAGCCTTTTGGGATTTCAGCTATTATTTTAAAAATTTTTCATTTTTTTTTTTTACTGAGTCTTTCTTGAAACGCCCCAAATTTGACGCTTTCGGCACTGAAATAAGAACTTGTTGGAACAAATTTCGAACTATTTTCGCTCTCCTAAACCTAACTTTAAAAAGTAGATTTGCTGCTAGAAAAGTAGCAACAACGCTTTGTTCCCAGCGCTTTTTTTGTCTGGGAACAAAAGATTAATTTATTTGCTGTAAAAACTGAAGTCTCGCATGCAACGGCATGGCTCAAACAGAATCTTTTGGAAAAAAGTCAAGGTCTTTTTATTAATAAGGACTAAAATTATTTTTTCAAGGATTTCTTTTCCCCAATAACATGAAGCAAAGACCTTTAAAATGAGTGGGTGGAGGGGGGTTCGCATATCTCAATACCTTCCTTTAGTAGGGCACGGTTCCTAGGATACTTCAAATAACGGAAACTGAACTATGCCGGGAACACAGAAATCAGAAGAAAGCACTTTAATCATCAGCAACAAAATTTGTGTATTGCTGTTCTTTCTATCATTCCTTTGCACAAAACATTTTCTTTTTACCGAAGGTTATTTTAATCAAGGAGCTTTCAAAAATTTATTCAAGGACCTTTCAAGGATATCCCGGACTTTTCAACGACAGGATGCTTTTTCAAGCACTTTTCAAGGCCAGTGCGAACCATGTAATGTGATGCATTTGTCCACTTAACAATAATTTCGTCCATTCGCACTACTCGTACGATTCGACAACTTTTTGAAGAAGACCCTAGAGTGAACTAATGAGATGCATGGACATGATAACTTGTCCAGTCCTACGAGTTGTAAAAAAACTTTTTCCCCTCGTATAAGAGGGAAGGGGAGGGGAGGGGAGCGATAGTATGGTACATGACTGGAAAGTCCTGAGGGGAGTGGACTTACAGTGCGACCGGGAAAACCGTGAACATTTGAAATATCTCAGGAGTGTTAAATGTGTTATGACTAATCACAGCAAATATCAGGACACGTGAACTGGCCACAAAACCACAAACTAATTAACGTTCTTGCTTGCAGTTTAGTTTTCTCACGCCTGATTGTCTGTTCTCTTGCAAGACAATAACATAATAATCATTATTAAATACTTCTAGTGCTCACGGTTTTCCCAGTTTACTGTAACAAGATTTACAATTATCTTGTAGCTTACTAATTAGATATACCTATTTGACCATACTTGGCAATAATAACAACTTGCCTTCATGCCAAAATGGTACAACTATTGGAGTGACCTGGGCCTCTGCTATGAGCCTGCCAACACCTAACAAAAAGATTGAAAATCCTAATTACATACCGAGAGCAGATCAAGACCTTTAAACCAACTGACCATCCCTAATTTCCTCTTGAACACCCTGTAGTGACTGGTCTGTAATGTTGGGGTGACTCTAGCATGGGTAAAGAGCTTACCAGTAAAGAAAATTATATGAGTAAATCTGGGGATTAGAATGGCTTGAAGCGTTTTTCCAATTAATTGTCCAGTTCTACAGGAAAGTCAAGTATGCACGGAAAACTGACCATGAAAAGGGTGAATAAGCAGAGTACGTTGGAGAGAAATCATTCACAAGTTTTGTTCCTGAAGTGCATATAGGGAGCTAGCCTGTGACGCAGATGTTCTGGCAGGGGCACCAACATTCCAGCCAACACAAAACCTCAAAATTACTACTAAACATCTACAATGACAAGCACATCTACACTGACACACAAGGATTTATGGATTTAAAAGATCAGAGTCAAAGTCTACAGGGAGGGAAGTTCAGATCTTGAGAAGAGCATGGAATCACCAGACTGGCTACCAGGAATGATAGAACCTTGTTCAAGGTTCCCCACAACTTGGTACAACTGCAGTGAGAATTGAACTTGTAACAGCACTACAAAATATGTGTTACGGGAATCACCATTAAGATGAGATGGACAGGACGCTCAGAAAGCAGGTGGGTGAAGAAAATTGTACAAACAACACCAAAAATTTACCCCCAACTCAGTTTAATAACAAAGAAAGTGTCAACCTCAGTAATTTCTAGAAAATAGGGACTCTAGGATAGGGAGAGACTTTGGAAGTTTAGTCTACCAAAGAGTAGCAAAATTCAGCTAAACTAAGTCTGATATAGGCTAAGGGTTCCTGGGTCCCAACGGCACATTCCTACCCAAACATTTCTAAGTAACCAATTCCCCAGCCCCCTCCAGGGAAATTTCCATACGAGCATAATTGTGCAGGTTTACACACCAATCGATGACGACAAGGACAATTCTGAGCAATTCAATGGGCAACTACCACAAGATGTCATTAATGTGATATACTGAGCCAAGATATCACAAAATCATAGTACGGAGATTTCAACAAAAAGAAAGAAGGGAGCCATAGTGGATTGGAAAGCATTACTGGACCATTTGATTCCCAGATATTCAATAAAGACCCAGTTAAGGAGAGCATCCATCTGAGATGAGAAATGGACACAAGACAAGATTGGGTCAAGTGGAGAAGACCTGCTGCCCAATGCGCACAGCAGTGTGGCAGGCCGGGAATTAAGTCAAAGCATAAACTAAGATCAACTTACCCCATTTCAGTCTCTTGATGGCATCATTCATATTGATGGCACCTAACAAAGAGAATTTTACCACCAACATAAGTGCTATCAGTGAAATAACTACAACAAAATGACAAATAGTGCAAATTAAATAGTTGATCATTTAATTGATTAACTGCTAATTAACTTGCATTTCTTTAACTAAAATATCCAGAGCAACAAAGCTTGAGTAATATACAGGGATGGACTCTGAATCTGAAGTTGGGTGACATGAATGTAAGACAAAGAATAGACACTACTTTTTATAAATAAATTCAATGTTTCTGACTTCATACTTTTTTTTTCCAAGGGTAAAATTGCATGGGCAAAATTAGGGGTGGGTCCTTTGAAATTTTGTATTATTTTACAATTATAGAATTCCATCTCTGTCAGAAAAAGAAAAGTATCTAGAATAGAGCTGTTAAGTGTCCCCGCCTTCGATCCCTTTTGAAAGTTCTGAATCCACCCCTGAATTATATAGAGATTGTCTGAAGGGAAACAAAAAGTACGTCGAGTTTAAGTGGGAAGATTGAGTTACCGACCGGGGAGGGTAAACTTAACCTAGTCTTAAATGTTATTGTATCCAGAGGACAAAGCCATTATGGCTTAAGAAAAACAACCACAATATTTAGCAATAATATTGACTGTGGCTTTGTGGTATGCTTGTGTCCAGATCAACAGTATGAGTGTTTGTTGAATTTATATGATTATTAAAAAGAACCAGTTTTACTACATCGATTAGTAATTCATTTGTTTGTTGGTTTGTTTATTCATTGGTTCATTCAATGATCTCTTTTTCTTCTAATAGTAAATTAATTTTATATTAATTTTACCTTCAGGAAAGATATGAATCCATTCTCCTTGATTAAGACGTTCAAGTGCTACTTCCATTCCTTTCTGATGAACACCATCCCCTGTTCAAAAATCGTACTCAGTCAACATGAACAAATCAATGAATATGGAATGTTCACTTACAGTCAGACCAGGTCAGCAAAGGTCAGCATACTGTACCTCCCAAGATTCCATATCCATTGGTAGTTGTAGATTTCAGATTCATCTTCGCATTCTTGCATGAATAATAAGCCGAGAAGTCACCCGCGAGGCAGTTGATGTGTGTAATCTAAGAAATTTCCATTCAAAGATTTTCAACCTTACCAAATACAGAGAAGTTCTCATAAAATACCGTAAAATTCCGAAAATAAGCCCCGGGGCTTATATTTTTCAAAGGCCCTTTTTGAGGGGCTTATTTTTGGAGGGGCTTATATTCGGAGGGGCTTATCTACGGAGGGAAATTTGGGTTTTAAAGTCGATTGGGCTAGCCATATAGTTGGAAGTAAATTTATTCCTTTGTTTTATTACTTTGTATTTGAGGGCAATTTTCCAAGTACAAGCCCCCAGGGGGCATATATTTGGAGGGGCAATTTAACGGAGGGTTTTTTGCGTTACCAGTTTGGGGGGCTTTTATTTGGAGGGGCTTATACATGGAGGGGCTTATTTTCGGAATTTTACGGTATTCACTGCTCATTACACATACAGGAGTCCTGAGTTGAATTTGACCCTAGTCATACGGGAACAACTAACTAACTCATTTTTCAAAGTAATAATCAAATCATGAAGGGGTTACGCTTGACCTGGCCTGACTGTAAGTCATCTGTTTCACAGCATAACAATACATTCCTTAACATTAATGACTTAATTTTTTTAAAATTAAATTTTATTGTTCTTTAATTAGTAGGACTTCTTTAAACAGTGTAAATGAAAAATTGTTTCATAGTGACTTACCTCTAACAACAGGAATTGCCTGCAAAGAATGTAAAAATGATTTTATTAACTTTTGGCTTTCTGCAAAAGCCTGCTGGTTTACACTAAAGGAAGTAAAGTATGCATTGTATTTACTTTATAGCATTAATATCCTAATTTTCAACAAACAATAATAATTACCTGCATTATATTATTTTTAGTTACAAAAAATGGTTTGCTAAAATAACGCGGATTAAAGATTGGTTTGCCTGCAACATGGCTAAAGGAAACTGGTTGTAAACACGAGAAATAAATAATATTATTATTTGTTTTATGCCCTGGACTAGTAAGAGGGATTACATCACTTACCTTTGCTCTACTGAAAAACGCACAACGAAATGATGTTGAAAACAAAAGTTCACGGGCACCGAGAGTCCTGTAAAGAGAAACAAAAGCAGGCAATGCAGATTATTCCAATGAAATAGACCTTTTTACCAATACGGCGGCCATATTGAATTAATTCAATTTAAGAAGTATTATAGGATGCCCAGGGGGCATGAGCACATTTCGCTTGTATTTTCGAGTGCTTTTCGGGGCATTTTTTCTTAAAGTTTTCTTAGAATAAGATTGTTATGGGAAAAAAGATCGTTGTACCGTGTTTGGATGTAATAATGATTGCCTTTTTCTAGTTAAGTTTTCGAAATATGGTCTTTCACTGTATATTTCTCGGGAAAAAGGCGATCATTATTACATCCAAACATGGCACAAGGATCTTTTTTCCCATTACAATCTTATTCTAAGAAAACTTTAAGAAAAAATGTCCCGAAAAGCGCTAGAAAATACAAACGAAATGTGCTCATGCCCTCTGGGCATCTTATAATACTTCTTAAATCGAATTAATTCAATATGGCCGCTGATCGGTAAAAAGGTCTATTGGATATTTTGTCTGACAAAAGGCATAATGTGTCAATAGGGTTGCATACATGACCTACGGTAACTTTGTATCAATCACAAAATACATATATTTCCTCATCAATGATTTATTTCACGTTTGACAAGCCGTTTATTTACATTTTACAATTATTTACCACCACCAGTAAAATAATGTTTGCAGCAAAAATGTCGAGTGACTTGTAATGCTCTAAACCACTGAAAAAGATGAACCATTAAGGTGTCTTCATGTGATATTGCTCCTTTTCTTTTTCTGGTGACCATTTTTTTATGTCTGCCAACCATAAATTTTTATCTGTTTCAAGTCGCCAAAAGGCAAAATTGAGACAAGTAGAGGTCGAAGCATTGTTTCAGACATCTCTATACTTGATGTACACCTGTAGTTGGCCCCTTTTGTTCTTCACGATCAGTAATTACTGTTTGATTTTCTATGAGCCCAATGCGCGCAACCCCTTTGACACTTTGAGGCACTAATCCAAGTCAGAACTGGCCAGCCAAAATGGCAGTTTTGAAAATAAACTTGGTTTCACTTTGAGGGTTTTCCCTAAAAAACCCACCAATTTCTACTGTTAAGGAATAGCCTGATTCCACTGATTTAGCTGGAGGTCTAGTTCTGAATGAAAGTGGAATTCTCTTTATGACAGAGCTATTCCGATCTGGCTGGCCAGTTCTGGTAGTTAGCGGAAACCTTGCAGTCAGCCCCCATGTGTGTTAGTGGTTAAGAGGGAGATGTTTTTAATCACATGATTAATATTACAGTGCAGATTACAAAGAAAGTCGTGTTCCATATCCTTGGGCCAATGAATTGTGTCCTAATAACTTCCCCGATGGGCAAATGAATTTGTTTAGGAAATTCACATTACAAAACAGTGCCGTAGCCAGACCAAACGGCCAACCGAGGCAGGCGGGAGTTGCTAGGGGGGTTCGGGGGCATGCCCCCCACCCCCCCCCCCCAAGAAATTTTGAACTTTAGTCTCTCGGAAATGCGATTTGCAGCGTTTTCTGGGCCTTTCAGTAACTTTTTTTCGAGTTACTTTAAGTGGAATTTAAAAAGCAATAATCAGAAACAAGCTACATAATCTGGGTGACCGTTAACCTCGCCAATGGTTTTGATCAGTATTTGTTCAAAAAAAATTTGAGTTAACGTACGTAGCTCCTTGAGATCGATGATATGGTAATTTTTTCAAAGTATATTGACTGAATTGCTGAATTCTTTGTAATATCATGATGCATTAAAAATATCCGATGATCGCTTATGTAAAATAAAAATGATCGACGAAATTCGTCAAAATTTTACCGAGGCGAGTGCCTCAGTTGGCCTCATACTAGCTACGGCGCTGCAAAAGAACTGTAATCAATCTCGCTGATCAAAAAAATATTTTTCGGTCTACCTTATTCTCTTTAATTTTCGCGGGTTCTTAAACTCGTGATTTTCGTGATTTTAAAAAACTCGCGAACTTAAAGATCCGCGAAACATAACAACCGCGAACTTTGATCTCGCGAAATTTAATGGACATAGAAAAATCATGTACTTGTGTTTTCAAGGGTCCTAAACAATTTTTAACACAAGGTGTTAGTACAAGGAGCTATCATCTATCAACTTTAGATGTTAATCAGTGTCAAGATTCGCCTCAAGTTCTTCTTCGGCATCTGAGTAATCATCTTCGCACAGTTCCTCCAATACATCCTTTGTACAGTCGTCAAATTGACCATCCTGTCCCGGCTCCTTGTAGTGTGTAGTTACGAGTGTCTTGTATCTTTCCATTATTGCCCTGTTCCTTGGTGTATCGTCCATTTCACATATCACCTCAACAGGGACAGCATATTGGTTTTGTTTCAATTGTTGATTAACGTAAAATTTTTGAAAAAATAAAAAATAAAGTCACTTAATCGTCAATTTCGGGAAATTAAATTCCCTACAAAAACAAATTTTTCTCCGCTATCGCAAAATTAAAGACTCGCGAAATGTGCCGAGAAAACTTTCGCGAAAATTTAAGTCCCGCGAAAATAAAGGAGAATAAGGTAGTTAAAATGACTCGGGGAAAGTACATGCTAGCTACACCTTGCCCAAATGGCAAGCTTAAAACTGACTTTCCTTGCACCCTGCAGTGCTCAACATAAAAAAGAGGTCTTCACTTATGACAGCACTCACCATCTGACCTTCTTACGTGTATTTAAAACAGTCCGCATTTTCATTAGTCCTTGAAAATAAATAACAAAATTCTATGCATAAGTGTCCAAATAAAATGGAATGTTGAAGGCTCTGTTTATATCAGGGTCTGAATAAATTAAAAAAGATTAAAACGTATTTAGTCATTCAATATTCTGAGCTCCTTGGATGAGAGCCTTTGTCTGTAAAAGTATGGACATTTAATGTCACATTTTTTGTATCCTATATACGCATCCATGATGATAGGAGAACTTTTTCTAGAGTTTCTTGTGCATGAGTTCATTTTTAACAGGGGCAAGCGTCAGAGTCGCAGTCTTATCAGAAGCTCAGGGAGTTATGATCTGAGTAAACATTGTTCTTTATTAATTTGCTTTCATTTCTGGCCCTTACAGTATAGTTAAAACTAGATTGTTGCAATTTCTCACCACAACGGATCATATGCAACAGAGTCAAAAGTGGGTTGGAAGAAAACGGAAACATTCTTATTCTAGCCAATTTTAAACCATCGAGCTTGCGACTCTACTTATCATTCTGATTCTTGATTTTGATTCATTCGTAAGTGCTCTTTACAAGTCCAATTACAACTCTGATACCATCTGGAACCAGCCTTTAGCCATAAAAACTTAAATGTTGTAGTAAAAGAAACAATCAAACACAACTTCCGTTACCTGTATCTAACTCGCTTCAATGGAAAATTGTTGTTTGTTCACGATATGGGCACAGAAGACTTGTGTTTGATATTAATTCCGGTTAAAATTTACAGTCATGTTTATAATTTATTGATCAAAGGTGCTCTGCATGCTGCAAATGTAATTCCATCAGCAGAACAATACATTCCATGTTGAACAAATCACATGGAGTACATTTTCACCACTTGTCTCTTTTTTCTGTTTAGTCACTTCCTTCGCTAGGCAGTTTCCATAATGGTCGTGTTCAATTATACCGTATTCTACAATAAACAAGGGCAGTTGGTGTTGTGAATAAAGGGCAGGTGTACCCTATGGTTAATCTTAATTTTGTTAAGTGAGACACCACTTGATCTGAAACACTTAGTAACAAAAATTCTCTTACCCCATAAGCACGGATCATCAAGACAAGATGTATGATTGCAAACTGTCACCAAAGGCACTCCATCAGGTCTTTCCTCCGCATTTTTCTCCAAGATGTCATAATTGTACTTTCTCACTGAGTTAAACCACTCTAAAAGAGATGCAAAAGCCTTAATCAAGCATAAAAGTGTGAAACAAAGTTTGTCTGTTCAAGACTAATAAATTATGATTTTCCTTTCAAATCACGAAACTCCAAATAAACAATTTATTACATTTTCAGATGACGTGCTTGTGATTAAAAAACTGGCAGTAATATTTCATTATTAAATCCCTTTGTACATGGCTCTAAGGCGCTTAACAAGAAATATTGGGGGCCATGTAGCAGCTGCTCGGAAGAGAAGTCACCAGTGGTGCCTAACCCTGACCCCAAACAATACTGAAACAATTGAAAGAATAACATGTCTTTGTTTTCTGCGACCAATCAGGAGAGACCTTACAACTGGGTCCAACACAATTGAATATTGGAACTGTAAAAAATAATAATGATAAAAAAAAGAAATAAACGAAATTTAAAATCTGATAAAGATCAAATATCCTAAAAGCTAGAAACAAGGAATATTAACAACAAAAAAGTGCAATAATGTTATGGTCCACAGAAAATTAAGAATAAGCAACAAAATAAATAGGTTTTCAGTTTAGATTTAAGCAGCAGATCTAATTTTAAATGGAACAGAATTCCAAATGGGGGTTTTGTATGAACGCCCGGCCCCACCGTGGGGCATTTGCAGCTTTTCCAAAACAAAATGACAAATGCCTGACAAATTACCGGGGGGGGGGGGGGGGAGTGGGCACGCTTGGAATTGACTGAGCCATAAACACCACGACGTTGATTACTCCGGATATTTGACCCCACCTCGAGTCTACGGTCCGATCGATGCTTCCATGTGTGTAAAGATACCAGTGCGAGAAACAGAAAAAAATTAAGCTTATTGAGTCGTCCTTGATAAGAATAATGATTCAACTAGGAAACCCAAGCTTTATCTTAAGCCCAAAACAGGCCAAATGGGCGACGAAGATCATTTGCGTGTAAAAGCAACATCTTACCCAGGAATATTTTACTGGAAAACCCAACTAAGCCAAGAATAAAAGCACTCTGAAATCTCCAAGAAACCTTTCCAAGAGCAGACGATTTTAACGGCCATTCCATCGGCTCCATGTTGAATCCACCAGAAAACCTCTTACACGACGTAGTTACCTATGCACAGCAAAGGCCATTGAGAATAATTTTTGCGGGCTCGGTTCCAAGAAAACCAAGATAGTCAGGTGGCTAAAGGATCAGATCTATACAGAGCGGACAAAAGCACCAAACTTTGCATGGTTGTAGCTTAGGGCATGTTAGTCAATATTAGGATCGGTGCCCACAGCTACCTCTTCAGGATTTGCAGCAACTACTCGCTGAAGTTCTACAACAACCTTCCATGATGGGTGCCCTGTGCCGAAAATTGCAACCCCTTGTTTTTCGCCATTTTTGATGAAAATCACATAAAAAGGCAAGTAGATGGAAAAAGAAACTGTATTAATACTTTTATTATTGAAACCAATGACTAAAACAAGTCAACTTAATAATATAGCAATAATGATATACCATGGTGGGTATCCTGTGCTAAAAATATTAATTCCTTGTTTTTTGCCATTATTTTGACGAAAATCACACGAAAGAAATGAAAGTGAAAAAAGAAATTGTATCATTATTGAAACCAATGACAAAAACAAGTCAACTAAATGGAAAATCCAAGGAAGATGTTTTCAGATGCGTCCTCAGTCCCAAATGGCCTTTCAAGATGGCGGCTTGAAGGTGTCTTTTCATGGACTGTAAGTATCTGCTATAATAAATTGCCGTTTTTTAGGGGAAATTGTGTACAATTTGAGTCACGACAGGTTTAAGTGAAGTTTTAAGCTCTTCTTGGTGATAAATTTGTTATCGAAAGCCATATTTTTGCTTCATATTTTGTGCCGATTATGAATGACTATACTGAGTTTATTTTCGTACTGGTTATTTATATTGTCATATTTGACAAGAATCAACAAAAGAAGATCTGAGAAGCCCATTGCTTTAACGGTACAAGCATTTATAGAACGCCCCTTGAGAATGTACTAGAATTCAGGAAAGAGAACTGTTTTCCGGTTGCAATTAAGTTTGATTATGAAATCACTACAGTAGTAAAAATGCAAAGAAGCAGCAATCCTGTCACCTTAAGTTTAGCAAGCCCAAGTTAGAAAAAGCAAGAGAAAGGAGAAGCAAGCATGTTGAAGCAGACCAGAAACAGAAAGACAGAAAGTTGTAGATTGTGGTACCAAACGAGCTCGCAAGGTTGACACTAGTAGTGAGACCACAAATTTTGTGATATGAAACGAGGATGATGGGAGCCAAATATACAGTTTCTGTACATTAGAAGCTACAGGACTTAGGATGGTCCTTCAAGAATATATGGTGGTGGTGTGATTGCCATAGATTCAAAATATAATATGTGCTGTCTAAATGACTTGCAAAATAGGCATACGTGTCAGAGGAACGCAAGAAGAAAAGTGAAGCAGCCTGGAAGGCCGAAGAAGACAAGGAATTAAATAAATCAAGAGCATTTGTTCAACTCACTGAGTACGTAGCAAATGCAATGGAGCATGATACACATTTCTTTATACTTGCCAAACTTCATAAGCTGTATTCGTTACATACAAAGGCACACACCTTGCAGTCCCACTAGTGTCAGTCTTCCAAGCTCGTTTGTTGCCACAATCTACAACTTGCTGTTTCTGGTCTGCTTCAACATGCGTGTTTCTCTTTTCTAGTTTACTTTTTCTAATTTGAGCGAAAGGTGACTTTGCATTTGTTTACTACTGTAGTGATATTCAATACCAAACTTAATTGCAATAAGAAGACAGTCCTCTTTCTTGAATTGTAGTAAATTGTCAAGGAGCGTTCTATAAATAATTGTACCGTTAAACCATTCCTCTCTCTTCGATTTGCACCCTTGGTAAATATGACAACGATCCCAACTAATTTCCATCTTGGTGTGTAGAAACGAGCTGAAATTCAATCACGATAAGACTGAAATCGTGCTTATCTTGTCAATGAAACGTTCTCGTCCATCCTTTAGCGACTTCATTATGGGTAATGCAAGGCTAAGAACCACCGCCAACAAAGCCTGGCAGTAGTATTTGATGACAACGTGCTGTTGGACGCACACGTCTCAACATTCGCAGATTATCGTTTTACCAGCTCAGGAACTTGTCAAAGATAAGAAAGTGTCTCACACAGGCGTCTAGCGAAATTGCTGTGCATTCTTTTATTACATCTAAAATAGACTATTAATTGCAACTCACTGCCCCCAGGATCGTTACTCGGACTCGTAAACTTTGTGAACACGTTATTTATTTGACCTTCACTGGCTTCCTGTTAGTTACCATGTTGTTTTCAAACTTCTTTTGTCAGTTTTCAAATCACTTAATAACCTTCCACCCAGCTATCTAGCGGACAGACTTACCGGTAGTTATCAAATGCACTCCCGGAACTTGTGGTCCGCATCTCAGCAGCTATTAGAACAACCTCGAACACTCACGGGGACAAGACTTTTTGAGTGTGTCGGCCCCTGAACTGTGGAACTCACTACCGTTAGCTAGATTTGCGCAAGTCACCATCTTTAACTAGTTTAAAGAAAGGACTGAGAACATATCTTTTTACACAATTTTTAGAGAGTAAGTCAATATTTTTGTAAAACGTCTTTAATATCCACAGATCATATACCTATACTTATAGAATGTATATTCAGTTTTTTGCGTGACTTATTATCATTGTGTATAAACTTTAATGACAAATTAATTTTAAAACAGATAAATTTTTGTTTCTTTCTCTTGTTCTTTGTTAATTCCAAATAGATTTTAACAATATGTTACTTCATGCTGTTTTTTTTTCACTCTTTAACATTGTAAAGCACCATTAGTTCAGGATATAAGCGCTATAGAAAGAAGCTATTTTTACTATTATTAATTTCAACAGGTACAAAAATAAACTCAGTATAGTCATTCATAATTGGCACAAAATGTGAAGAGAAAATGTGGCTTTCGATAACACATTTATCACCAAGAAGAGCTTAAAACTTCACTTAAACCTGTCGTGATTCAAATTGTACACAATTTCCCCTAAAAACGGCAATTTATTCTAGAAGGTACTTACAGTCCATGAAAAGACACTTTCAAGCTGCCATCTTGAAAGGCCATTTGGGACTGAGTGTGCATCTAAAAACATCTTCCCTGGATTTTCCATTTAGTTGACTTGTTTTTGTCATTGGTTTCAAAAATAATACAATTTTTTTCATTCTCATCTCTTTCATGTGATTTTCATCAAAATAATGGCAAAAAACAAGGAATTGATAGTTTAGCACAGGATACCCACCATGGTATATCCTTATTGCTATATTATTAAGTTGACTTGTTTTAGCCATTGGTTTCAATAATAAAGGTATTAATACAGTTTCTTTTTCCATCTACTTGCCTTTTTATGTGATATTCATCAAAGAATGGCAAAAAACAAGGGATTACAATTTTCAGCACAGGGCACCCATCATCGAAGGCTGTTGAAGAACTTCAGCGAGTAGTTGCTGCAAATCATGAAGAGGTAGCAGTGGGCACCGATCCTAATATTGCCTAACATGCCCTAAGCTACAACCATGCAAAGTTTGGTGCTTTTGTCCGCTCTGTATAGATCTCGCTAAAATTTTGCACTAAGCCACCGGACTAAGAGGAGAAACAATGTCCACGAAGATTTGGTAGGATTTCTGTGAGTATTTTTAGGCTATATGGCGTTTAGTGTTAGCTTGTTTTAATTTTCTAAACTTGTTAGTGATACTAAGAATAAGCTTACTAAAACTGCGCTTGTAGAAAGAGCAGTTTTAGTGAGATCGACAGTCAGTTTAAAACTATGAGGTGAGGCTAAATTTGCGGCGCGGGTGGGAGGGCGCTGGAACTCTTAAATTTCCTATTGTGGTGTGCCACCTATCATATTGGATTTCTTTGCAACCTACATCTTATAGCAGACAAATTTCCCCCATTTTGAAGCTTTTCAACTGAGGCTCCGGGGTCCACGGAGCTCTTGGAAGCGGGTATTTTCTTGTGTACGTTTCTGGTTCTTACGGCTCAAGGTTATCTTCTCCCTGATCAGTTTCCATATTCTCAATACCATAATCCATATACTTCCTATGGTACTGACGAGGAGAATTTATTTCACAATCACTGATTAACACCAGGCTCCAGCTCATATCAGTCCTTCTGTTTAATGTGGGTGAGGCAATCATGCAGTAATTTTTAGGGAGTGACTCCAAAAATGGAGTAAAAATTTTAGGAGGGTTTGCAAATTTTATTGATGAGTGGAGTCAGTGTGACTTCTGCTTCACAAATTTCGGAGTCATTTTGGAATATTTGGAGTCACTTTTACTCCTGAAAAAGAAAATAACTCAGAAAATGGGGTTATTTTACTCCTTATGTGGCCGTTTTTACTCTTTTTGGAGTTACTTTAACTTTGAAAGTTGAGAAAAATTTTAATTAGGTACAGGTTAACTCCTTTTGGGGGGTTATTTTAAGTCCTCAAAATTAACTTCAAATCTGAGGTGATTTTTACTCCTGAAAAAGAGTTCTTTAAACTCCTTTTTTGAGTTAAAATAACTCCCAAAAAATAACTCCACTGCAAGGAGTTAAATTAACCCTTCTAGTGGAGTTTTTATAACTCCTTGAAAATTACCGTGCACTAACTTCCAAAACTGACTCTTACTCGATCTTCAAGCCTTCGCTCAGACACATGTGCATTTCTTCTTCCAGGTCTTCATCATCTGTCTTCTTTTCTGCGGGATGCTCTTCATGTAACACTCCATCAGAGTGTAACATCTTCATCATCGTCATTATTATCATAATTATCATCATCATCATCATTGTTTGACAATGCTCTAAAAATAACAGCTTTCAAAAAATGATTATATTATCCTGGTACTGATAGTTTACTTGGCAAATTTATGTTTTCGTTTAATCCCTTTGCTATTTTCTTCAGGTTAGTTTTCCCTGTGCAAAGGCAGCAAAGAGATGCAGTCCAATTTACAGAATGTTTATTGGCATCATGAGCTCATCAGCAGGACACCGGATGAAAATGAATTTGTGAGAGATAACCGCGACAATAGAAATAATGATCTTCATAACGCAGTTCTCCTGTCTGATGTCCATGCATGCTTGCGGGAATCACAGAGTTCAAACATCCATGATGTAAATGTAAAAGGTGAAACACCCCTGCACCTTGCAGCCATAAACACATCTCAGGAAGGTTCCAGAGTCATTGATATATTGATCGAAAAAGGAGGAGATGTCAACAAACAAAACAAGTGGGGCCAAACCCCTCTTCATTATGCCGCTACAACAGATAGTTTCCAAAACCTAGAAAAGCTCTTAGGCCTGCCGAACGTTGACGTCAATATTGCAGATTTGAATGGATACAATGCTCTCCATTGTTTAATCTCCTTGGGTAAAGAACCGCGCCTGGATGATTTTGAGGACTTTGACGTCGCTGAATTTGAAGAAGTAAGGTCCGACTTGATAAAAGCGATTCACCTTCTTGTAGACGCAGGTGTAAGGATCAATTGCCAGACCAACTTTGGGCACAGTGTTCTTCACTTGGCTTCCACGCGAAAAGACAATACTCCTTTGCTGAGATACATTATTTGCAGCTTTCCTGAAGTAGAGCTAAGGGCAAAAAACCAAATGGGTGAGAACTTTTTGCATGTTTACGCAGCGTCAGAAATTTTTGAAGAAATTTCGGACACGTTGGATAAGATTGCCGCTATAAGTTTACCTGTTCTAAAGGATCTGTTGTCCGAAAGGAACGTTTTTGGCAGGACTCCGTGGAGTAATATGATAGATGATGCGAACATTTCGGAAGAAGCTTTGCAGAAAATTTTATCATACGGAGTGTCCGCAACAACAGCCGATAATCTCGGGAATACAGTATTACACAGGATTGCAGGTGTGTCGACGGGTTTGATGTATTCTAGAATAATGGATTTGCTCATAAAAGGCGGAGCTGATATCGATGCTGAAAACGTTTATAGAGAATCTCCTGCATTTGTTCTGTTTCTTGAAAAAGTTTTTGACGTTTTTGCAAAATACAAGATGGATTTTAACCGGAAGGACAGATGGGGCCGCAGTCCGCTTGTCTCTGTTATAAAGCATAGACCGATTCCAAGTCTTCTTAGAAAACTGATAGAAGAAGGCGGTGTAGACGCAAATACGAAAGATATGTATGGCTCGACTCCCCTTCATTTTGCCGCTTATCACAACTTTCCGGAGCAAGTGGAATTGCTGTTGAAATATGGCGCTGACAGAGATGCAGTGGATGACTTGCAAGACAGACCGCTGGATACTGTCCGACGCCACTGTAGCTTTCTATGTCATAACATCCTAGAGGAAGATGACATGGGTACATCGGAGATCCCAAGGAATAGGGCATTCGAAGAGATTCTTTTGAACATGCCAAGGATGCTTCCTTCTTCCAGCATTACGTCTGCACGAGGTGTACAAACAGTGCTTGGCTTACAGGGTCACATGGATGGATTTTCCCAGCACCTCATGACAAGGTACTACTTCAGACCGATGAAGATTGCCACCGAGGTAGAAGAAGTGGTGTCAGAAGTCAACACTCTTGTCGCGTCATTGTGCGGTAAAATAGCCACATATGATTCCAGGTTTGAGATGTCAGTTTTTCCTTCCGGAAGCTCTGCTGAAGGAACAAAAGTGGGACGTCCAGATGAATTCGACTTCGTTCTATGCCTTGACAAGTTCAACGACAAGACTGCAGTTGTGATGACGGAAGAATGTCTAGAAACTGGTTATGCGTGTCTTCGATTTACAGAAACTCCAGTTTCTAGGGAATATCTGCCGTTTTGCGACGCAGATGGTTATTTCCTGGCACTACCAATTCTGCAACATTTTTGCAGGTACCTAAGACGGGCTTTGAACGAAACAGAGTTGTGGACATCTGGAAATTTGTACTACAATTTCGAGGACAAGATGGAGGTACTTCACGGTAAGCCGGTGTTTAACTTTTGTGTGTATTGGATGGGGTCAGTATACAAACAACTGAAGATGAGCATTGACTTAGTCCCGGCGGTTTACAAGCGCGGATGGTGGCCACCTAACATCAATACAAACGAAATCCTTCTAATGAATGAAAATGTTATTGATGCCGGCTGTTTCCTGATGCTTCAGACGAAGGTTCAAGACTTTGACAAGAAGAGGCATCTTCTGAACGACAGCATAAGTCACACGTGCAACATTCTCGAGGGCGACGAAAACTTTGTCAAAAGGAGAATGCTGCGAATCTCAGCCACACCTGCAGAGATGGCTCTGATGAAAACCTTGCCAGAAAAGTTTCGACATGCTTATGCCCTTGCAAAAATAGTGAAAACCAAAGAGGTGTGTCCAGAGATTGAAATCGATAAGCTCCCAACAAATCGTTATTATATGCTGAAGAAATTCAATGAGAGGAGACCATTACCGGTGAAACCACCTTCAGTGATCAAGAGCTACATGTTAAAAAACTGTACACTTTACCTTTTTCAAGAAATGCGCCGTCGTTCGGAGCAGAGCTATGCACAATTGAACATCGCTGAACTTGCCGCAAAGTTGTACGAGCAGCTGTTGGTATTTGCCGATGAACATTCTTTGAAGCCATACTTTCTCCCTTTCTCCGACGTATTTGAGTTTGAAAAGGACGAACCAAAAACTGCTTACACGGATTTCCTACTAAAGCTCCAACGCGAGTTAAGCTTGAAGTTAGCACTCGGTATTTTAAACCATCCCTTTCCTGAAAAGTGCGTGGCATCTAAAATTGAAGGAATGCCTTTTGTGTGGTAGCAGTCACAGCTTCTTTACTTTATAACGCAAAAGACCCGTTAAAAACCCCAACTGGCGAGAGGCAACCAGTTACTAAACTAGAAGCGGAGCTGAGGACTTGAACTCGGAACTGCTGAGAAACTACTTCAGCTAGTGGTCAGAACATAGCCTGAAACAGAGCAGGCTCTCCATTTCTGATGAGCAAAGCAAGTCGCTCTCGCAACCCCTTTCGCACGCCACTCATGCGTTTCTTCTCGCGACTTCCGTAAATGGAGAGAAAACAGACGACATTTCGCCACGCCACCAACGGTTTCCCCGCAAAATGACGTCTGACAAACGAGCGCAGAAATTCCATACTGATGACGCATCACTAGCTAGATCTGGGTAGTGCTTCTGATTGGTCGTGCCGCGTGGGAAACGTGCTTCAGCCAATCAAAATCACTACCCAGTTCTGGGTAGTGACGCGTCATCAGTATGGAATTTCTGCGCTCGTTTCTCAGACGTCATTTCGCGGGGAAACCGTTGGTGGCGTCGCGAATGTCATCTGTTTTCTCAGGCTAAGGACTCTGATAACCCACAAGAGTTCAGACAATGTCGTCAAATGGGTAATTCATAGAAAAAACAATCGGCACCCCTCCTTCCCCCCCCCCCCCCCCTCTCCGTTCAAAGTTGGGGTATTGGTTGTTTCCTACCGTATTGAGCTCGAATACCAGCACAAAATTGCATGGAGGGGGTAGGGGAGGAAAAGCTATATTTTTCTCGTTTGAAGTCGGCGAAATGTCAGAGGCCCTTGAGGGAGAATTGTCGCAACTAATTTTGTCACTGATTGCAGCATTGCCAGATATCAACTGGAACTCTAAATGCTGATCTTTTTTCTTGTTTTCAGCATCATTATTTTACGATAAAGAATTACTTTCTCTTTTCATTCTAGCGATTAAATCAATGGGAGAAACAGTTTCCTGAAACACTTTTATTTCAAACTCTGATGTCTATTATATATTATTCTAAACTCGTGTTGATTTAGCTCCTTGAATATAGTATAGTTCATTAATTGTGTTGTTGTTGTTGTTGTTGTTGTTGAAGTGTCCTGTATTTATTGTGTCATAACTGGTAGCTAGACTTTATTATCAAATGCAGAAACTGTGAACAAAAAATTCCAGGAATGTTGATTGAGTAATAACCAATCACATCAAAGAATGAACAAACCACAAACTAGTGAATTATCATTGCTACAGGCAGTTTAGTTTTCAGAGGTTTGTGAGAAACTATTAATAAAAACAACTATTGCCTGGCAACAACTTAACATCCCAGGAATATTTCTTGTGTTCATGCATGGTTTCCTTAAGTAGTTCTGTTAGTAAAATGCGTCTAGACATTAATATTAGTCCGCTTTCTATTTGGCAGAACTGACAGGCCAGACCATTCCCATCACAATGATAACTTCCCTGTTAATCAAAACTCTCTAGCCAGATCAGTCAAATCCTAAATACTTTGCATGAAGGATGACGTTTTTCAGCAAAAACTCTTGGAAAAAGCCTATGTCATTTTCAAACTGACTGGTCGGTCAATGGTCCAGCCGGCCAGTTCTGACAAAGGGAGTTCTTTGAGTACAATGGTATTCACAGCAATTAAATATGATTCAATCTTTTGTCTATGATAAAGGTTGATGATTATAAACTTTAACTTAGAGTTACCCTCAACTACAAGACAGTAAGATTGATGAAATTAGATTTGAAAATAACTATTATGCAAAAATTAAGCTAACATTTCCCTCTTGGTCCCCTTCTTTATCACAGCCCTAACAGTTGAAATACATGTACAGCTGCAGTTTCTAAAAGTTTGAATCTGTGACTAAGTAGAGATTCAATCATTTCATTATCCTTACTCTTAGCAGTTTGCATCATGTTACCTACAGAAGTTTGGGATATACAACCCAGAGAATGTAACAGATTGAAAGAGCATAAAAACAAGTTGTGTGTCTGGCAATTTTTAGGTATTGAATTTGTAACAATACAATTTTATGGTGGTTTGAGTAATGGCAAAAAACTGTGTAGAAATGGAATGTAACAAAATCCAGGTTGACATGAAGCAACACCCAAACTGCATTTTTAAAGAATACCATGGTATTTTCTACTTTGGCCAATTCTAAAAAAAGGGGAATAAAATAATGGAAACAAGGCTTAAGACTGTACTGCAAAAAATTACAACTATTCCTAAACATAGATCAGTGTCATAATTCATCAGATTTGCCTTTCCTGAATCCAAACAAGTCCTTAATCCATAACCAAAGCCTATTTAAGCCATCCATTATCATTTGAAAAAAGCTAACATCCTCTCCCTTCATAAAATGTCCTTCATCTTCCACTACATCTTCTTCACTTTCCTTCTGTTGGGCACCAAGCTGATCCTGCATTTTTTTTATGTCTTCTCGCGAATACATCTCCATACCAGGCATTCCTGGGATTCCTCTGCAACAACAGCATTTTATTTTTAAGTCTTAATCTTAGTTTACGGAGGGACAATAATAATAATTATTGGTTCTCCAGAACTGCGGGCAACCTGTGAAAGTCTCCTTCAAGTCATAATGAAAGAACCGGCCACTTACAGAAATTTTTTTAAAGGATTTAAAATAAACCAAATGTGGGTAAAAAGTGTACCATCCTGGAGTCTTAAATGTTTTCACTGGCCATGCAAAATCGTAAATGTTTATGTCATTAGAATAATATATTTTGAATTCATTATTGTATTGATCTCTGTAATATCATAATTATTGTTCAGTACATCTTTATGTCATGAGAATAAAATTGTATATTGTATTTGTAATTTATTTATTGTGAATGTAAACAATTAAAGCTTGAATATCTCAAACAAAATGAAATTCACTTTTCAGGGCCCCCAAAATAAACATTTTCCCCAGGGAGGCCCCCTGATCCCTCTAGTAGAGAGGGGGATGTGGGTTATCCTCCTTTCCACACCTGCCCCCAACTTGCAAGCACATTTGTCTGAAAAGTGGGTGATCAAGAAGCAAGGTGAACTTTATCTAAAATAAATAAAATGTAAATCCTTTCTTTCACTTGCTCAATTTTGGCATACTCAAGAAAGACTCTGCATGAATTGAGTAGGATCTTTGTTGAGTATGTGCTGCATGTTGCTAAGGATACAGTTTCAATACCCAGACCTAATAGCTTTGTGCTTGGTACAGTGAACTCAATAGACCTTTTTTAGCCAATATTGATTGTTTTGTTTTCCCATTTCAGACCAGGTGATGGTACCCTGGAGAGCTGTTTCCTTCAAAATGTCATCTTATGCACATGCATCCATGTACATTAATGTATACATAATTATTAATGAAAAGACAAAAGGCAATTCCCTGAAGATAACATACCAGCTAACAAGGTCTATTAAAATATGTCCAGTGGTTTAGCAGTAAACAGATGCCCGCACTCAAAACCAGTTTGATGAGAGAAAATAAGAATAATTAGTCGAGAAATATGATGCCTTCCAAGGGGGTGGAAGTGACAGGTGACATGGCTCGAAAACTGGCGACAAACTTCTCAGAAAGCACCGACAATCAACAGAAAAGGAGGAGAGAATTGTGACAGCAATAATCTTTTTTTTAATTAGGGAAAGCAACATCTGATGTCTTTATATTTTTGGTGTTTTAGCTGCAAAATAATGATCGCTCTTCTGTTGTTTCCGAACATTTTCTGTTACTTTCTTTGAAATGTTTTCTAATGATGGTATTATTGAAGAACGGTCCCTCCATGGACAAAGATTAATAACAATTTATTTATTAACTCTTTCCGCCAGGTGCTATGTCTGCCATAAATTCCAAAATTGAGTATCAGCGAAATTTTCTTCCTAGACAGTGACATATTTCCTAACCTAAATTGAGACAGCAACACATTTCCCAACATGCAAGGCAACAGGCAGTCTCAGAAATGACAGACAAAGTGGCAGCATACATCCTAATTGGAAGGCCTTAAATATGGGCTGTGGCAACCTTGAAGGATTGACCCAATTCAGACAGAGCCTTCTTTTCTCCTCCTCCATCAAGAAGAAGACAAAAGGAGGTACTCAGCTTGCAGGGTGGGTACTAACACATTATATGCATAAGAAATGATGTAAGGTCGACTCTCTCTTAACGGACACCTCTATAAGACGGACACCTCTGTGAAACGGACACCTAGAGTTGGTCCCTGCCTTTCTTAGCTCCCTCTATTTAACTTTCTATAAGATGGACATCTCTCTAAGACGCACAGCTAGTGCCGGTCCCAAAGGTGTACGTCCATCTTAGAGAGAGTTGACTGTATCAACATGTCACAAGCATGGGACAAAGAAAAAATCTGAGTCCCCAAAACGAATTGAACCTATGACCTTCCACAGACCAGTTGAATACTCTAACCATTGAGCTACGAAGGACTCATGGCGAGCTGGGTCATATGCATTACAAGGTTCACTTATGACATGCATCCTACATACTGCAAGGATCAGCAATGTCGCAAGAAAGATGGTAAATTTTAAGCTCTGTGTCGAAAGTCATAGGTTCAATTTGGGGACTCAGATTTTTTCTTTGTCCCATGCTCATGACATGTTGATCACATCATTTCCTATTTCTTCACCAAAGTTAAAAAAATTACCATCTTTCTTTATTTGTCATACATATATGTACTCACAATTGGAAACTAGGTGAGTCTGAGGAGAGAAAAACCAAACAAAAACAACAGAACTTCTGCATTACCTCATTTGTTTTAAGATATCTTCTGCTTTCTTCTCATCTTCGGTCAGAACTTGAAAACTTTCGTCAACCTTTCTTTCTCCAGCCTTGAGCTTTGATGACTTTCCTTTGCATGCACTTGACATTGAATAACAAACTTCATTGATCAGTTTTGACAATGACAACTTATCTTTCCATAAGAGCTCTGCAAGATCTGTATCCACTTCTGCTACAGACTCCTCACACGCTTTTGAAATTGTCTGGCACTCTCTTTTACATTTCCCAACATTCTCTTGCTCCAAAAGGCGTAACTCTCCATTCTTTTCTTTCAGATCTATTTTGGATATCCAGCTTCCTTCATCTTTTTCTGGATTGCAGGACTTTTCCACCATATCAATAACTTTATCCTCCTCAAGCTGCAGAGCCAAAAGGAAAAGTCACTTCATTTTTCCCATTTTGAAAATATTACTTTAATACAAGGACCCTGCCTCCAGCTATGTTGCAAGTGACTTTATTTAAGTTTGTAAACATGGAAAAAGACAAATAAAACACATATAGCAAATATTACATTCAATATTATCACCCTGTCTGGTCAGGGGAGTGATTTTACTGATTTACAAGTTTTTGTCATCTGGCCTTAGTTGTTCAAAAGATGGAAAGTGCTATCCACCAGGCCCTGGTTGTTCAAACATTGGATAGCACTACCCGCAAAATAAATCTCTATCCCACGGATAGCATAATAATGATTTCTGTAATACTTATCCCCTGGAGAGTGCTTTATCCAGTGGATAGTGCCGTCCAATGTTTGAACAACCAGGGCCCAATAAATCACTATCCAGTGGATATAAAGTGAAAAGGAAACCAATAACATGGTGGATAGTGCTATCGGGCAACTAAGGGCAGAGCCAAAACTACTTGAATGCTCAAATGGGTGATTTTTTTTTTGCCCTGTGTTATGTATCGGGCAAATCGAAGCTTCAACATGTTGATTATCAGAGTCTTCCAGGGGGTGGGGAATTTGATCCCCATGCTTTAGGGGTGGGGAATTTGAACTGCACCCTCGATTTCATGTAGAATCTTTGGTGTGACGAGCTATGGGGGACGCGGTGTTAGAGGATTTTCGTGGAAAAGATTGTGCCTTTGTGGCCAATTGGTTATGAGGAAAGGGCTTACACAAGCTTAGTGGCGTATTTGAAGTATTTAAATTCTAAAATTTTTAATATTGGATTGAGGCTTTGAATGTATGAATGTATTTTATTGTTGTGTTTACAATGAAATACAATACCTATACCGGCGATTCAATTCAACAACATAAAATAAAATAAAATAAAAAGCTCAGGTCAACTACTTTGACCTACTGCAAGTACCGGTATGTTAATTAATAAGGTGAACGATGATGCATGTCAGTGAAATGGTCATGATGTAGTAATCTCAATAGGTGGGATCTTTTTTATAGAACGCTTTGTATGTTGCATGATGAAGAAAAGCTGAGCATATTCAGCGACCTTGTAGCAGCGATTTCCGCCGCTTTGCACGAGACTTTTGTTCACAGCTAGTAAATACGCTAACAGTGTTTCTCAGTTTTTGTTATATTTATAAAGATTTTGTTCAACAACTGCAGGCGTTTCCGCCGTCCTTCTGTCATTTTTGTGTCTGTGAAATGTCCCCCAGGTAGGGGCATTTGATCACCTGAATGGACCCCAGTGTAGGGCATTTGAACGGCATTTTGGTCCGGGTAGAGAGGAATTTGAACAATAATTTTCAAAAAAGTCAAATGCCCTGGGGGTTGCCCGGGGGGGGCATGTTGAAGCTTCGATTTGACCAATACATTAGGTCTAGAAGGACCAAACCGATGTATAATAGCCAAACAACAACATTCCAAAGAATTTCAAATCAACTGAAAATTATGGTTAATATTGCAGCACTATCACTACCCTGGGTTCCAGAGAGTTATTATTAGTTTTAGTTTGTTCTTATCTAATTCATGATAGTTTGCAGCAAAGCCGCGATCGCCAGCAATTTTGTTTATGCAAAGTTTTCTGAGATTTAAGTTATAAATATTTGACCTTAATCTTGTCATTTCCACTGGTAAGTGTAATGATTCTGCTAGCTTTTCTTTCTTGTTTTCTTTCCTCTTCACTAAGGACCAAATAGCTTCTTTACAATTGAAGCAAATTGTTGTGTTTTTGAAGTGTTCTGTGTGTGTTTATTTCATTGTGATTGCGGTCAAGTTTGATCACTGAATTACAGCAGATTCGTTCAGAGTACTGCATGCAGTTGACAGTTAGAGCGTTATTAAAAAATGAATTACAATAAAAAGAGTAAAGCAATTCTGTATCATGTAGATATTTCCAGACAATATTTTTTGTTTGCCAGTTGAAAATTGTGTTTTACTTTTTGCATGAATTAAAGCAAAGGCTTAGTAGTGACGTCACTGGATGGCATTAATGGCAAGTCAATTCAGAGGTTACTGAAATCAACCTTGTCCTCAGGGCGCTTTTCCCTGGCTTTGGGGGCGGAAAAGCGCCCTGGGGACGAGGTTGTACTGAAATTCAAGCTGGGGATATACCATCAAGGACTTCAAATGCTGACCCAGTCATTTAAGAAGGAAGGTCAATATAGCTTCTTGTTTCAACTTAAGACTCCATGTGGAGAAGGAAAAAAAATTCCAAGACAAAGCACCCTGCAGTGGGGGGGGGGGGGGGGAGGGGAGGTACTCCCTTATATAAGCTGTAGAGGGGTATGTGCCAACCCAAAGAGTATGGTTTTTTACACCATTCTGGTCTGCAATCGGGTATGGTTTTCGAGGAAACTGCAGGAGTGTATGAACATATTAATTGTTTCAATTCCGTGGTCAAATGAATAAGAAAGAAAGACAAATATGCAAATTCAAATCGGATTTTAAGAAATCTTTTTTTTGTTTGTAATGATGACATAATTTTTTGGGGGCCAGGTCTGAAAAAGGGAATAGATTTTAGAGGCCAGGTCTGAAAATTGGTGTGGAAAATGGGATTTTTCAGGATTTGGAGAACCAGGCAGCACACCCCCACCAAGAATTCCCAGGAACACCCCCCAGGCCAGCACTCCACTCCCAGGGGAGGAGGTACTCTGGATTTCATGCGACAGGGATGATCGAATGGGGCAAAAATCAAAACCCCCAACAAATCCCTAGACCAAAATTTAACACCAAAAAATCCCATGCCGAATATCCGGGCCATAAAATTTCCAGAAAGCATTAAATGATATAACAGCAAAAAAGGAAACATTAGTTTGAATACCCAAAATAATCCCTGCTTAAATCAAACTACCCCCCCCCCCCAAAAAAAAAAATTTTGCCAATATTTTCCTACCCAAAAACATTCTGAAATCGAAAATTTCAAACCCCCCAAAATCCTTCGATCATCCCCCTGTCACTTAAAATCCGGAGTAACCTTCCCCCCCCCCCGGGACCCCACTACCCGTAGCCTGAGGTTTAATTTAAATAGCCGCCCCAAGCTTACAAGTCAAAATAAGCTTTTTTCTCTGAAAGCATGAAGTCCTGGGAGATTTTAATACTTCGTGTCTGTCCAAATCCTGAGCTTTACCTAGTCGTGAGGTACAAAAATATTGTCTGAAAAATAACCCACATCAAGATTTTTGTATTTGTGTGGGCTTTATACAGACGGCGGAGCAAGACTCAGGACTTCTGCATGAAGGCGTCTTCAAACATAGATCCGTAGCTCAAAATCTCTTATTTTTCGAGTAAGAAAATATTTTCTACGCCATCTATATTTTTCTGCATAGAATATGAAAAAACACCATCAACTACAAAGAAGCGCGTCAGATCTAGCCTTACTAAGCAAAGCTTACCTTTTTCGCTGCAGCACCTCGTCGCATTTCCTGCGTTTTTCCATATAAATATTTTACCGCCTTTTGACATGTTTCACATCTAATATAAGGAAGGTCCTCTTTAATAGCATGGTATTTTTCTTTCTTTGGAAGTTGCCCGATTACTGTAGAAATAAATAACAATAGGCAGAAGTAAAAAACACAAAGTGTTTTTGCCGCCATCTTAGAACGGATTGAATGTGCACTGAGGGGGAACTGGGGAAGAAGACACCACGTGTCAGACGTTGAGAGCTGACTTGACTTTAAGACTTGACTCAGCCAATCAGAGAACTGAAGAAAACGTACCAAAACGTTTTGGCCGCCATATTGTTTCAGGCATTGTTTTGAGTGGTTCGGCAGTTTCTGCCTTGTTTGCTTCTCTAAACTGCAACGTAAGTTGAATTTGTGCAATTTCATAAAGGGCTGTAGGCGTCATTAATTGGCAAAGTAGGAGAAATGTCTAATTTTCTTCTGCAAAATGCAGGAATCAGTGCGTTCTTCGAAGACGACGACGACTTCTTTGGAGAAGACACTGCAATGTGCAGCGAGGTGGACGACGACGACCTTCCCCTTACAAATTACCTTCTTAAATTCGATGTTGGCGAAGAAGAACCATGGGATTCTACAGAGGATTTGAGTGTGGGAGGAGAAAGCGTCGATGAACGAGACATTTTTGGGCTTGGTTGTGAGGTGGTAGACGATGAGGGGGCGGCTTTTACTTTTGAGAGTGAACACTGGAATGAAGACGCTCCTGATAGAGCAGAATTGGTTGAAAAGGAAGTTTGTCGAGCTAAGAATAAAGATTATCATCGAAAGGAAGAATCGGTTAAAAGTAGTGGTATTGTTGACTTAAATAACCAAAAGCAGACAACCACCTTGGATCCTAAGAACGTTGTCGAAGCTGCGTGTGTAGTTCATTCCAAAGTAAAAGCAACAAATGTTTCCTTCGCTGAAGACACTTTTGAACCCGGTTCCCCTAACCCAGAGGATTTGGAAACTGATGTGTTAGACCATGTTGGGGAGGTTTTTGGTTTGGAGAATGAAGTCTCTCCTGATAAAGTAGAATTTGAAGTGAGTCAAGCTAAGAAGAAAGGCAATGACTTAAGCATCCAAAAACAGAAAAAAACCTCAGACCCTAAGAACGTTATAAAAGCTGCGTATACAGTTCATTCCAATGAAAAAGTAACAAATGTTTCATTAGAGAGAAGTAAGAATGGGCCTCTGAAAACAACCATAAAGACTCAAGCAGAGAAAGCGAAAGAACAGCGTCAAAGGAAAAAGAAGTTTGTTCAAGAACTCCAGGATACCATTGAAGAACTAAAGCAAGAAAAGGCTGGTTTGCAACAAGTCAATACTCAACTGAATGACAAAATTGGAAGCTTACAAGAAGAAATCAGCTACTTGAAAGGAGTGATCGCAAATCAAAGTGAATTAGCCAAAATTTTGAGGAGTGTAGCCAACATTCCAGGGATTTCAATCAACTGCAGTGTTTTAAAGAATGACCAGGGTGAAATGGGTAAAAATAACAAACGAAAATGTGTTCCTGCTGGTAAGAAGGGTGTAAATTTAAGTGATGAAAATGCCAAAAAGAGGAGGATGGATATAGAGGTTAATGGTGAGCTGGAGAGCAATGCTGGGGTGTGTGTTCATGTTCAAAGTGGTAAAGTATCGCTTGAGTTTTGTCCAGAATGCAGTAAGAAGGCAAAGAGCACACCACTATCCTGAGATGCATCAGAGGTCAAAAAGACTCCAGTAATCTTTATTAATAATTTATAGTAGTTGTTAAAAGTCTCCTGTTTAGTGGGTGACATTACAATGAAAAGACCAATGGTCACCACCAGCTCAGATCATCTCAAAAATGTTAATATTTTGGCGATGTTTTCCATGGCAAACAAGGGGAGTTGGTAATGTATCATGACAAACGAAGCAGCTGTAACCAATCAAGACATCTAAAACACATCTTACCCAAAGTTTCATTGCCCAGAGTTATGCTACATGAAATATAGTCTGAGGTGTTTACCATTGTGAAATGAATAACAGTAAGAGTAAAAAGCAATGACAGTATAGACCTTACGGCAACAGCTTCTTCTAATATTGTTTTTTAGCAATGTTACTTTGGGTCAGGTGTCTTTCAGGTGACTTGACCTTCAAGCAAAGTAGTAAGTTGAAGACAGGACATTTTATCACTTGTATTTTAATGATGGAATACCCCCTCTCTGACACTTCCTGCAGTGTACCACTAACAAAGGGAGTAGATCCCTGAGTTTTATTTTGTTTGCAGGTTTTGATCATTGTTCATGGACTGTCAAAGTTAACATTACTCGGTTAGTATTGTCATAACTGATGGCAGATGTTATTACATGTAGTAATCAAACAATTTTGGTGGAGACCACCTTTTAGAATCTTCTTAAATTTTGCAACTCAGTGTTACATTAATTTTTGGCATCAAATCAATTTGTTAATTTTTACAAGATATCTTATTGAATTCTTGTTTCTGCATTAATTTGCAATGCATAACATATTTTGTATTTAAAACAGTAATGTTTTACCCATGTGCTCCAAAGATCCTCACATTGACTTATTAGTCTTTAAAAATATAAGGTTTTTTTTTTAAAAAAAATCATATTTTAAGAAACCTAAATAGTTCTGTCTGTACTTTCAGTGTAATTTAGTATGGACAAATGAAGGAAAACATACAATAGTATTAAACATTGCTGCGTACAATAATTATACATTTAATGTTGTTAGAAATCAACTTTCTTGCATTTCTAACTTTTCTTAAAACTTTTTTAACTAGTAACTGGATTGAATGCACTGTAATGGATGCTTGCCACTCCTTGCACCCTCTGGAGTCAAGTGTCTTTGGGGTTTAAGTGTAAGTAATGTTCCCTCAAAGGTTTTTGTAAGTATAGAATACAATGAGGGACGCAGGTAATGGTTTGTCAGTAAGCATGTTTTTGTAATCCCAGTAGTTTCCTTTCGCTCAACCTCTTAACTCAAACTGAAAAGGGGTTGAGAAAGACAAGATTGCTTTTCAATGAAATTCACATGGTGATTGTTTGCCATCAGCTGGCTGCAAACAGTGTGTTTAGCTAAAAAAAGCATCATTTACAACAACTGAGCGAGTTTCTCAAATGTTGATTGGTCAAGCGCTATGTTTTGGAAGAGTCAAAAGTACCAACTGATGTGATGGTATTGTAATTTATTTTTCTCTTTCTTCATTGGAAATGGACATAAAAAACTGTCAATGTTCTTGTAAAAAAACAAACAAACAAATTGACCAAAAATTTTTGGGGTCTGTACTCTGATTGACCATAGACATGACATCAAATGACCTTGTGGTTTAATGTGCTTCCACTAGAGTTCTGAACATTTTTACAGTATTTTTATGGTCGAAATGAGTGTAGACCGTGGAAAATTGTTGTTGATTTGTTAATAGGATATTGAACTTAGTATAATTCCAGTCATAGCAATTGCTATTTGTGAAGTTTTTTCTCTTGGAGTAAAAGGTGATTAATTTTGCCAAGTACTACAGGATAGCAGGGGTTTGTTTTGTATTCTGTGTATTAAAAATGTTCATGATAATGTTCAGTTCAATCAATCATGTTGACTAAAAATTAATGACAAGGTGTTTGTAAATTAGTTTTTAATGATGGTTCTAATAGCTGATATCATGGATTTACTTGGTAAGCAAAAAGGTTTACTGGTGAGGTGATTATTTGAATCAAAATTTATTGTAGCTTTGTAGATGCATTTAGTGATCAGGGTTTGTCATACAATAATTTATTTTAGGATGGTTACAGGTAAGATTTAAAATTGGCTTCCACTGCTTTGAATTAGTTGGTCTTATCACTTTCACTCCTGTAGTGTTTTAAGTATTAATTTCCCAAAATGAATGCAAAATTCCCTTTTGTAAAATACTTAAAAATAAAATAATAGTACTATGAAATATTAAGTGGTGAAACAGAGGTTTCATTTTAATGGTAAGACCACAGAACTTTATCCACAGATTGAAAGGTACATGTAGAGCGACGAAATTATTACTGTAGTCTTGGAGTGAAAGGGTCAGGTCAACAGTGACAGCTCAAAATAATATTCAAAAGAAACATCTCTTGTTTGAGTTGCTGGAATTCGGCAACATATATAGTCACTTTTAAAAATAATATTGTACAAGTTATTTTAAAGTTTCAATATGCAAAGCTGAGAACAGATACAATACTACACTTAGTCTTAGTCATTTGACGTGAGTGATATCTCGAAATAAAGGCATACAGTACTCAAAAAGTGGCTGTTGTTTTGGTGTCTGGAAAGAACAGGAATCTTGTGTGTTTACTTTCATCAATTTTTGTACCACAACTGGTCCTATTCAGGACTGGACTCACCCAGCCGATTCATATTTTACCTTATATAGCAGCATCCATTTCAACTGAAAGCTGTGGGCACTTAGAAAAGTCAGAGTAGCATTTACCAATAAAAACAAATTGCAAAGGGGTTAAGGTCTTGGTATTTTCAATAATAGTATTACCAAGCTTCCTTTAATTTGAGCATGAAATTACAAATTTGACAAATCAGAAATGCCCTTTGACAAAAAAATTTCTGTTGTCAAGCCTTGTACATCACTTCTTTTTACCAACTGAGACAAACTTGAACACAGTAGGACACTCTTTAACTTTACTTTAATGCAATATTGCATTTATCATAAGTCTTTTTCAGTTTTTCCCATCCATTCTCTGTTTAGGTCATTTGACACTTCAATGTCTGTATTTTTCCTGTTCCCAACAGAACTTTTGACCAAAACCAGAAAATTGTGAAAATTCCACAACTTTTCACCGAGCTTTTTTGGAGAATTTAGGTATTACTGCATGGCATATGGGTAGGTTATTCTGGGATTTGTCTATTGTGTTTTGCAAGGGTTGCTTCATCTGAGATGGACTTTGGACTTTTATCCCTTGTAGAGTTTGGTTGGTGGGGGTGAGGTTTAAAGGGGATAGCGGCTCTCTTGGGATTGTGTTGACTCCACCTCGCGTGTTAAAATTCATCCCCTTGTTTTTGGTTGACTTACAATAAAAGTACTCTGCCTTGATTAAAAACATCTCTATAAACTTCTGTAAAGGCTCTGTTAGGGTAAAATCGGACAAGCAACATGGCCTTGAAACAGCGACATAAGACATCAGGAATGGTGACAAATGGCACAAGGATGGGTTCAAATAATTCAACAGCAATAGACATAAGTGCAATACAATAGAAAAATACCTAGAGCGACATGGCTTCCTAGCATCAATTTAGGTTTCTGGGAAACTGCCCACGCACCCCTCCCCTAAGCTAACAGTAACACTTGCTTCTCACTTAGGGCAAAATGATGGCTTAGGGAAGGGGTATGTGGGCAGTTTCCCAGAAACCTAAATTGACCCTCCTCCTCAATATGCAAAAGAAGAGGTTTTGAAATTCAGACTAGGGACATTATAAGTAACCCCCCCCCCCCACCAAAGAGGGACTCTTTGTTGGCCTCTTGAAGGCTTAGTTGTTAATAGACAGTAAAGAGGTTGCCAAAAGAACCTTATGCTTCATTCTTTTATTTACACTTTCTTGGATAGAAAAAATAGTATATAAATACTACACACATTCTGCTAAAATGTCATTGAAAATTTACTGTTATTATTTATAAAGTTAATCCTCGATAAACTGTAGCATGGTAAGAATCTAGAAACTAGAGATTTCAGAAGGAAAGTATAAAAAGCTATTCCTGTCTTTGAGAATGTCTGCTTGAGCATTTCCAGGGTTTTCTGATAGATCTTGATGCTAGTTGTCAAACTAAAGCTCAGTGCAGCTTAAACAACCTGTTTGTAAGATGCATATCATCCACATATCTGGAAGAAGAAAGTATTTTTAAGTTTAATTCAAATATTGCATAATACTGAGCTAGGAATGGCATGCAATAGGGGCTTGTGCAAAACAATAATACATTGAAACCCCGCCTTACGGCCACCTCATTATTAGGATAGTTTTTTTTTGCCACCTGGCAAAAACTGCCATACATTTTCTTGTAAAAAACCCTGGTTAATACGGCCACCCTGTTAATACAGCCAACATTGGTGACTGTATTAACAGAGTTCTACTGTATTATAATCGCATGGGAGAGATTTGCTTCAGTACCCATGACTCCATAACAAAATTATGCAACAAAATACTGGTATTTATGAATAATAATTATTTCTGAGTTGAAAGTAGAAGACATTAAACAAGTTTAACTTCTGTTTGTCTGTGTTGAGTTTGCTGTCCGTGTATACTGGAAATGGCATGTGCTGCAGCTGTTGCAACTTCTGCATTTCTAATGATTTGCAGAGTTTCAAAATGTCAATGGACTTAACCATTGCTGATAAATCTCTTTCACTTTCTTGTTCTTTCTTTCTTACTCCACCAAAAAGAAGTGAAAAAAACATCATGTAACTTGCTGAATACATTCATTTCCCAACTTATGTGTTTGAAACTGATTTATTTATTACTTTCATTGGATTGGTCACACCTAGGAGTGTTGTAGACTTGCCTTAAATGTCAGCTGTTTTTGCAGTGAAATGTTTGCCAGCTGCTGCACCTGCGATGTGGCCGCCAGTCATGCCTGGGATACTGTTCAGATATGTGAACAGAAGTGGCCGGCAACATTGCTCATCCCAGTCTTTACCCCCGCCATGCCTGCAAAGTTGACTCAAGTTCAACTTCGCAGGCATGCCGGCGGTAGAGCTCTGCGATGGCTCTAGCTGCTGGTGACGAATGTTCTCATTTGTCCGAGAAGTGTCCCTGCCAGTACCAGCGGCTATGTCGCAGATATATTGCCAGCATATGAGAACCAGGCTTTAGCTCCACAAAAATGAGAGTCCGAACTATTATTAGTTTTAAAAAAAGAATGACACTAGGGAGATTGCTTCTCAGATGGTCTTTCCTTGGTGTATGAAAGGCGTCTGCTCCCCCGTGGCTGGCCAAAGAGATCCTGAATAATGATGCTACCTTACCCCACTCCCCCTGCTACTTGCCCGTACTTGGAAACTGGGTAAATGCATAAACAAAGCCTATATTGTAACAAATCTATAACTTAGCAAATTCGGAAAAATAGGTCTTATATCTGGCCTTAACTAAACCGTGTGTGCTTTTACTAGACGACCGTTTTAACTGATAGTGCAATAAAACAACGATAAAGTAAACAAAACATTGTTCATAGATTACACAACCTTGCCAACGCGCGTCCATATCCGCGAATTATCAGGACTTCTACTCAAATACTGCGTTAACAAGTCAAACTAAGGCAATACTAAAGAGCTAAAAAGTCAGAAAATAGAACTTACCTCGTCATGGGACTGTTAATGTGAGGGAAATGCTTTTGACTTTTGGGATGAAATGGCGGCGGGAGCGCCATGCCTGTTCCCCATCTCGGGTAAATACTTCTGCTTGGAACACCTTTAGAGGGAAGCATCTGCCTGAGAGTCGACCACTCCTCGCATCTTGTTGCTGGAGAAGAAGGGTACCACTTTTCCTCTTCCAAATGTCGTGAAAATGTTTTCAAAGAAGGTTGTGTTTCGCGTGCCCAGTGTTCAGGGACGGTGGTGGGGACTGGTGGATCGCAGATAAATTTAGACCTCTGTACCGGCGCATTACTTCTGAGATCCTGGGGATCGTGTCTTTTGTTCACCCACACTACATCGTTGTTATCTGGTCGTATTTTAGCGGTAGATTTGTAGCCAAAAAGCATCCCGCCAAGTGACTCGGCAGCCATGTCTGAAATTCCTTCGCGCAATAAGCTGTTGTAACAGTCTGGTTGCTTAGCAACAGATTAGCCCCTTGTCACCGGAAGTTCCGATTGTCAATTAAAAGATGCTTTAAAAAGTCTTCAATTCTGCAAGTCCTTTCATGGGGAGGTTGATTTGCGTTGTTAGAGTTGTTGAGCCTGAGCGTAGGTTATGTATCTACCATTTATTTGCCTCCATCACAATAATTGCTAACTCTTGCAACTAAAGAAAACCGTTATAAGTGCCTGCATTGTGATAAACGATTAACAGAGCCAGTAGTCTCCTTCGCAGCCGTTTTTAGGAAGCCTTGGACTAGCTAGGGTAACGTGGACCATGGATAATCCATGGTCTTGGGCCCGCACTCAAGTTAAGAAAGAGAAAGAAAACTTCGTAGTCTCTTGTTTACGGCCTCCATAAAACGTGGAATTAGACATTTTCACGTCGTAGTCGTGCAGTGAGGGCAAAGAAATGTCCAAAAAAGCATGATGCACTCGAAAAGTTGTTTTTCGCTCAATAAAACTATTGCTATTTTAACATTCTCGTTGTAGTCGCCATTGACTCCCTACTTTCTGAGCTGAGGAGGGCGTCTGTTCATAGGTTAGTTAGTAAAAGACGGAATCCTCACTTACTCCGACAGTTGGCGCCAGTCTCAAAGTCTGTCTTTGAGAAAGTTCTCACGAAAAACAGGTGTCACAACAGACTACAAGCAAAATAAATGACAGGGTAATGGCCATGTATATTAGTTATTTCAGCCGTTTGTCGCAGATGCGCCAGCTCGTCTTCTCTTTGGGCTCAATCCAAAAGTTACTGACAGAATTTGTTTAGATGAGGCGGGCTTAACACTTCCTTACACTGAAAAAGCGCCCTGGGGGAGAGGGTGTGGGTGGGCCGCACCCGCCCCTTCCCTCCCCCCCCCCCGCCCTCTTCCATAACCCCGAACGAAGGTAGCCAACCTCGTCCTTAGGGTCTCTCGTTGGCAAAATAGCTGCTGTCATGATATGGAAAAAACAAAAACCCTGGGGTCAAGGTTTAGAAGGTAGCTTGTCTTTCAAAGGAAGGATGTAGCGTCGCACGTTACCACTCATGCGCGGCGTTTAATAGCGACTGGACGGTCGTATTTGAAGAAGGAAATCCACTTATTACCCGTCTAGTGAGGTGTACTTCTCGCATGAAGATAACTGTGCACTTTTTTTAGAGGGTCTCAATGGGGTGGTGGCTTTTACGGTTATCGGCTAAAATTTTGGCTCTTTTACGGCTATCGGTTAATTTTTTTCAGTTACGGTTAACGAAAAAGTTAAAAATTAACTTCTTTTGTTTCAAAGAGTTAAATATTAATCAACCTGTATTTTTTTGAATAAGGGTCTTCGGATCATCTCGGGATGAAATAAGCTATTCTTTTATAAAGTGTTTCACTTCTAATATTATTTTACACATAGTAATGTCAATAGCCAATTGAAAAATTATCTTCGTGAAAAAGCAAAAGCAGACACACGAACGCCAAATCAAAGCCGGGGCGCGACATTCATTAAAACAGAAATGGCCGTTTTCACACTAGAGAAGGATTATTCGTGTGAGACGGGTTATCCGTTTGATGATTCGCGTCAGATAGGTAATATGTCTTAATTTGAAAATGGAATAGTTTTAATTTGGAACGAACAATCTGCCTGACTTTTGAAGACGGGATTATCCGTTCCAGATAGCCTGTGTACAGCCGCCCCCTCCCCTCAGAAAAAATCGGAGAAGGGGTGTCTGTGGAGAGGACGCGACTAGACACAGGCTAGTCTCAGACGGATGATCCATTTCTAGCTATAGTGTCAAAAAGGCCAATAACAAAATTCCCGTGTCCAGTGTTTTTAATGATAGCGAAGGACTACGGAACGATTGTCTGCCGTTGCCTTGTCCGTAGGCTGCATTATTCCGCACGGCTAATGCGTTTCGGGTCACGTGGTCCGAGCGAGTTCACCACCGAAATGCCTTGACCGAAACTGCGTGGGTGGACGCCGTACAGGGACTAGGCATGGCAATGTCTACCGTAGCGTCAGAGAAAAACAGGGAAATGTTGCTTATCGGCAACGAGTTTTACAAACAGTGACATCTCTGCGTGTTGTTTCACTAGTGTTTCGAGGGCACGACCTCCGGAAAATTGCAAATATTAATCCCCAGCAAGAAGCCACACTTTCGCTAGTTAGTTCCCAGAGAGAGCGCCGGAAATGGAGCCTAGGTCTAGGTTAACTCCTAAAAGGCGCTTCGCCTAACGTGCGTATGGAGTCACACTAGCCGGGAAATAAAAAACGCAACCATAAGTGAGTTTAGTACCTTCCTTAAAAGTAGCAAATCTAGGGAACACTTTCTTTTATGGTTAACTCTTTATTACCCTAATTACGGCTAACGGTTAAAATTTTTCAATTTTTACGGCTATCGGCTAAATTTTTGGCCGTTTTACGCCTATCGGTTAACCCCATTGAGACCCTCTTTTTACCGTTTGTAATTTGTTATTTTTTGTTCTAAAAGGCGGTTTATTGTGTTCTCATTATACAGGGCTACTTTTCAGTGCGCGCTTTAACACAGCCCTTTCCTTCTGTCTGTAACGGTTTTTCTTAGCGTTTTCCCGCTCCTAGCTTGAGTGCCAGAGGCTTTTTTTTACTTAATTCCAAGCGCCTGTTAATTCCTGATAGTTCGCGGCGAAAAGCGGGAAAATTAACTAAACTGTGCGCAGGGTTTATTTCTCTGGAGCCAAGGTGTCTCCATAATTAATGAGTACATCTTCCCCGGACATCTTCTTTAATCCGAAGAAGCTGTTTTTACTTTAAAATTTTGGATTAAACAACCCTCTCCGTAAAGAAGGAAAAAATTTTAACAGGCTAATTTTTTATTGGTTCTCTGAAAGATGAGAAATTTTGTAAATCGTCTCACATCCTGTTTTCTTGCGTGCGAACAGTACATACGTATTTTATTGGCTCGTCCGCACAGGGGGTTCTCAGAGTCAATCTAACAACAATGATTTTGAAAAACCCAGTTACACATAGAAAGCCAAAAACACGAAAAATAATTAACTTATTTAGCTCAAGGAGACGTCTAGTAATAGTTCACACTTAAAACTAGTCGGTTAGGCTTGAGTGCAACAAATTTGTGATCACTGAATTATCCAAAATCTTATCTGTTTAAAAGTAACGAGGATAACTAGAAGGCGAATTTTTGACATACCGTATCGCCGTATCAGTCATCCGTAAAATTAAAAAACGGCTCCTTAGCATTGTAAGAAACTCTTAAGCTACTTTTGAGTTTCCGTTAAAATTAGGTGCATGTAAGGAATTCATTTACTCGCGCGCAGTAGAATTAAACGATGATTTTTAAATGACTTTTTACTGATTATGATAGATGTGCCTCTCAAACGCATTTGTTTATATTGCAGAAAATGTTGTCAACTGTGTTTTCTCGGATAATATCTACCTGTTGCTGTCAAGACTTTTTGCTTCTGAAATTATTCAATTCTTGTTTACTGTTATTTGACCCTTTCGTTTTCATTCAAAGTCCTCGTTCCAGCAAAAACGCAGGCGCAAACGTTACTGAAATTTTAAACGTCGCCTCTCTTTCATTTTAACCAATCGACTTACAGAACATTCGCGTACGTCACCATGTGACGTCATGGTATAGTATATAAGCACACGCCACACACGAGCGAGCTTCAGTTTGCACTGACTTTCACTGTGTATACTTGACTTACGTCACTGTAATTGAAAGGAAATTGCGCCTGAAATGGGTTGTAATCAGAGCAAAGTGAGATTTTCGCAAGTATTTAAGAGGAAGAGGGTAAGAGCAACTTAGCGGTTGATGAAGTTTTCGTAATAAATGAAAAAAAATGCCAATTTTCTGCATCTTTCGTTGTAGTTTTCGAGAGTGTTAAGTAAGGTCGTTGAAAACATATGGCGTCAGCCTTACCATATAAGGGCACAAATTTGAAATTATTCTGACCAATCATAGAGAGTTATTTGAGGGCCCCATGTGGGGTTAACGTGACCTTAAAAGGAAACAAATTTGAAAAATTCTGACCAATCATAGGACATGTTTGCAAGCCCACGTGGTTTCGGTTCAACCGTAAAAGGAAACGAATTTGAATTGAAAGTGACCAATCACTGCGCTTTTCCTCCATATCTCGCGCGTGCGTAGAAAGATTGAGCCGTTACAGAACAACGAGTGATTTTTGTTTAGCTCGGAAGAAAAGGCAACTGAAGAAAATCAACAAACAAACAAAAAATAAAGATGGTTTCATTTATCGCAATTGAAACCACGAAGTCTCCAATGTTTCTTTGAAATGTAGCGATCACTAGAAAAGTGCTATATCAGCATGATTTGACTGCAGTGTCAGGCAGCGTGTGCATGACAAATCGTCGCCTTTCAATTTATTGAAAGAATGGATGAGATCTTCTAATATCCATGTTGAGAATAAATATATTGAAGATGACATTTAATAGAACAGTTTAAATCGACAACAACAAATTTTATTTACATTCAATTGCTAGTAATTACAAATAATTTACCCACCCTCAAATAATAGCAAGGAAACTAATCGAGGCCGAGGAGGGCGGGGGAAAGGGAGAGGGAAAATAAGACATATTTTACATTTTTTATTTTTATTTTATATTTTACGGTTTGAGAAAAAAGGACTAGACAACAACAACAACTAAATCTTAGATCAAATAAAGTAAATTCGAATCAAACTCACTTCAGAAATTTTCTTGGGTTTCAGTGTGGAAAACCGCCATCCCGGTTGGGAACTCCCCTATATAGGGGCGGGGATTCTCGTTGTCTCGCTTAGGGGTGTAAATTTCGGGTTTTGGTCTCACTTGGGGTGTTCTGGACAAAAACACCAGTATATTTAGCCGTAAAAGTCTCTATTAGGGCTGCATGCGAAGAAATAGAAAAAATTATGTATTTTCAATTCGTTTTATTTACTCGATACATGTAATCCCTGCTTAAAATGGTCTCTTTTAGGGGTCTAAAAAGGGTTAGGCCACGCCCTGATAGGAATTGAGGGGAGAGTTTAATTCGAAATTTCCGACGAGTATCCCTACCCCTTTCATATGGGAGTCGCCCAGGGCCGTCAGCCGTCAAAGGTCCAAAATTTAACTATTAACCGTCGACCGTCGAAAAAGTCTTACGCAGATTCTTGCCCCTGAAAAAATGTCTTAACTAGAAAAAAAAAACATTCCATGTTTTAAAAAAAGCTCTGTCTAGAAATTGAATGTATTTGGAAATTATATTTTAGTGAAAGGCCAAGACAACCTCCAAAACGTAACAGTTCATATTAATTCGTAATTTACGTTTGGACTAAATTTCTACTTAATAAAGTAACCGTCAACCGTCAATATTGGAAAAAAAATGCAGCGTCAACCGCCTATGCTACCACTCCATCGAGACCCACATAAGAGACTCCTTACTTATCTGTTAATAATTTTTTTTGCTAGGCAACCAAGAGAACAACTTGGTACGTTGACCTTGGTACGTTAGAATGCAGCCCTCCTCTTATGCAGCATACGTCACAGAAACCAGCCCCAGCCTCAAACATCCATTATGAGGACTTTTCTATTCTGTCTTTTATGACAAGAAAAGATCATTACGAGTGGGTGGAGATGTATGCTAAAGAACAATTGCTTGAATGTGTGGAATCTTGCTTAAACTATAAAGGATTTCATGAATATGGATTCCACTTATTATCACTTAGTCCAAGGCCCTTGCTGGAGATCAGAACTTACGATAATAGATCCATTCATTCCCTTCCTTGGGGGAACTCCACGGCCTTGGAGTACTTTCTAAGGTAGGTACAACGGAGACGACTCCGGGTTCATTGTAACTAGTACCCTGCGAGTAAGCTCACCAATTATGGCAAGCGAGCCGCGAGAGCCTGCCCCTCGAGCTCTCGTCTCCTTTCGAGCGCAGCTCTCGCGTGAATTCTCGCGAATCCCCCAAATGGAAAGCTTCCTCGCAGGCTGATGGTAAATTGCCATCGATCTTTTCCTCGGTCGGAATCCAAGACAGTCTTGGATTCTGGATTCCACGCCATGGATTCCGGATTCCAAATAGTTGATTTCGGAGCCTTTGTAAGTGGAATTTGGATTCCGGATTCCAATCGTTGGCGGGATTCCGTGAGCTGTATTCCGGATCCCAAAGCCCAGGATTCTCGATTCCACAAGCAAAAATGTTCCTTACATGAAGCGCAATTAGGAAAAAATATTTATTGCCCAAATAAGGTAACCCGGTGCTCGAATTCCGGAATCCGCAAAAAAATTGCTTGTTCAATCCGGAATCCTTGGCTTCGGAATCAGGGAATACCCGGATGCTGATCAAGGATTCCAGAATACAAGTTCCAATGACAATAAATCCGGAATCCCGTAGTACCTAGAATCCGGAATCCACCACGTTTTAATGCCTTTATATTTGCAAAGTTTAACAAAGTTGAGCCTCTGGATAATAATTCTTAGCATTTAAATGTTCTCAACTGATTTTGTAAAAATGAAAGTTCTGATGGGCTCTCCAGCTCTATAAGTTTTGCGAACTTTTTTTTCCACCCTGATAACTTGCAAAAACAGCGCGGAGAGACGGTTCCACACTGACTTTCCCCTTCAATATTCCGTCCCGATAGCCCCGCTCCTCCTCCCCCCACTGTATTATACCGCCGGGCCTCCGAGGTTGGAAGTGCGCAGAAGATATCGTGCATCGGAAAGAAAAAGCGGGTGTTCGGTAGCTTAGAATGCTGAGAAAACAATGGGGTGATCTATCTATGTTAAAAATTTGAAAAAAAAAAACACACACACACTCGCTAGAGTTCTCAACAGTTAAATTGACCTTTGTATAGAACGAAAGTTGAAAGAAACATGGCGTTATTTGTAATAAATTACGCTAAATAGGTCTCTAAGGAGGAAAAACTTTATAGTAAGGATATTTAAAGGCCAATTAGCCTGTTCTTTTCTTATTCATTCACAGAACTATTCCAGAAGCAATTGAGGCAAAGGTGGGGAATGACCCCTTTGTTCTTGTTATCGACGATCTCGATAACGAGTCAGGCTACAGTAAAATGTGTGTTAGTCTGATTGAGAAGACCTGCCAGACGCTGCAAATGAGGTAAAATAATAAAAAAAATTGTTATACTTTCCTGGTCCCCAGGGTCGTCTTGTGTTCCAGTATGGCAGCTGTAAGGAAACCCAGCCTCGTTCCCAGTCGTCCTCGGCGATTTTGGCTGTGACGTCACCAGTTAGGCTTGTAGGGAAAATTCGCTCTCGGTTCCAAGCCTCCTCTTATAACTCGGATAGCGCGAACTGGCCTGGGTACGAGGCTGGGGGAGACCCCCTTCTCTTCTGCCGCCACCTTTTTGGAAAACGAAAAGACTCTAGGGAAGAGGTTGGCACTTGTGATTCCATCGTGAGTAGCACTCCATGTAAGGAGTGTCCAAAAGCAACTGAGTTAGGAAGGCAACTTTTCGTTCCTCTTGTTTTCTGTTGTTTTTACTTCTTTATTCACTCCCCCTTTTCTCATTCATCCTATTTCTAGTAAATAAGTCTTTTCAGAAATGTAAGTGATATGCATAAATCACAGGGATTATTTCTAGCAACCGGGCGAAAAATATTTGAAATTGTTTTCTCCGTGTTAGAGCGGTTTTCACTTGACTGTCGTAAAACCAAAACCAAAGTAAATACACTAGACAACCAAAGGGCGTAGTAAAACCAAAGAAAGACGAACCAAAACCAAAACCAAACCAATTCCTCAATTACTTTCGACAGTCAAGTGAAAACCGCTCTGTTGGAAAAGGTGCCCGTAATTATCATCATCATCATTATCATCTTTACCTTCATCATTTTCATCATCATTATTTTCGGAAAAGTTGTGATCATTAACATACTGATTTTGATTCTTTAGTCTTACTTTAGAAATACCCATGCTTTTCAAAAGAATGTAAATAAACGAATCACTTTGGATTGAATCTATCTTGTTTTGATGTCATTCACTGACTGCCATCTTAATTTTCACAGATTTGAGGGGAGGTTGAAGAGAGTTTGTATCAACAGACCATACGGTCTGTTAGCTTATGACCTCGCGATCAGAAAGCGCTTCAACCTCCCGTTTGCCAGGTAAGACATCTCATGAGGTATTGCTAATATAGCAATTATATCGGGTGGTCGGGATCTTAACACTGCCTCGTTACCGGCGCAACGGTCTTCCCTTGTGTTTTTGCGTTTTTGAAGCTTTCCCATAATTCTTGCGCGCGACTACCGTCGAAAATCCCAAGAAGAGTCTGGGTACGAGGTAGTGCTTAATATGCATTTGCAAATAGTAGTTATATAGACTAGGGAAACGTTTAGTCAGCTTTGATCAACCTCGTGCTCAGGGATTCGCATTTAGATAAGGAGGAAGCCCTGGGAACGAGATTGCTTGTTGATTGCCGTTAAATTACCAAAGGTCCTGGCCCAGTTGTTCAAAAGGCAAATCCATTTGATAATCGAAATCTCTATCCAGCAGATAGGGCAATTGATTTCCGTTATACGTATTCAATATGTAGCAATTTATCCGGTGGATTGCGCAATCCAACGTTTGAACAACCGGTGCCTGGAATTGAACAATCCGCAACCTCGTCTTCAGGGCTTTTCCCGAAAGCCCTGGGGACGAGGTTGGAACAATCCGCTCCTCCTGTAGGATAATCTCGTACCCAGATCTCCCTCAAGACAGAGTGAGATCTGGGTACGAAATTATCTGTAGCAAGTAAGGGACTACGCAGATCTAACCTCTCACATGTCTTCCACTGTCACCTGTCATAAGACATTCTGATCGATTTTAATTAATGAACGTTTTCTTTTTCAGCTGTGAAATTGAGAATAAGCTAATAGTAGCTGATCGATTCTCTGTGGGCAAGCTGGCAAGAGCTACAGGTTAGTTTATATTGAGAGAGGCGTTCTTGAAGAATTTGCCGATTTTATTTCATTTGTGGTCAATTTGAGCGCAATATTACATTTGTGGCTTCAACCCCCCTTGCTTACGCGCAACATGTTTGTACAACTTATCCTTCTTTTTTAAAGACGGTTATCTTAGAACTGGTTTTTTGTTGGTCTTGCAGGTTTTCCAGGAAGACTTATTCCAGAAGATGAACTTAAAACTAGAGTTGCGAGTCTCTGAAGCTATTCTAGGAAAAGATTTACAATGACAATTTAAGCTCTAGAAATTAATTCGTATTTTATCAAAATAATCTTCCTGCGATTAAGCTGATTTCAGTTATCTTGAATATTGTAGTATTGTTATTATTATTATTATTATTATTGTTAACATAAATGAGGCTGTTGTATATTCTTTACACATATCTGATGTAGCGTCATTGATTATAATTGTCTTCTGTTTCAAAGATAACAAGATGGCAAATAAAATTGTCTAAGCAATGTCAACTGAAGTTACGTTTCGACACTATAACATGCTCTTCTCGATATGCAACAAAATTTCTTAACTATTATATTCTTTCTCTAGAAAAAATACTGATAAACGTTTACCTATACACGGTTCTTTCAATAAACATCCCAGGGATTGTTTCTACTGCAAATTAACATTGCAATCAGTAATCGTAGGAAATAATACTGTTATTTAGCACAGCCAAAGCTTTAAATACCGACTTAGTATTAATAAAGAGTAGAAAAATGTATTTGAAAACAGTGCAATCCAGTGCAACGAAAAAACTTTAAGATGTGGAAATTACTAACTGCTTTCATTAGTTTGAGAAATTTGTTGTTTTGGTGAAAGTCATGATCAGCTCAGGGACTAATCGCCGGGCACTAAGGCGAATATAACCGTGAAATTTAATTTATAGAGAGCTTAAAATAGCTCTGCATATACACTGATTTATACTCGATAAAGTGTCATTTTGGAATCGGATCAGACAATAATATAACATCGTTGCTAAGGGTTGCACTTACTTTGTTATTCATAATGTTAAACAAGAAATGCTTACAATAAATATGTGAACATTGAAGTTTCATGCCTCTTGAGAGTGATTTTGTTTAATTTTTACTTTGCTCGGTTTCTTCCTTCTCGTTCCTCTTCCAGCTGAATATTTGGCTAGCGTTTCCAAATCGGCGAACTCGCGTGGAAATGCTTGCTAAGCAGGCTCCCGCGCGCGTCCCCCGCTCCACCTCCCTATACCTAGCTAACGTTTCTCACCTCGAAGGAGCCTATTCTGAGGTTTAATCAGGGGGTTACTGAAATAGCAAGTTGTAAAGTCAGGTTTTGCTCCCATTTTTTGTTTCCCCCGAATACTTATGAGCATAACCCAACAACGAGATGACTCGCTTTCAGTAACAAAAGTATAATTATACGAGGACGAAACTGGAGTGACAGTTTTTCTCTCGTACACTCAAACTAAATAGACAACCTGAAAAACTTTATTGCACTTTTTTACTTGAAAATTAATACGATTACTTTAATTGAAAGGGGTTTAGCCCTCTCTCGATCACAAAATGGTAAGACTTGTAACATTTGATAAGTAGTTTACGTCACTATGACATTTTCGTTACAAACCGTAACCGAATAACGACGGCTATCGCGTTTCCCGCTGCTAAATGCATGCACTACTCAATACTGAGAAAGGTTGTTCTCGTCGCCCTCGTCTAATCCAAGGTCTCTAATAACACATGGGTGAATACGTGATCTACTGTCACTTCAAGTTCTATCAGATTCCCCTGCATCATTCAACTAATAAAAAAATTGATGAGAATTCTGAAAAAGGTCCAATCATCACTTCCTGTGCTATTCACCTAATTTTAACGTAAGAAAACAGCCGACACTTCGTGGCGCAAACATTGGTTTTCCCGCGAAATACGTTCGTGAAACGAGACTGATGATGTGTCACTAGCCAGATCTGTAGGATAGTGCTTTTGATTGGTTGAAGCAAGTTTCCCTCGTGGCACGACCAATCAGAAGCACTATGCAGACGTAGGTATAGCGACCTGTCATCAGTATGGAATTTCATCTCAGACGTAATTTCGCGAGCAAACCAGCAGTGACGTCGCAAAATGTCGGCTGTTTTCTCAGGTTATAAATTCAGGTCTTGTTCCCACTTTTTCCCCCGAATACTCAAGAGTAAAATTTAGCGCAACAAGATGGTTTGTACCAGCGAACCAAATAGCGCATAGATAAATACTTGATTAACTGGCACTAAAACTCAACATCATTCAAATTCACAAGAAAGGCGATAGACTATGAATTCATGTACGATTGTAAATTCTTCTAACATTTAATGATAATTCTGAAAATCGGAATAATCGTTACCCCCTGTCCTTACTTACGTATTTTCAAAACCTCCCGTTAAATTCTCCCACACCTCTAAAATGACAACTTTCCTTGCACTTTTCTACGCTTGAACAAGTGAAATCCCTTGGCTCACATTCATTATGGCTTTAACCTGACGAGTGTATCCCTTTCACGTCATGCTTTGAAACGCGTCAACTTAGTCATATATGTAAGTAGTTTTTCGGAAGATGAATGTGTATAAAAAAACAGATTACTGTAGTTGTTTCTGTTCGCACACTGTTATAGCTTTACTAGTTTACTCCTTCCAAAAGTTTCCTTTTCTCTAAAGTTTTAGGGATAAAAGCTGTCCCGGGAAAAAGAGTCACCCTCCCAGCCGAGTCAACGTTAGTATGCGTTTATATCAGTGAGAAAAAGGATGGCCCCTTTGCCCACGAAAGCAGTATTACTAGCCTGCGTAACAAGCGTTTCTGTGTGGTTTCGGATTTTTCGCGAGGCCAAAACCGAAAATCCCTATCTCGGTCTTTCTTTGCTCCGAAACCGCAAGGAAAAGCTTGCTACGCAGGCTAGAGTAGAACAGACTTTGTACAAGGTGAGGGTACGTACTGATGAAACTCAGTACAACAGATCTCGTACACAGTGGATGTACTGATGGAATTCCGTAGAACGTAGCATAGGCTTCCTATACTGTTATTACAAATAACGACAGAAAATCCAAACTACCGTAATGATTCGCCTTAGCGTCCGGCCGAGTCGCGCTCATTTACTTTTGGTACATCAAGGGAAGGCGCTTATTTGAGACAGGGCGCTTATTTGGGACAAGGCACATTTCTTTTTGAGAGACAATCGAATATTCAAAACAAAGCTTTAATACTTATTAAAAAAAACAAAAACAGAAACTGTAACAGTACAGTGTCACTTGAATCAATATCGTAAATAACAGCTTTCAGGCCCCGGTTGTTCAAACGTTGGATAGCGCTATCCACCGGATAAATCACTATCCAGCGGATAGCGTATTGACTTCCGGAATACTTATCCGCTGGATAGTGATTTATCTCGACGTGCAATTCGTTGATGGTGTAGTTGGCCATGGGGGGGTCGTTAGGCAACACACGACTTTTATCTCATGCCCAAATGCTGCTTGTTCCAATAAATCTTTCGAATAGGCGGTAATTAGAATGGGGGCGCTTATTAACAAAAACACATTCGAAGGGGAGCGCTTATTCGAATAGACTGAGAAAACAGCTGACATGAATTGGCGACGCCGCCACTGGTTTCCCCGCCAAATGACTTCTGAGAAACGAGCTCAGGAATTCCATACTGATGACGCGTCACTACCTAGATCTGGATAGTGCTTCTGATTGTTTGAATCAAATTTCCCACGCGGGACGACCAATCAGAAGAACTACCCAGATCTGGGTAGTGGCGCGTCATCAGTGTGGAATTTCTGCGCTCGTTTCTCAGACGTCAATTGGCCGGGAAGCCACCGGTAGGCTAGCGTCGCCAAATGTCGGCTGTTTTCTCAGGCTATTATTCGAATGGGAGCAGTTATTGAAAGGAGGACGCTAAATCCGATCGAATGTATCTCTGAAAATCTCCAGCTGGCTGGAAGTAAATCGATTTGTTTTAGTCTGACTTTGTAGGGCAAGCTGTATCTCGATTTAGTATACAAACGTAGTTGAATGGCGCAGAAGGCGCCGCTGAGGCTGCTATAGATGGGTACTCTGCCAGATGCCAAGAATTTGCTTAAGCTTTGTGGGGAGGTTATCCTAACTATGAGTCATTGCAGTGTGAATACTTTGTTGGTTTGGGAAATTAAAGTTCATTTGTAAACTTTTCATAAATTCGTCCCTGCAGTGAGGAGTGATAAACGAAGGCACAAAGAATGAAAGGCCCTTCCATGGCGATGTTTAAGGATCAGCAGATTTGTCATATTAAGAGCTTCTTTAAGTCCTAGAGTAATTTAAAGCATGATAGATCTAAGACAAAAACAGTTTTTCTTCTCATATAGTAGCATTTTTTACGAAGATATTACTGATACCAGCTGCGGTTAGCTGACTGATTAAAAACTGTTTCTTTCTTATTTCAAAACCGTAAATTACGAATCAATCAACATTACTTACAATATTCTCTCTTGTTTACAGTCATTTATAAGTGTCGACTGCACAGCACAAAAAAGTTAATATATTCAAAAGTGTTGATGGGTTGGTCCTGAGGGCGGTTTTTTACGTTTTGCTCAAGTTATAGGTGCCCGGTTTTCATCAGCTATCTGAATTTGACTGATTTAACTGCCCGGATCCGAATGTTTCAGTTTTAATCGTCTAGGCCGCAGATGAAAGAGCGAATTCACTTGTTTTGTCTGGAAAGAAAGACGACTCGAGAAAGAAAATGTACGGTTTTAAAAATATCTGGATTCGTGTGGACAGGGCCCAAACTTTTTTTTAGTCATCAGCCTATGCCAGCAGTTGCCTTTCCCTTTGTGTGTGACCGTTGGAATAACGCTGTTGCCGCTCGAGTTTTCGCGGGAAAAAGTGCCCTAAAACGCGTCTAAAAATAAACTGGTCCGTGAAAACGCAGTGACACAGGCCTGGTAATGGGAGTTGATCGCTCTGGGTTAAGGGCTCCTGATTTTAGTTAAAAGAAACCGCTACCCAGAGAAATTATATATATAGGAATTCTTTTTCTTAAAATTCAGTTGAATATCGTTCGGCACTAAAAAATTCAACTAGTTCCCACTCCCCATATAATGACCGACAAACGAGACGATATTGATTGACTCCATCGAGGTTACCTCTGATTCCAGCGCATGTTTGTTGAAGTGTGACTCCGATTTGCACGATCTAGAATATTTATCTGCAGTTCATATTTGCTTTATGTTTTATAGACGTCTCTGTACTTCTGATATGTGGTTTCTAAACTTTGGCATTGTGTTTCTTGCTTTGTCATTCGATTATTCATTCGCAGAAAGGAGTTCGCTCAAGGAATTTCAAGGTAGGGTCGTGACTCTGTTGGCTGGCAAACTAATAATTTTAGTTACATTGCCGATAAGTATGATAGTGCAAAGTGTTTATTATGACACGAAATAAGTGTTATGATTGCGCCTCAATAATTATCCATATCAAATCTTTCGACCCTTCGGATTTTTCAAAATATCAAACAGGCAGGAATTTTGCTTTACCACAGTTTGACTTTTGTACAATTACTGAATAATTACACGGCTTTTTTGGTGCGTATGTGGAATAAAAATTCATGATCATGCGCGAGACAAGAAAAGAACAACTCAACTGGAATAAAAAGTACGCGCGGTCCATTTACAATGGTGAGAGCTTTCACTGTGAATTATTGAAATTTGGTATTCTTTAAACGCTGTTTCAATATCTATCAGTCACGTTGTCGTTTCGAAAAAAAATAATACAGATGGCGACTAAAGTCGATGCATAGATACCAAATATCTTCACCATTTATTACGATCTGCGAAAAAATGTATATTTGATTAGCAAGACAGCTTTTACTGGTGTTTATAATTTTGAAAGACTTCAGCACCGGTTTATCAGATTGCTAAATTATCCCAGCAATTTGCTTTTAACAAAAGAAGGGAATAAGAAAGAAAAAAGAATGGGTAGATATATTTTTTTTACACTTTTAATAGATTCAATTATCGTTAGCGATTACAATCAGACAAAAATTACAATTCATGAATAATGCAGAATAAGAAAAAACCGAACAATGGAGGAAAATTTACACAGGTGAGACCTACGCAATAACTGAGAAAAACAAATAACAACCGATTTGATTTTTTTACCTGATTTTTTGCGATGTGTGCGGAATAACGCAATTGTATTTATGTGCTGCAAATGACATGCCTCTGGAATACTTCGTAGCTCATAAAGGATAACAAAAATTTACCGGTTTAAATGAGTCCAAAACCCTTTTTAGTTCGTTGTCATTTTTTTTTTCATTTCAGCGGGAGGCCACAAATGCAAACTTAAACTCAAGTAATTTATGCAGCTCATGTTTAGTAATCTATAAGCTGACCTAAACCCTCTTCGTTGCATTGCAAAAATCATTTTCAGTTAGACATTTTAAATAGCTCACCACCACCGAAAAGAAAAACAAACGAAAACAAAAGCGGCTTGTCAACAGATGGACCTGTATAACTTAAGAGAATTGTCTCGAAAATAAGGGTATGATATTTTGCCATTGAAACCTTCCAGAAATCGTAGACGTTCAATACTGTACAATACAAGAAGTGCCCATACTTGACAACCTGTAAATCTCGAATCATCGGTCGATCCGACTGTCGTCCGAGCAGCGCCGAAAAAATCCGAAGATACTCCAAGACCACTAAGCGCATGAGAACTGGCAATACAAACCACAGGCATCCCAAGCTCACTGTGAGAGCGCTTTTTAACTGGCAGTATATTGCGTAATGAAGTAGTTTACGGGTTCAAATGGAAACTTTATTTCGCACAAAAAAATCGCCTTTCATCGGAGCTTATTGCGAAGAAATGAAATGAAATGAAATGAAATGAAACTACCTGTGATGTGTATTATGTTCCACTGTCGTTTTAAAGAGATCTAGGGTGGCTTTGCGATCCTGCTTTAATCTCAATTCTGAGGACCATTCCAGGGGGCACTCTCTATAATGGCCAATACCGGGAGGCTCTGCTTTCAAGGAGAGCCTTTTGCAGGCTTCAGGAATGTTTGAGTAGGGGACAAGAGGGGTGCCGTATCCAAAACTGAAAAATGCAGCGGGTTGCCTTGGGCTACATTGGGTGTTATCTAGCTTCACGTGAGAATTGAAAAAGGCCGATCAGAACGGTTCTAATGGATAAGAATCCTCTTCTACCCTGAAGCGTGAGTTGGTCCTCCGAGCCACCTAAGTGCGTAGCCCATGGTCCATCTAATGAAGGACAAGCCCCCGTACACACATAGCAGGGCATTCTTTAAACTACATATTTTTTTCACGCTGATTGGTGTGGATGACAGAGCCTTAAATCAATCTGGAGAGCGATGTCAAAAAGATGCCGTTTCAGCCGTTTCGGTCAGCTTATTCACGGTTTCGTATGGACGTGTTTAATTAATATGCAGTTTCAAAAATATCTGGCTTTTGCGGACGTGGCCTAAAACAGGATTGCAAATTAAACCAACCCAGATCGTTTTAAAGCGTCGTGACTGGAACAAAAAATACAGCACGGGTATTACCGGTAAGTATGTTTCATTTCATTTCTTCACAACAAGCTAAGAATAATTTTTTCGAAATAAAAATCGACCGCGATTCCTTACGTTGGCAAATTTTATCACTTGGTTGTCCCCTGAGAAAACACGTGACGCTTTTATCCCCTCAGCCACGTGCAAAAATGGTAGGAATCGTAAGGAAAAGCTGTAAAAAGTCCATAGAATCTCTTATTTTAATTTGATCACGTTTACATGATATGCGGGGTGACCATATATAAGAGATTATATGGACAGGCCCGTTACCACACTTAAACGTGTTACCTCACTCACCCGGGATCCCCCACCACCATGTCAACAGGCGTTTAAGCTTCCAACGTTTGGTAGATCAAAATTCGGCACGCGCACAAAGATTTTCAAGGTAAAACAAAAATATCTCTATCTATTCCGTAGTATTAATTATTTTGAGTTTTTAAAATAATGTGGTTTCGATTCTTTTTAAACAGTTAAACTCGTATCTGGTTTCGCCCCGTACGCTGGTCAAGTCTTCGTTTATCACGCAGGAACCTGGGGCATGGTTTGCTCAGACGGCTGGGACAGGAACGATGCTTTGGTTGTTTGCAAGGAGTTGGGCTTTCCCGGTGTTACCATGGTAGCAAATTATGGGTTTTTTGGTATCGAGAAAACCATAAGCATAGAGCACATGGGTTGTTATGGCAATGAAACAAAGTTGAGCGAATGTTCCTATAATACAACTTCAGAGTGGTCGCCATGTAGAACTGGAAGGTACAAGGGTGCAGGCGTTATATGTGAACCAAGCAACATCACAGATCCTAAGGGTATTTCTACGTTAACTCAAATCAACTCAGTTATAGTACCTTAACATGTCATTAATGCCCTGTTCGCACCGCACTTCTTGTTTTAAACTCTTTTTAGGCAACAAAACTTTTTGTTACCTGCTGATAGCTACTTTGTCTGGTCGCTGATTTATTTCGCAAACATAAACAATTACTTTTAACAGTAGTTCCTTTAATTCATTTGACTTTTCTTGTTGCACGAAAACTTCTGCTCGTCTCGGGTGCGAACCGGGTTTAAAAAGGAAAAATTGGTGGTGACTAAATTTTCAAAGTTTTGGCAAATGCAAAACTCTATTTCTTGTCATGGTGCAAACAGCGCATAACTGAGAATTTGGCATTTTCTGTTTTCTCTAGTCCCGCTTTTTGCCTTCCCACCCCTCCAACCCTTTTTTTCTTGGTCGCCCGTCACTCCAATCTAATTATACCCCAACCATGTTTTTTAGATGTTCCCCAAATCAGGCTAACCGGTCCCTCCCACAGAGAAGGATCAGGGAATGTTGAAGTATTTATAAACCGTCAGTGGGGAAGAATTTGTGACGATGCATGGGACTTAGAAGACGCCCGTGTAGTTTGTCGTGCGCTCGGGTTTCTGGATGCAGAATATGCTACATGCTGTGGCTGGTACTTTGGACAGGCGTCTGGACAACCGCTCATGGATACTGTGGAATGTACAGGAAATGAATCATCACTGTTTCATTGTCGCCATATGGCAAGTAGTGAGGCATCGTGCAGTAGGAGGGATAGTGCTGGAGTCATATGCAAACTTAATAAGCCAAACGGTAAGACAATCGTTCATGTGGAATGTGGGAAATTGGCGCCAAACGGAGGCGACGAAAAGAGTTTTGAAAGAAATATAATCATTATCTGAAAAATTCAACAGGTTTATGCTAGGAATACAGTGCGGCAAAAAAAGTAATTGATTTAAATGCAAAGATTAGTTTTTAAAATGACGGTGCCAGCCGAGCTGTCGCCGAGCACAGGCGAGTTTAGGCAACTACGGCCCAGGAAACTTGGAGAGGAATACAGTTTATATTTTGAAAACAATACCTCTGTATGCCACTCACTGATGCATTGCTTGACCCTTTTCTATAAATTACAACGTACAGAGCATCAAATGGTAAAAATTAAGGTTTTCTGGAGGCCCTTTAAGGCCTTCGCGTGAGATTTTCGCGCGAAGAGTGCAGCCTCTTGCCCTTGAGTCGAGAGTCTGTCCTCAGTCTTACACTTCGTTCTTACCCTCGCTCCAAGAGTTTTGTTTGACCGCTCCCTCGTTCTTGCCCTACACAAAAAAATACGGTCTGTTCTACAGAGAGGGGTATGCCTTTTGCACTCGGTAGAGAGGAGAATGTATGATTTACATAGATTCTAAACCAATCATGCCATCGCAGAGTTAAGGCTCCGCTTTATTCTTGTTTTACTTGGTCAATTTTGAGTGTAGGATGTGCATTACAACCCAGATAATATAATAAAAAGAGCTTGGTAAGGCTTCAGTCACTGACACAAGGCAGTCAGATCGTAAGGTAGCAGTTTAGCAATTGTTTGGGATTTTGAGGTGTTGAATTCTTGTTTTGTCTTCTCAGTTCGTCTGGTGGGATCTCCGCTTGCGCATGCGGGTTTTGTCCAAATCCGCCAGAATGGTCGCTGGGGATCGTTCTGTGACTGGTCATGGGAGCTAACGCAAGGTCACGTGGTTTGCCGTGAATTAGGATATCGGCGGGCCCTGTACACAACTATTGGTGAATTATTTGAACAACAGTTCAGAGGGCCAATTTGGGTAGAGGAAGCAGTTTGTGATGGTAACGAGTCTTCAATCTTTAACTGTGATTTGAAGTACATCTGGGACTATGAAGATGTTATGGCATGCGATCACAGCCATAGTGCGGGAGTAATTTGTGAGTCAAACCACGATCCTAGATTGAACGGTAAGCTCATGGTAGGTTCTTTGTCTTTCATGAACTATTTAGTATTGGCGGCATAATAAGATGTCGGTTATCAGATGGGATTATATTACTATAATTCAAAGAGGACAGAGACCGCAAATTTTTGTCGCTCGAAATATCTAAAGTTCGAAACTGTTCATCCGGGATGCCTAAAATGTGTGCAATTCCACAATTAGTTTCGACTGCATTAAATCTTATACTAATTGCAGAACATTTTAGGAGAAGCCACCCACAATGTGAGCACAATTACTGACAAGGTGCATGCCAGTAGGAAAAAAATCCACGCCCTCTTATGTGTTTCACATATTTCCCTCTCATCATTTCTTATCATCTGAAGTTACTTCCTCACCTTGAGAATAAGCTTTTTTTCCTTCTAGAAACAGCCCTTGTAAGATTAAAAGGAAGCAATGTCACACACATGGGTCGGGTGGAAATAAAACGGCACGGTTTCTGGCACGCTGTGTGTAGCATTGGGTTTGATATACATGATGCTGACGTGGTTTGTCGACAGCTGGGATTCTCTGAAGCTGTGCTTGAAGTTGCGCATGGTCAATTTGGTCTTGGTTCTGGACCCATGTGGTTAACTAGTATTCGTTGCCAGGGAAACGAGTCTTCGTTAGACGAATGCGTGAGTGCTGGCTGGGAACTAGAGCCAAGTTGTAGAGACAAACATAGCTCCGGGGTAGTGTGCAGAACGCCAGATATAAAAAGCGGTAAGAAACGCTCTCTCGCGATAGACTTAAGACGACTCGACTGGATTTTTCAGGGGCAAAACCTCCCAAGTTTGAGCATTAACTACGTCGCCATTTACAAAGATTAAGGAATGATCACAACAGCTGTATCGGATCATTAAGATAAAAATTGGATATGATCAGTTTTGCGTTGACATCGGAGATGTCATAGCAACTTAGTGATGTCATTTCCTATTTTACTTGCTGCCGTTTTTCTAGGCACTGGGCAGCTACTTTAAAAGCCAGCTTGAAAAATTAAAAGAAAGAAAGGAAAGCAAATGAAACCCGCTTTACGGACACCCGCTTAATAAGAACAGTTTTCTTTGCCGCTGAAGGCTTCTCTAAATTTAACTTGAAATCTTCAGTTGACAGCATGTCGGTGTTACCAGGGGTATAGCACATACACCGGACAGGATGAATAGCAAACGTCAATTTCAGACTATTTTGGCACCGAACGAGTTATTCACAGAACAAACGGTTTTGATGAAGTAATATATAGATGAACGATTATTGAGTTTTTCAGACGATTTAGTCCGTGGAATAAAGGCTTTGTGAAAAGTTAAAGATGTTTAATTTGACGATGCCGATGTCCTCTTTTATTTCTTAAGTATTTGTTCAAATAAAAGGGTCTTATAACAGAACCCACAAAAACGGACATCCCGTTAATTCGGACTTTTACTGTGGCTCCTTGACATTGTAGGTATTAATGGGGGTTTGAATGTATCCGTAAATACTGTTGAAGAGGTTTTATTTCATTTAAAAATTCACGCTATATGATTTTGTCCACGGTATCAACAGTTAAAGCCAGAATATACAGTTAAGTAATAAGTACCCTGTGAAAGTACCAGAGAAGTGGTTTCATTTGACTGGTAACAACATAGAGTTTAATTTAGAGACTCAAAAGTTCTCACTACCTTTCCCATTCTCCTAATTGGCTCGGGATAAGCCAGTGTGGTTATTGAAGTAACAAAAACTAAGAACAAGGACCACTGGAGTAACATTAATATTAAGAACAAATCTGCTCTTACTTCGATTGTTCAATCAAGAGCTATTTTTATCAAGTTGCTATGTTAACAGCGGTGAAGTTAGAATTATTGTTGTGTTTTTGTTTCTTTGGTAGATGGCAAAGTTCGACTTCGTGGATCTAGCAGTTCTAACGCTGGAAGAATAGAAGTAAAGTTTGGAGGTGTATGGGGCCTCGTATCCGAGAGAGGCTGGGACATCAGGGATGGTCACGTGGTATGTCGGCAGCTTGGATACTTTAAGGCAGTGCGCGTGTATACGCATTCCAGGTGAAACTGAGAACATAAAACAACTACAGTCGACTCCCGATAACTCAAACCCTCGCTAACTCGAACTCCCGCTAACTCGAACTCCCTTTAACTCGAACCAGTTTTCGTTTCCCCTCAGGTCATTTTCCATATAATTTTACCCTCGATAATTAACTCCAACCATGTTTTGAGCCCTTGAAAGTCGGGAAAAAAGCCTTCTACTGGCGTCCCAAAGCATTGAATTTTGGATTTCCTAATGACGTGTTGTAGGAGTATAGTTTACTAGTGGAGGCTGATGTTGATTTTTTTGTCACAGGCTAACGTGAAGCAGCTGTTCTTCTCAAAACAGTAAAACGCATGCTCTATTTAGGCTATGTTTTGTCACGTTACGTTCTGATTTATAATCTAGAAGTATCTTTTAATTTTCACTTGACATTTCTTCAATTAAATGTGATTCAAATGTTCCCTGTGCAGTAAAAACTGTTTTTTACCTTACTCTCGGCTATTTTCTTCGAACTCCCGATAACTCGAACTCCCGATAAGTCGAACCTTTTTTCGATTTCCCTTGAAGGTTCGAGTTATCAGGAGTCGACTGTAATAAAAACTTAATCTATTCTTAAAACATGGTTAAGAAACGCGGTTTAATAAATGAATTTATTATATAGCTAAATCGTGCTTCGGCAAGATGAAGGGAATCCTGTGTTCTGACTGGCTAATAACCAAGCGGCCATGCAAGATGGGCCCATGTTGCCTCGCCTGGAATGGTTCCGCAAGGACAAGTTTGCTTTTTGGCCATGAATAAATCTTTTACTGGCCAAGCTCGATCGGTCAAGATGGATTTTTAGCAAAGTTCGTTTTTGGATTTTTATGGACCGGGACATTTTCGAGGTCAATAAGAACCCTGGCTGGTAATCGTTGTAAGGTGGAAGAGTTTCTTTAGTACATAATCGTCGGAATTTCAGAAACCAAACATGAAATTAAACAACAACATCTTGATGGTTACTTTAGGTACGGTTCGGTGAATCTGAATATATGGCTGAGTGATCTGCAGTGCAGCGGAGAAGAAAAACGTCTGTTGGATTGCCCTAGAGAGTTGAACTACGACCTCTACACATTTGCAATGCTTAACGCTGGGGTTGAATGTACAAACGACACCAATTATACCAGTGGTAAGTCCTCATCAAATGCTAAAAACGTAGTAGTATTTAATTCAGAAAAACTCCAACGCCTTTTGTTTTCTGTTTCTATTTTCGTCGTATGCGAAAATTGAGCTAGATGAAAAAACATGGAAAGAATTAACGTGAACTAAATGTACCGTCGTTCAAAACACAATTTTAAGGATGGGACATCTAGGAAAAGTGCACACGCAATTGCTTCGACCAAAAAATTACTTCTTTATCTGTATGTGAAACGTCCAAGCCATTATTAATCTAAGAAGGAAATGGCTGAGTTCCTAAGAGTTCTCTCTGGTCTCTTTGACCGTGTGAGCCACCGTCGCGAAGTCTGGTGCGGAGTTCAGGCTCGTTCATTTCGGTTACGCCTCCGCAAAAATAGTTTCCAGCTCTAACCGAGCAGGAAGGCCTAGGAACTAGGCTGGGCTGTTCCGATACAGAGTATTTGATTTATCAAATGCCCCTTTGGCAAGGAGAGCACCAGAGGTCTTATGTTAGTTGACTGATTTTCAACAGAAGTGGAAGTTCGCTTGGTCGGTATGGAAACGCCCAACGCAGGTCACGTGCAAGTTAAGTATAATGGTACGTGGGGGACGATTTGTGCATGGCGAGGTCTGCTTTATCAAACAGCGAAAGTTATATGCAGGCAGCTTGGTCACAGACCCCCAATAAAGAACATCTTCGGGAATAAAGAATGCACGGCAACTAATCGCGGAGCTGAAAGAGTGTGGCTGTCCAGCCTGAACTGTCAGGGATTTGAAAATTCTGTCGATGAGTGTCCTCACAGAGGCTGGGGAAGACTGGACTCGGAGTATTGTCGAGGATGTACGCCTCGTTATTGCAGTGTATGTTTGATTTGTCAGCCACAAGACACAAATATTACAGGTATAAAGAAAAATAATGTAATCTAGCTAAACATCAAGCATGTCGCTGACAACCGAGTGATATTCTTTTCCTCACAATCACGTTCTTCTTCGTTTGGAAAACGTAAGTTAAAACTTCCTTTTAGTGATGTCAACAGTTTCTGACCTTGCAAAAAAAAAATTCTTAGCAGAGTCATTTCATGCTGTGGCGAATGTAATGTGCCTTAGTTCGAAGATTAGGTTGATTGAAAACGTATTGAACTCGGTGCATGTGCTGTTCCTTAAATTTTTTTATGGATAGTTATGATCGTGACAGTTCAAATAGTTTTTGTTTGTTATTGATATTTACACCAACAAAGTTTTGTTTTCACGAACAGACCTCCACCTTAGACTGGTTGGATCAAATCTGTGGTATGCTGGCCGTGTCGAGGTTAAGTATGCAGGAGTCTGGGGAGTAATATGCCCGCGTCATATGAATGGCTCTGTTTTTAGAGTAATCTGCCGTCAGCTTGGTTATGTTGGTGTCATGGGAGATGAAAGCTTATATACAAGAAGGAGCTTACAACTCTATGGAGACTCAGAGGGCCCTGTTTGGTTGAGCAAAGTAGACTGCGATGGAAATGAAACGTCCTTACCACAATGTAAGATTGAGAGTCCGGGAGAAATTTTGTGGTGCTCCCATCACGAAGCCTTGGAAATAATGTGTCAGCCAAAGAATTATACACCACGTGAGTAGCACTGTGCAAGTAAGAATAATTATCATTCGAAGCAAATTTTTCTTTTTTTTTCATTGACCGAGAGCCTAGCACGTGACCTGCAAATAACTGCCTACAAATAATGGTCTGCTCATGCGCAAAGCCGTCCAACTGTGTTTGGCTGCAAATAATATTCTGCTCATGCGTAAACGAAACCGTGCTTTTCTCCTTCTTGCGATCGCTCTTGCGTGAAAACGGCAGATCTCTTTGCTTCCCAAGGATATTCATTAAAAAAACGAACTCGGTGATCGAATAATAAAACAATTATTGAACTCGGTTATCGCAAAATATCGTGATTTGTCAGTGTCTCGCAGATCAATTATTTGCCGACGCCGAATAATTGATCGGCTCGCCACAGACAAATCACGATATTTTGTTCAACCTCGTCCAATAATTGTTAATTATTTTACATTGTACTCACCATCTGTCTTCTCATTGGTTAAGAGCTTCTTAGAGTTTATTTTGGAAACTGGCACAACCTATTGACTAGTTAGTTATCTGCCATCAGATGACTGACTAATCTGTAGGTTGCACGCTTAATGCATGGTTTCCAAGAACAATGTCGAACTATGTTCCATGCGATTGTGTGTTTGACGTTATTTTTTTCAAAACGATGTTTAACAAAACAGTTACTTGATTCGATTTCTTTACTATCCTCTTAGTAAGTGGCCAGGTATCAGCCGAGACCAATACCTCGACCTTGACCATTCCGGATTCAAAAAAGAACAAGAACCTCATCCAGTAATTGTTTATTAGAGTCACGCTTAGGTTCAACTTCGTTTATGGGAGAACTCGTAGTCCGCCTAGAACCCTGACAAAGTATAGATGAGAAAATACTTAACTTGCCAAGAATTTAAAATATGTGTGTGAAGACGTAATTCTTGTTTTTTTCCCTGCTGTTACCGTAGCTACACTAAAACACTTGATATATTTTAGTCACAGAACACCACTAAGTCAACGACAGGACAAGTCCATGTATATGTGTAGACGCGACCTAAATCAGAGGAAAGATTATAGGAAAATTAGAATATCCCAATCAGAAAAAATGTATAACTGATATTAGCAATCGCTTAACCTTGACGTATTCTGATTTATTTAGCATATCCGATCCGTTTGGCTGGATCATCAGTAGCACATGCTGGTCGACTGGAAGTTCTATATAATGGAACTTGGGGTACAGTGTGTGGTGGTGTGTACGATTGGAGTGTTAGAACTGCAAATGCCTTGGTTTCCTGTAGGCAGCTTGGGTTTGGATTACCTATAAGGTCAGTACAACAGTCAAAATTTTCCGTAGGTGAAAACAGCCGTGTCTCCTCGCTCCTCGCCGCTGGAGGCGTTTCTCGAGGAGGAACGTTTGCGAATTAGTAGCCTGCGAAAACATCCGTTTCTCCTCGCTCTTCGCCGCTGGGGACGTTTCGCGGGGAGGAACGTCTGCGACTCAGCGGCAGAAATTCCCTGCTGATGACGCAAAGCAATGTTTACGTAATAAATCTGGTAGTCATGGGGTTCCAAATGTAAATTTGTCCTATTTTACGTGTCTTGTGGTCGATTTTGGTAAAGTGTTGTGTTTATCTGCCAACGAGCTCCAGCGAAACTCAAATGCTTCTCCTAGAGGAGACTATATTCCACAAATATTGACTGTTTTGTTAGAGATTCTTCGCGTTTACATTTGACCTTTGTGGCCTTTTGTCCGTTGTCTGTCATTCTGTCATTCGTAAACAATAGCTAAAACAATGCAACTACTCCGTCGACCAATCAGCGCTTCTGACCGGATTCCGCACAGATTTTACGTCATCAGTATGGAATTTCTTTCGCTGAGTCGCAGACGTTTCTCCGCGCGAAACATCTGCAGCGGCCAAGAGCGGGGAGAAACGGATGTTTTAGCAGGCTAGCGAATTAGCGATAGAAGTTCCATACTGATAACGTACAATTTGTCCGGAATCCGGTCATAAGTGTTGATTGGTCAACGGAGTAGTTACATTGTTTTAACTGTTGTTTGCGAATGACAGACAGAAGACAAAAGGCTGCAAAAGTCAAATATAAACGCGATAAATCTATAACAAAACAGTCAATATTTGTGGAATATATTCTTCTCTAGAATGCAGCATTTGAGATTTGCTGCAGCTCGTTCGCAGATGAACATAACACTTTACCAAAATCGACCAGGAGAAACGTAAAATTGAACAAATTTGCATTTCGAGCCTATGACTACCGGATTTATTATGTAAACATTGATTTACCTCATCACTATGGAATTTCTGTCGCTGAGGGGCAGACGTTCCTCCTCGCGAAACATCCTCAACGGTGAGCAGCGAGGAGAAACGGCTGTTTTCGCAGGAGGCAAGCTGGACATTAGCCAAGTTTTTGGGAAAGAGCCAAGGCCAGCCATCTAAACCAAAATAGCTTCGTCAATAAAGTATGGCCAAAAAAAACATTTTCGCTTGCGGGACGGACGCAGGAATTCCAGGATTCACTTCATCTAGCCTGCTAGCGGATTCAATCATATCGTTAGAATACATATTAACGATGGATCGGTCGTCGGAGGTTAGTGGTTGAGATGGGTACTGACTGGTTGAGCGAATATTTTTGCATATCAGACTGGGACTGTAAATTTCGATCAAATTAAACGACGAAAAAACTTTTAAAGTAGACGATGGCAGGGTAAGGCGGCTGAATCCGGCATTTTACGATTTATTGAAGGCATTTATTTCTGATTTCTATACTTATTTTTACATACAGATCAACTACCAGCTGGCTAGCCCCCAAATTTTCAAACTGTCCGTCAAGTACCCACGCCACAGGGGCCATTTGGTTGTCCAATGTCCGGTGCAAAGGAACTGAAAGCTCATTGGACCAATGTTCCAGTCTTGGATGGGGTAAAGCGAAGAAACATTGTGATCACGTCTCAGATGTATGCCTTGTCTGCGATAACTCACAATATCATAATATGGGTGAGTTTTTTAAGTTATCTTACCGCTATCGTCCTATAAACAACACATTAAGTACAATCTAATCCTGTGTCAAAATTCTAAAAGTTCAAATTCGACAAAATTTTCTCATTTGGTGGCTGCTTTCACTGTTAACGGACAATATTTTGGCTTTATATAGCCAGAGAAAACAAACATTTTTTGACGCCACCGCTGGTTTCCCCGTGAAATTTCATACTGATGTCCTGTCAAAATATGGGTGGTGATTCTGATTGGTCGAAAAAAGCAGAATATTTGGTTGAAAAAGCAGAATATTTTAAGTGTACAGCAAATAACAACTTTCAACGTTCAGCTCCAGCCCAGGAGAGTTAAAAAAGTTACCTATCCCATTTTTAAATTGTCGCTCTATAGAAATAATGGTCCGTTTAAGTGGTTCTGAGGTACCTCATGCTGGCCGCGTAAAAGTACGTTATCAAGGAGTCTGGGGAACTTTATGTGCATCTGAATGGAAAACAGAGACCGCTGAAGTATTGTGCCGGCAGCTCGGATACAAAGGCGTTGAACTAGATTTTACTGTGCACAATAAATACTGGTACCTACCACTGGACATATATGACGCCGTTCGAGGACCAGTGTGGTTTAATGGTGATGGATGTAATGGAAGGGAAAGGACTCTGTCCGAATGTCAGTTACGTCAGGAACCGCATTGTGGCCAAGATGATCCTCAACTAATCTGCAAGGTTGAGAATTCTTCTGTTGACGGTGAGTGACTTGATTCAAACACATCCCTAGAAAGACGTGTGACTGCAAGTGCTTATCACATGGCCTGTCGCATTAGCCTCTGACGCTTTTCACAAGCAGCACCCCCTTGAAACTTGCAGCGCGTTGTAACTGCTCATGCAAAGAGTAATTTTAACATGAATCAGTCTTCATCTGTGTCAAAAATAGAAAGAAAAAAATATTAGTTGTGAAATATGTTCTCTCTGATTTTTTCTTACTGCTTTTAGCGTCAGGTTGGGCTTAGGGCTGCTCCCTAATGCATTGAATATAAAAGCCATTAAGACTTCACTAATGTGGCTGAGTTAAGAATTGCGTATAGCATATTTTCTTACAACTTTAGTATGTGTGTTCTCTAACCAGCGTAAATACTGGCGTGTATTATGCCCTCTTGAGCTCAATTTGGGCTACCACACTTCTAAGCCCTGTAAACTTCTCTTGAAATATAAGCACCGTTTCTCTTTCAACAGTTTTTCCAGTTAGGCTAGAAGGGAGCTATCCAAGGGAGGGCCGCGTGGAGGTCTTCTTTGGTGGCCTTTGGGGCACAGTAGGAAGTGCAAAATGGGACTTTAAAGATGCTTTGGTACTGTGTCGTCAACTTCAATTCAGCCATGTCCAAAACACATACACCAAGAAGTTTAGAGGAAGTACACGAGTGTTTTGGTTTGGTGATTTTGAATGTCAGGGGAGTGAGGCAACATTAGGCCAGTGCAGACACAGGTTAATCGCAAGAGCCTTCTTCGATGATGATGAACCCTTTGATGTGTATGTACGCTGTAGCAATGGCACAGAGACTGAAACAGGTAAATCAATTCTAGAAAACTGTGCCCAGTTGTTCAAAAGGTGAATAAAGCGCCCATCTAACGGATGAACCTCTAAAAATTGGATTCGGGGGGATTTTCACTGGCACGTAATTTTTACCTTCGTTCGGCGTGTAATTTAGGCGCGTAAATAAAATGGAGGCGATGTATGAAAGGCTACGCGTAAACGTGCAAGTTGAGCGAGTTTCAACTTTTACGTTTACGCGCGACCTTCCTTACATTGCCTATATTTCATTCACACGCAAAAAATTAACGTGCGTACGCACGTAAAAATTACGATTAATTAGATTAGTTCAAATTCACCAAAACTCAATTGGTCTATTTAATTACGTTTATCCACAGCGTTGCGATTTTTTTGATTAAAAACGCTATCGAAATTTAATTGGAACAGCTGGGTCAGGAAGTACTAATACATTATCTCATGAGTGTAATGGAATAATATTGAATCGACATGTTTAGCTACTGTAGGAAGACTTCGACAGAAAGTATGATTGATGTGACCTTCTTTTATGTACAGGGTCAGTTAACATCCGGCTTGACAGTGTTGCAGTTTTTATTACATTCGTTTGCTTTCGTAAATAGGATAGGACTTGTCGAGGGAGTTAAATCACTCCCCAACGGATGGTTTCAACTACCACTCTTGACACAGCTGTCATTGATGCTCATTGCTAGAGATCCTACCCTGTCCTGATTGGATGAGTTGTTATTTTTGGCGCGAAACATGAATCCACAAATAGCCAAAGTCTAATACAGTTGTGAAACCGGCCGCCTTATCGAAGAGATAACTGCTCCAGGGTCATGGGCTCTTGCTAATGGGGAATATAGAATCTTCTTTTTCAACATTATGTATCTTCGTTCTTTTTCGTTTTTATTAATGCTGACAGTCGTCAACTCTCCAAGGCTCACCTCATTAGCGACGTCCATGGCTTTGCTCACCACTCATTTGCCAGTTTTATCTACGAACACTCCAAGGAATTCTTCCTCGACAGCGTCTGTGGCCCCAACTACTATTTATTCCACAATTTCATCTTCGACAACGGAGACAAACACATGGAAGCTTGCTCCCACTAGCACTTCTATTGCTCAAGGATCGCAGCTTCTATCGACACCAGCAACAGAGAGTTCTCCCATTTTGTGTCCGAACCAACCTTGTCAGAATGGGGGAACTTGTGAAAAGACGACCTGTCGCTGTTCCGAAAAATTTGCTGGTGTTTATTGTGAAGTTTACGTTGGTAAGTAGAACACTTCAATGGACCAATTTGTGCTGGTAATAAAATTTGCGGCTGAATTTCGATCTAAGCTAGAAAAACATTAGAAAATTGCGACTTGAAAAGGGTCAGGATAAACATAGCTGCACTAAAGTCCCTAGTGTAATGCCGCTTTAACTTCGTAGGGAAATTTTTCCCTAATATTTTCCCGCCCAGCATACCCATTATAATTCATATAGCAAATAGATGGAATAAATGAACAGACAAACAAATGAATGAACAAATAAATACCAAGGATAGAATTCAAGTGAAAATTGACCTTGATACAATAGATGTTGTATAAACTTACACCTCTGTAATATTGTAGGTGAAAATGCTGTTTCCATGGTATTGAAAATGATTCTGGATCAAGTAAGTCCGACTCTCTCCTTGTTCATAGTACATTGAATAGGAAGGAAATGCCATATATCAGTTTACGGATGTGATCAGTCTATGATCAGGGTATATGTTGCGTACACTGGTAGAGCCGTATCCACACGGAAATTTTTTCAGGGCTTTGCATATTATGTTTCGTATGGGTTTCGTATAAGTTTACATGGTTATGTTGTCAGTAAGTCAGTTTTCCTTTGATGCATAGCTCAATTGTACCTCAAAATCGTGTCTCGCATCCTGGTTACTGTTCGTCGTAAGTTGCTTCTGTAGACTTTCATCGGACGCCATTTTTTCTTCACACCCCTGATTTCGTATTGTCTAAAGTCACAGCACTCAACGTACTGCAGTGGGAAAAAGGCCTTTCTAGGCGTAGCAAAGAGCCCAGAAGTGACCTAGCTTCGTGTTCCCCGGCGTGAGCGTCATTTTGGAAAATTGGATGATGTCATCATACATATCCAGTTCTGGTTGTGGCCCGGACTGGAACCAAATGAATTCTCCTTTCGTCTGTGAGCGCGTCATCATCAGTTACACAAGCTGTTCTGTAAGGTCTCTAGCCTGTAAAAAGACTTTTTCTTTTCTTCTCGAAAATTGAAGAGCGAGCGCGCGCGGTTTTTTTTTCATACGCGCACTCGACGATCTCTTGATTAAGTGAAAATAGAGGGTCTGTGAAAAGGCTATAAGTTCTCCTTTAAACCAATTGTTTTAACTTTGTTTTTTCAGTGGAATGCTTCCGAGTTCAAAGGAACTCTAGCTGCTGTTTTAACAAACCATTGTAGCCTGAACCCATGTTTGGAGGACAACGTGTAAGTCGATATTTTAAATGCTCTTTGTTAAAGATTATTGACTCATTATCAATCGTAGACAAATGTCTTGGGAGAAATTTGCATTTGCTGCGCTTTTTTAAATCACACTTGCCCAACCCTTTCTGCAACCCCACAAACAACGTCAGGACGGGTGTATCCAGAATTTTAACCCTTAAGTTTCAACGTTGTATAAGATGTGGGGAGAGGATCTGCAAAGTATTTCCCAAAAGGTAACAATATTTCCGTAGAACACCAAAGAAATTGCAGGTAATTATGAAATCGCAGTGTCCCCCCCCCCTCCCAAAAAAAACGCGCAATTGCTTAATAAACCATTCTACTTCTTTCTTCCATCAGAAATCCAGATACACAAAGCCAAAAAAAGGCTCTGACTTTTCAGCCTGATGATATCATCATACTGCAGGGATACCCAAAGACTTGGAAGGACATGGAACTCTTAAGTGTAAAACTGGTCGTTAAAATGCCAACGGATGCTAACAATAGCATAATACCTCGTGAAATTATGAAGCAGCTACTGATAAAGGTAGCACCTGAAATTGAACAACAAATGGGGATCAGCATCGTTTTTATTGGCGAGAAGGAAATAATTTCCGCATCACCCGATGCTTCTGGTCGCAACTCAGATAAATCGCAGAAGTCTTCCTTGACTCATAGATCAGTTTTGATAGCTCTTGCGGTCGTTGTTGGCTTAGTGTGCTTGGTTGCCATAGCCACGATTGCTTGGTATCGTCGTAAAAAGAAAAGGTAGGCAAGGGAGGTAGCTAATTTGAAGGTAATCGGTCAGATAACTACAGTCTGTATTGGGTGTCAAAAATGGGACCGTTTTAAAGAAACGTGTCAAGCAACTACTGTAGCTAACTGACATGAGCAAAAAAAGCGCATGCGTAAGGCACTGGCCATACCACGGAGTCGGTACATGTGCTTCAGTGCTTAAATTGGTTTATAACAAAGCTAGAATATTCGCCCAAACAAATTCAATAGCGCGAGCGTGCTTCATATTCCCATTGAGCACGCTGATGACGTCAATAAACTATACCTCGACTTCTTGTGAGCTCAACAATCCTCCCAAGACGTACTCCAAGTGAATCCATAACTCAACAGTACACGATGAAGCGTTAACGATGTGTTTTATAACGTAAATTTAAGAGAAAATGTTTGAATTTGTTAACCGATCGAAGGGAAGAGAGGTGAGTGTTGCTGTTGTTGTTATCTGCGCGAGCTGTGCGGGCTATGGCGTGTGCAAATCATTCTTTGCAAAGTTATTTCTTTCAAAAAAAATTTTTCGGGGAATTAATAGTTTTCTGGCACTTCAATATGGATTTACAATCTTTTTTAATGTTATCTTAAGTGACTTGAGTAAACTTTCTCTCAGTTTCAAGACAAAAACATAACTGTGAGGTAAAAAATGAGCGCGGGCTGAAGCACTTGGGAAGTTCGGAGAGAACTCAAGAGACTAAAGTTACTCTCAGCGGTGACTCGAACAACTCTTACGCCTATATCTCGACATACGCACGCTGACTCATGAACTAATTGTTAAATTGTTTACACTCAGAAAAAAGCTACTGCAATGAGTTTTATGACCCCATATTGATGGATTCAACAACGTTGGGTGAACTCCATTGACTCCAGAAAAAAAAGACAGCGTACGTTGGACAAAAAATAATAATACCAAATAAGAATAATATCGATGAAATCTAACACAACACGAATTCATCTGTTAGAAGATATTAATCAAAAGAATGTTTCATGTAAATGTACGGGTGGCGTCAGCCTTTTGCAAGCTCTGTTATGATGGAATTAGCTTATGTGTTTTGTGAGGTAAAATTTCAATTTGCATCAATTTTTCTACCAACAAGAAACTTTATTGAAGTACTGTCCCTTTTTTTCCTTTTAGAGCCGAGAAGATGACACTTAAGCGAAGCGATGATGAGGAAAAAGAGGAAAACGTTAGGCTGGTGGAGCTTTGAAGATCATCGTCATAAAGGAACAGACCCTAATCGTTGATAACATAGTTGTAAAAGCCATTATTTATTGTCGACCTTCTCTCCTCATATAGCTCAGTTATAAGAGCAAGATTAATTTTCAGACTCCAGCTTCCTGTACATTCCGATAAGTTTTTCTTTTTTTTTTTTTGCCAATAAGGCAATGGTTGGAGCTACACTAAGGGCGATTTCCCAATGTCAGAACTAACCGACCAGACCGGTCATTTTGAAAAGAAATATTCGTGTTCCCTCAAAATTTTTACTAAAACCCATCACTGCTGTGAACTGATACCATTTAGGAATAAGCATGACCTAGCTGGACAGTGCTGATTTGTAGTGAAATTCCTGTTACAACTGGACTGGTTGGCGAGCGAGGTCTGACAAATGGTAAATGCCCTTTGATTATCGTATTTATAGGCTAGTTTTAATGGTACTGCAGCTTAGATTAATGCACTCCCGGGATGATCCGTATTTTGACTAGCCTTCGTAGACATAGAGTAAAAGAAAAGAGCTCGGTTAATATTTAGTTGTGTCCCTTTTTGTGGAATGCTGTAAGCTTTAGTGTCTTCAAATTCCCCAGATAAGATATCAAAGTCAGGTGTTATTAATATTGGTATAACTGATCACTCTGCTATTTATCTTACAAGCAAAGTTACTCATCTTCTCTCCAATATGCATAAAACTGTGGAAGTCCGACAGCTCAAGAAGTTCAATGAAGCTGAATTTTTGCGAGATCTTCGCATGATTGACTGGAACTGCGTTACAACGCGCAGTAACCCAAATGAAATGTGGGTCTTTTGGAAACACCTGTTAGCGAGTGTTATTGATAAGCATGCACCATTCAGAACAAAAAGGGTTAAAAACAAACGCTCTCCCTGGATTACTAATGTACTGTTGCGTGAAATACATAAAAGAGATTTTCTAAAAAAGAAAGCAGCATCTACAAATGACCCTTTGATTTAGAAACAGTTTAAAGATGCAAGAAATAAGGCCAATAACTCAGTGAAGAAAGCTAAACGTAAATACTTTTCTGAAAACCTTGATGCAAACATAAGTGATCCTCGTAAAACCTGGCGATTAATTAGTGAACTCCAATCTCGGCAAAGTAAATCAACCAAAGTGTCTCAAGTCAAAAAACAGGAAACCAAGTTTTCACCTCACCTGGTGATATCGCTGAAGCATTTAACAATCATTTTACAAACATAGGCCATGCAATCTCTAGCACAAGAAATTCCTGGTAGGGAAATTGACCCACTTGTCTATGTTAATCCTGTTGACGGAGTATTTTCTTTTCAACGGATTAATGTTTAAGAAGTCATCAAATTACTTAAGGCTATCGATGTAGGTAAGGCAACTGGACTTTACAAAATTCCAAACAGGCTTCTGAGGATTGCTGCCGATGTTGTCTCGCCCTCTTTTAACGGGCATCTTTAATCAATCGTTAGTGACTGGTATTTTCCTCTCTGACTGGAAACTGGATCTGACCTAAACAACTATCGGCCTATATCTGTTATTCCTGCCGTAGCCAAAATTTTTGAAAAAAATTATCTATGTCTTGAGCAGCTATATCAATATCTGAATGAAGATAGTTTATTAAACAGCGGGCAGTCTGGTTTCCCCTCGCTACACAGCACTCTTACTTCCTTGCTGGAGACAAACGATAGCCGGTGTGTCAATATTGATAGAGGTCTTCTTAATTGCGTAATCCTTATTGATTTGAAGAAGGCCTTTGACACTATTGACCACGAGATAATTCTAAAAAACTTACCAAGTATGTCGTTGATTAAGACGCCTTGAAATGCAAAGGTGTGATGATTAAACAAACATCTATCTAGCGCGAGCCCTCTAAATTGTGGCGTACCTCAAGGGTCAATAATAGGTCCTCTTCTCTTCTTTTCTTGATCTATGCAAATGATCTACCAAATTGTTTGAATGTGGCCTCTCCTAGAATGTATGCTGACGACCCTGACGTTACCTTTTCTGCAGCTACTATGCCTGATCTTGAGTCCCAAATCAATAGTGACCTGAAACATATTGATCGCTGGCCAAAACAGAGTTTATGGTTATTAGTTCGACGCAGAAACTACAGTCCTTAAATGACTACACAATGAATATTCATATAGACGGCGTCCCGATAAACCGAAAGCAATCAAAGCAAATGTCTCGGGCTTATCATTGATGAAAATCTCTCGTGGAAGGTCCACATTTATGCAATCTCTAAAACAGTATCCTCTGGTATCGGCGCTCTTAAGCGGGTCAGGCCATTTGTTTCAATGCACCCTGCAATAAGAATATACAAAGGTCTTATCGAGCCACACTTCGATTTTTGCAGCTCTGTATGGGATGGTTTGACCCAACAGTTTAGTGAGAAACTTCAAAAACGTCAAAATCGTGCGATCAGAGTTATCACCAAATCTAGCTATGACTAGTTACAGATTTCTTTGTAACTCGTTTGGTTGGGACAATTTATTGGTTAGAAGGGCTAAACAAAAGGCTTTAATGTACAAGTGCATTAATAATCTCGCCCCAGCTTATCTCTGTAATTTGTTTGCCCCAAGAACACCGAATTACTGTTTTCGCAACGCGAAGAAAAAATTAATGCTCCCAAAACCAAGAACTGATTACCAGAAGTGTAGCTTTAGTTACAGTGGCGCTCTTCTATGGAGCAATCTTCCTTATGAAATACGTACATCAAATTCCTTAGGTCTCTTTAAGAGGAGTTCCCGTAGATGGTTTTCTGATCGGTACTCCCACAAGGCAAATGTGTAAAACAGTTTTTGAGAATTTTTAATTAATTTTCTAAGTCAGACTGATGTTTTTCACCTTGTATAAAGAAAGTTAGCATTCATTCATTCCGAGGGCTGAAAAATTCGATGGCGAGAAATTTTGTTGACTCAGAAATATCGGCGGGTAGCATCCCTTGTGTGATTGTTTTTAAATGCACTAAAGATAACCATGGGTCTTCTAACGCGACCTCGTTTTGAGAGGAAAGCAAAGTGCCATGGCTAATCCCAAAGAAATTTTTATCTTTGAGAATCAAAATGTTTTCTCAGGCAAAGCCAGGGAAGACAATGCGATTTGAGCCAACTGACAAAATTAAGAGATTTTTTCCAGAGGGAACTTTTGTTATGTATACATATAGGTCAATAAAGGCCCTGGTCATGCATTTACCCTGTTTACCAAAGGTTACGTTTTTTTTCTCGCTTTTGGCCGGATGCTTGGTGTCGGCCGCAGGCTGACCGATCTTCGACCGATGGTACTAGCCCGAAGTAGCAGGTTGACCGAATCCGAAATCACGAATGAAAAGTCTCTGGCATCCAGGGTAGTCGTCAGTAGATCTTATATTTTCGGTCTGCAGTCTGACGTTATCGAATCAGTGATGTTCCCAGGCCCGATCGGTGACTTTTGGCGCTGAGCAACAATTAAGGATTCTGATTGTTAGATGTCATTTCACCTCGAAGTACTGAGAGGCAATAAGAACGCAAGCTTTTGGGAGAAAATGCAATAACAATGTTACACGTAATTACCAGAGCACTGCTCAACTATAGTTAACTATACACTGATCGATTAAAAGGGATACGTCTTGGTAAAAAAACTCCTATTTAAAATTGCATGTGATCTTAACAATTAATATTCTTAAACAGCCGTTAATAATCCTTGAGAGCTTTCACGAAATGATTAAGTTTTAAGGTTGATAGTTACTGTAACCTCAGTGTTGTTGCTATCCACCATCGCGTTTTGCATTTCACTGTCATTTCAGCCTGATTAGCGTTTTGAATAAATAAGTTCTGTGATTTGTAACCGGATATGTAATATCTCTGAATGGCTAATATTCGCTGATATTTATTTCCTGCTTATTGAAAAACAGTTAAATATCCATTACATGACGCTGCAATTTATAGCCGTATCAATACTTCCTTGAGGTTCTTCATTTTCAACTCGATTCTTCCCTTTCATAGTCTTGTTGAAATCAGGGCTCTGATGTCTCTTATGCCGACCATACCTCTTAAAAATTGAGCCATTTATCTCTGGAATTAATTTTCCTTTCATATACATTACTTTGCCTCGAGGTAAAAGGTTGATTTATCAACATGTTTCAATTCGAATTCATGATGCATGATTGCATGATGAGAAAAATACATAGGATAAGAACATGTCAGTCATAAACTGTCACTTTTATTACACATACTGCCACGGCGGAAAGAAATGTCTGTCTTTGTCCAATGATGGTGGCACTGGGCGGATAATGATACTTCATGCAACGTCATTAATGCGTCCTATGGTACAGGAAGAAATAAAAAAGAGGAAGAATATAATTAAGTGCTTGAGTATAGTAAAAGTGCAAACTCTTGAGAGTTACTTGCTGGATATCTTTTGTCGGTACCGTTAGTTTTCCGATCACAACGTGCAGCCTGAAGAAAAAAACAACTTGGTAAAGTGAATGCAAGTGAGTATAAAGAATGTTGTGCATTTACTAAAAATCTTAATATGCAACTCTTAAGTGCTTTGCCTTTGATATGAAAACAGACAATATACAAATCTATAGCTGTTCAGTTATAGTCGCAGTCCGAAGTTTAGTCTTACATTCACTTCTGTGCCTAAAAGGAAAGGAAAGGAAAGGACACATAATACTAATAGAAATCCAGTCCTACTTTAAAATGAGAACCTCAATGAAAATGACTAGTTTTAATGGGCAGGAAAAAAAAATTTAGAGGCGGAAAATCAAGCCTTCCATTTATAGCGGAAGTCAAACCTTTTAAAAGGACTTGCACTCGGGGGGGGGGGGTACTTTAGGAATTTCTGGGTGGGGATGTGCCGCTGGGACCTTGGAACCCTTAACCTATACCAGAGCTAGTTCAGCTGAATTTTGCTACCCTATACTAGAGTAAACTCCCCAAAATCCCGCTATCCTAGAGTAGCTGTTTCTCTAGTCTAGATAAAATCTTCAACCAACTGACCAGTTTCCTGAAAAATGATACCCTATTCTAGACCCAAATGCTCTGATTTATTTACGCTATCCTAGAGTAAACTGCTTGAAAACCATACCCTTCACAGCGGCACATACCTATATAGCCCATATATGGCAGTACCCCCCCCCCCCGGGGATTTGCAAAACTATCGGATCACTTTCATAGAGTCTCTGCACGATTGCGCTTAATATGACAGATCTACGAACTTTGTTAAACTGGGAGTAAACGTCCCGACAACAATAGGTATTCTGCACGATGTCTACAGTATTTTAAAACTAACTGTAGTAGACCTGTAAAATAACTGTTCGAAGGAGCAAATATTGCATAGAAATTTCTAAAGATCAAGAACTTTTCACATACCCTTTTCAAGGTATTGCGATTATAAAAGGTCTCTTGAAAAATTCGGTGAATAGAGACGGAACGACCTTTAAAATCTTCAGTTGAAAGTACGGCTACTTTATGTCCTCGAAGTTTCGACCGGAGCCATCAGGGTTGCTAACAATTTTAGATCATACGAGAAAGTCACCTAACGCTTTCTAAAAGATCAATGGGCAGCTCGAGATTAACCAAACAGGCTTGGGGCACTTCTGATATTTTTGGAAACATTCGGTCAATGGTCGACATTTGGGAGTTTTAATACCGACCTTAAGTTTAGGTGGACGGCTACATATAGAGGACGATGACTTTGGCCGCGACAGGTCGGGGAGGGCCGACGTCGACTTGGCGAGAGAAATAAGCTTTAAGTTTCAGTAGAGGTGACGGTCGAAGACTTTTCTTAACTTTATTGAAGGTTTTAGAATGAGTTCCCTGAAAGAGATCCGAGAGCTTTTGGTCGACTATAGTTATAGTGGTTTCATATCAGATGAGAAATTCGTTCTCTTGTACGATGAAATCTAGTTGAGCGCATTGTTGCTCGAAAGTGAATGTTCGTCGCTCCATTGAGCCTATTTGCGATCTACGTTTTGCCAGATTTTCGCACGCTTCACAGTTCTTACGGCTGGTAATCGAGCCCACACAGCACTGGGCTTGAAGCGGTAGGGCTCACTTACAAGAAATTCTTTAGCAAGCTGAAAATTGTGATCTTCAGTCCACTCCATCTTCATTGAAAAAAAAAGTTCCTTCATCCTGTTTTATAAAGGGCTTTATTTTGTCGAAGAAATGTTACCCAATTAAATAGTGTTTTTCAGTAAGTAACTGAAAAAGGTTTACAATTTGAAGTAAACTAGACACTCCAGAAACAGATTAAAGCGGTATTCTGTTAAATTAAAGATGTTTTGAAGACGAAAACACGAAGAAAAGACTCACGTTCTCGAGACACCGCCGCACTCAGCTTTCTCACCGTCGCGACGAGCAGACGGCGAAGGTTGGACGGCTGAGATATATGCTAATAGGCCACTTGCACTAAGAGGTCACTTGACCAATGCTTCCTTTAAACAATGAGTTGGAATCTTGCTGATGCCAAAAATTGTTAGAGCACACAAAAATTATCTTACACCCGAAATTTGAGAGGAAACGCATTTAAGGGAGATATTTTATGACACTTTGATTTTTCAGCAAAGTAGTATGATTTGTATTGCCCGCCATGTTGGAGGGCATGCCTTTGCCCTCCAACATGGCGGCCAAAACTACTTCTTGCTTATATCTTGTTCAACGTTTCATAGTTACGCTCAAATGTGCTGTAGACGTTATCACATCATCTTTTCAACATTTTCCTTGAAGTTTAAGTGCAAAATTTGTGTTCAGAGAGGGGTAATTCATAATTTTTAAAATCACATTTTGGTCACGTGACCATTTACGAACTTATTCATTTTAAGAAAATGGTGCAGGTTTGAAAAACCAAATGACTATTATTTTGTTTAAGATATGACCCACTAATCGTTTTTTGAAGGTAAAGTCATATAACTTTCATTTTCATAAAAACGATGTCACATGCCTCCTAGTGCAAATGGCCTATTAGCCCCAAATCGGGCAACTTTTATTTCTGTCCACCCTAACTTAAGGTCCGTAATAAGATACCACGACGGCAACGGCCACGAAAAGGTCCCTTAAAAGTATCTTAGCGTTCTTTGAATGTCTATCGCGATTACTCCAACTCGTTTATTTCGTCAAATGCAAGCGAACGCTTTTTGAGCCGAATTCCTCAGAACCATATTCAAGTTCAGAAGGAGAAAGAAACTTTAGTCGTTGCTTGTTTACGTCCTCCATAAAACGTGAAATTAGACATTTTCCCATTGTGGTCGTGCAGTGACGGCAAAAAAATGTACAAAAAAGCGTGATGCCGTGCAGAGTTTTTGTTTGCTTATTTAACCTTTTGCTTTTTTGAGATTCTCGTTGTCGTCGCCGTCGCCGTCGCCGTCGCCATCGTTTCTTCTTAAAGTCCTTATTTAATTTTAAATTTGTATAAATAGACTACTCATTGAATAACAAGACTCAGCATCTTCTATTACAGACAAAAACCGTTTTCCATTCACCCTTTTTTCTTTGTCTTATAAATTCAGGAAGTTCTTTAAACTAACTATTTCGGCTTAAAGTTGCATGATTTTAGCGACAGGCCTGTTTGAGTTATTTTTGAAATGTCTTCTTCAAAGACAGATTTGACAACTCTATGATCTGAAGTGCTGGAGCAAGCCACTTGCTTGTGAGTGCCACACCTTAAAAATGAATTACGAACGTTTCCAAACCGCAGAGATTATAGCACTTTTATGCAGTTGGGGGGGGGGGGGGGGGGGGGGGGTTCTGTCACGCCTGTGTAGCTAATTTTATTCTTGCCAATTACGCCACCTTCCTTATTCGCTAATATCAGAGTAACTTGAGGAATTACTTGTCACGGTCATGATCGATTGATTTTGCTTTGTATCAATTTAATTAGTTTATATGATGACAGATGACGTTACGTATTGTTGTACTGTACATGTGAATGACAGATCCTCGTTTTCTCCATCGATTTATGGCCCGCAAAGTAACACCTCTGTCTTTGAGAATCAAGCAAAAGCGTCCCCAGAAAAGCTACAAGGGATTCACGCTTCCAATCCCTATCCCACACCACGCTTTTTTCCTACTCAATTCTCTTTGCGCCGTTCCCACAATCTGAACGCCTGGATCAGGCTATAATTAGCAATATATTTTTCACCCTACCGTATCCTTCTTGCATTTATATCACGCCCGCTGGGGGTGGGTTCTGTTACTTAATATATGCTGTATATGATTGACGTTTCATCAGCTCAGGAACAATTTTGCTCCAGAACGCGAAATCCCGAGGAGGCACTTTAGTAACGCGCGCGTATATATTAAGGAAAGTACTTACAGTTGAAATGTATAGTCAGAAAAAATCTCGATTTTCTTGAACATGGACGGCGAGGAATCGGTAGGTAATGATGACGTTTTCTATTGTTCGGGCCCGCAAGAAAGAGATGGTTAGGATGACGTAAACAGAAAATCCCGAAGGGACCGCACAGGTTGTAGATTTTGTGACATTTATTGTACGGTCATACTAAGATACTCTTTCAGCGTTACCTGTTATATCAGTGACATTCTGTGGAGCAGATGAAGTTATAAGGTTTTTATAACTGTGTATACAGCTATTTCGAGAAAGGTTGTCGGAAAAATGTGCACGCGACAACCCCGAAAGGAAATATGGGATATGAGCAATACACTGTTTCTGACGACTGTACCTGTCGAATCTACTTTTGTTGCTTTCCTTTAGCACTCGCAAACACATTTCCACGGCCTTTCGTACCAATTCCTTCAAATTTCTTTAAAGAACGGTGAACTTAAAACCACCCACAATGTCTTTCGGGATTGTCGCGCCCACTTTTTTCGACAACCTTTCTCGAAATAGCTGTATATAAACACTTGGAGAGTTTGCCAGACACGAATTCACAAATCTTCTTGATTCTAGTTGGAAACAATTTGCCACACACTCTTTCTCGATCTCTTTAGGGGAATAAGACTCAGTCCCAATCAAGCAAGACGGGTGAATCAACGGCTAGATTATCAAAAGCAGAACGAAAGACGATTACAGAAATTCGAGGACAATCAAATATTCTGTGCTGACTTATTCCCTGCCCACTGATGTCCTCCAGGGGATAAAGTTTTAAAAATGACTATAGGACGCGCGAGCGTGAATTGATCAAACCTTTTCATTTCTAAGGCTTACTTTCCGGTAAATGAAATGAGCTGTTTGTAAAAAGAAAAAAAGAAATACTAGCGAAAAATTTCACCTTCCAATTAAATCTTTCTTTATGGTTTAGAATAAACTATTCCCAAAACTGAGAATGTTTTCCTATCAAAGCTGTGTAAACGAACTGAAACAGTGCATAGGAACCTTTTGTTTCCTGTTTTTACTCTCACCTAGTGTATCGGAATACGTGTGAAAATCTTCATTATGAATCGGTATATTTCAAAGAGCAACACAACGACCAAGCATACTATTGACCGACAATATACAGAGCGGGGACAGCTGTAGTGTCAACTATTATATATTTACGGGTATATATACGTGTCGTCACTTCCTTGAAAATTATTCCCTGTCTAACGCTTCTATTGAAGAATTATTACTTAAAATGTAACTGTCGCCCGCAAGAAGGAAACATTGTTTACGTCATTGTTTATTTTATTTATTATTATTTATTTATTTACACACGAAAAAACATCAGTGAAAAGTAAGATTGCCGTGTTCCTCATAAAGAAGAATTATAGTAAGTTTTAAGCTTTTTTTCCCAAACACCTAGAGAGTAATGTTACATTCCATAGAACCCTGAGGCTGAGAATTCCAAAAGGCGGAACCGCTATATAAAAGACTTTGCTTTTGACACTCTGTCCAAGGCTTTTATTTAGTCAAACAATGTAACTGGCAATCAATGAGGTGTGAAGCCAGGTTGAATACAGATTAAAACAGGAAGACAAAGTAACTCGATATTCATATTGATCATGATGCGGCGCGGGTCTCATTGCTTGCTTTTGCATTGTATAAAAGTAGCATTTCATTAACTACTTCGAAGGAAGTCATCGAAGAACACGCTTTACAGGAAGAAGCTGGGTTCTCTTTTGATTTCAGGTAAGTTAACCTTTAATTTGCGACTAAACAAATGACGTGCAGCACTGGCTAGTTTAGAGATTTCAGAAACTGGCCAGTTTCCTAAAGTCTTATCAGTGAAGTTTAATTGGATAGATCGATGTTTTCAGCAAAGGTGGCTTGGTTATAACTTTTGCTAGTGTTAAACAACAAATATCGGGTTCCTACAAAGCAATACTGAATATTTTTGTAAACCCAGAACTAGGAAATGAGAAACTCGTTGCGGTGTAGCCCCATATAATTTCTAACGGCTTCAACGTTGGGTTGACAAAGAAACGATATTTTCTTACATGCTGAACATTATAACTCAAGCTACTAGTCTTATGATCACTGTTAAATAACGAGTATTAGATTGGCTTCCTATGCAAATTTTCAAGGTTTCTTCTTTTGATGACAAAATGTTTTGGCATCAACATTATCCGTGACTATGAATAAATTGATACCGCTTTCTTGTTATAACTTAGTTGACATAATTTAGTTTTTTTTTTGGGACGGCACTTTTGGTTTAACTTATTTGACAAAGTAAAACTTTCTTTGTTGATAAGTTAAGTTTTTTAAACACTTTTGATGAGGGGGAGTTAAAAGCTGTCGGCAGCTAAAAGGTGTGGAGACATGCAGTTGAGTGATTCTCGAGAAGACTTCCTTTCATACTTGTGCTTTTAGCCACCAAGGGAATATTTTACCAAAGAAGAGCCTTCGAAAGAAAACGCACGCAACAAATATTATTAATTACCCTTAATTAATTATGTACCTCACATTTTCAATTCATTATTGAAAAAATGGACAGTCGACCGAGGTAAAGTATAAGGTTACCCTCAAATTTAGCGAAAGTGTATGCACTTCACACATGAAGTTCACCGTGAAGTCTCCGACATGATAGAAGTCACATTTTGGGAATAAGCTTTGGTCCATGATTTTCGAAAAGACTTCCTTTTACCCAAAGCCTTGAAAAGGTGAAGCAATATTGCACCTAAAAAGTCGGCAAAAACATTGCTTAGTCACTGTAGGACATAGGAATGTTGGACTAAAGTACTACCGGAACGAATTAAAGTACTACTATGAACGAACATTTTTTTCCCTTAACTGAATTGATAAATTGACCATCTTAATTCATAATAAATCTTGCTGCGTTTCAATAGATTGCTGGAGTGATGAAGTAACCTCAAGAGAGGATAACGGGAACAGAGAAAGCTTCCCCCATACACACCCTATTCCATAGGTAATTCGTCTCGAGTTATTTTTAGAATCGGGATAAAGTTACCTCACGCGCTGCGTGGATGTTTCGTGGAGGATTCCATGACTAAACGCCGTGCAAAACATGTCGGGCGAAAGGCAATGAAAACGTAAAGAGATCGAGAGCATTTCTCAATATTGAAGCGAAATGAGTCGGCGCTCACCTGGGAAAAGACTATCGCTGAACTCTTTGACAACCCGTGAAATCAGTTTAACTCGAAGTTGTCGTAATCTCAGTGCTTTAATAAAATGAGAAATTTCGCCGGTCTATTGAAACCGGTCGTTTGTACAATAAAGCAAGTAGGACGCAAGTGTTATTTTTGTTGAATATGCTGTACTGTTAGCTCTATACAAGAGAGGAAGGGCGATTCTTTTTTAATTTCCATTTCGCTGACACCGCTTTCGCAGAAATCTCTCTTTAGTCATTTTCGTCGACGAGACGAATAGAAATATCACTCTCCGAGTCTTCCGCCATTTTTTTCTGCGTCAATTCGTGAACGACGCGTGCCTCTGAGCGTGGGTCATCCACGCGGAACACATTTACGCTATGTGATTGGCTGTTGTCTCAAGGTTGTCACCTTGGGATCTGTGTGTCGTAAAAATAACTCGAGACGAATTACCTATTGAATAGGGTGTGTATGGGGATGCTTTCTCTGTCCCCTTTATCCTCTCTTGCTCTAAATAGCATGCACATTATGCCAGTCGATCGGCCGAGTTCTATTTCAGGAAAATGGGTCATGCGCGCATTATGAGGGTTCGCAGTTTGCAAACCTTTGGGCTGAGTATAATTGAAGTTCAAGGCGCTAATTTGAGGATGTACGAGTCATTAGACTTATGGTCTATCTTAATTTTTCCTCTTAAAATTCCAGATTATCTACAGTACCTTAACAGTCTGTCGCAGTCTCAAGCAAGTACCCGAATGAATAATTCTACAGAAGTTTGGTTTATTAACTCCCCATTGCAAGGATGCTCCGCCATGGCGTCAATAATGTTTACATCAATTCTATCTCTTATAAGCATGGCAGCGCTTGTCGGCAATATCTTGGTTGTTGCAACTGTTGTGAAGACCCCAAGCTTGCGGACCAGCACAAACTACTACATCGTGAACATGGCTTTCTCCGACCTCCTCGGACCGTTGTTCAATTGGCTGTTGTACGTCAGCGAAGGAATGTTGACGTCAACTATCTTTATAAGTGGCACTCTGGCTTCAAGTGTTTGCAAACTAGGAATGTACCTCAGAGCGGTGTCACAGATTGTCTCTATTCTAAGCCTTGTGTTGATTGCCTTGGACAGATTTGTAGCCATTGTTTTTCCTTTAAAAGCTATGACGATAATGAATACAAAAATACGGGTGATTTTTCTGTTACTTTCTTGGTTGATACCTTTCTTTTTTGTTTTGCCTTACGCTCTTTTTGCAAAAATTATCAAAGAAGGTGACCAAACATTTTGCAGATTTATGATGAGCGACGAGGCTTTGACAATTTTTAATAGCGTCGGAATAGTTCTGTCATACGCATGTCCCCTTATCGCGATAATAGCTTTTTACTCGGTCATTTTTAGATCCTTAAGAAAGACTCCAAACTTACTGAAAGGAAAAGAAGACGCAAAACGACGCCAGCAGAACCTGAGAATTGTAAAGATCCTGATATCAATAGTGTTTGCATTTTTTATTTGCTGGACTCCATTAACTGTATATTTTTTGCTGAAAAAGTTGTACCCATCTCTTTTCACAGAGGACAAATGTTTTTATATCCTAGGTTTTACTTTTTATGTCTTCCCTTCTTTAAGTACTGCTGTTAATCCCATCATTCTTTTCGTGCTTAGTACAAATTATAATCGAGCTTTGAAGGTTCTTTGCTCATTCTATTTTTCTGTTTGTAAACGTGAAAGTGAAGAGAAGCAACTTGGGCAGCCTGAATTATTGACAACAGAAAATGTAAAAGTAGAACTGACAGAAATTAAACCGCACTGTCCGTGATTTTGTCTCTTAAAGTATACAGTTTAATAATTGTTAGACGACACTTTTTTTTCTAGTATTAACTCAGTTTGAAGGTAACTTAGGGCGGTTGACGGTTAACCTCCACATTTATTTCAGTATGTCGTCTCATTTGACTCAAATAATGTTCAGCATTTATACAAGGACTCGACACATAGTGGTTATTAAAGGAAACTCTGCTTATTCTCGTAAGCATTGTTGGTTACATTAGTTAACGTTCGTCACTAATAACTACTCAGTGATATCCACTACCTCTTCTTGAAAGCGTGACGCGATGATACCTGCAAGATGAGGTATTAGCTTAAAGGGACTATATGACGATGATATTGTTGTTTTAGGCAGGTTTTAAAAGGAAACCAAAGTGCAGTGGCTAATCCCGAAGAAGTTTTTGTTTTTGAGAATCAAAATGTTTGCTCGGGTAAAGATGCGGAAAACATTGTGATTTGAGCCAACTGACAAAATTAAGAGATTTTTTTTCAGAGAGTATTGTGTTTATATTGTAGTTAATTTTTTATCTCAGGTAATTTTTATTTTTCCTTTGTTTCAACTTCATTAGCAACATTACCATACCCAAAAACAAAAGAAAAATAAAAATTACCGGAGATAAAAAATTAACTGTAACATATACATATACTGCAATGAAGGCCTTCTTCAGGCAATTACCCACCGTCCTTCTGCACCACAGGTATACCAATGTAAAATAACTCAATCAACAGTTTTTGCAACCCAAATGCAACTCGAGATTATTTTGGCGAGAAATCGCATAGCCACCCGCGTCTTGTAAAGCAGAGACAACTAAAGCTCAATAAAGACGAAAACGGAAAGCGGAAATTGTTTCTGTATCTGTGTTGTCTAAAGTATTAAGCTTAGATTAATAGTCATGTCCACAAATTTGGAATATAGAGCAAGTTAAAGACAGAGAAAAAGAGAAAGTAGGCCCCAGGCCAGCGAAGCTCAGCGAGAAAAAGGGCGACAGAGATCTAGGGCGAAAGATAAAAAAAGAAAGGAGACATTTTTTTGTCGGAAGGGCAACATTAAAATTTTTTAGCGGCGGTGATAAAAAAAGAAATGCTAGCGGCCACCAATGCAAGATGAAAATGAGTGGCAGTGAAAAAAAAAAAGTGAACATTTCCTCGAAACAACGTGTAACGTCTAAGAAGTTTCTGGAAGTTTCACGATGTAGTCGTGCAAAACAAAGGCAAAGAAATGAACAAAAAAAGTGTGCTGCACGTGCCAATTTGCTTTTTTGCTAATTAGACCTGTTGTTGTTTTTCACCGTTCTCCGGCGTTGCCTTCGCCGCTTAAAATGACGACGACGATTTTAAGCGCAACACAGCATTGCAACGTTGTTCCGACATTGCTTCGAATAATTAAAGCAATGTTCCAACATTGCAACGCTATGTTGCGCTAAAAATCGTCGTCGGCAATCGTCCCGTGTAACATGACCTTTAGCATAACACTATTCTATATACATGTATTGTTTGAAAAAACTTTAAATATAATCGAGAGCTTCGCTTTTAGCCCTGGTTAAATCTATATATTAAAATAAATAAAAACGCCTGATCGCAGGTTAAAATTTGATTTGCCGTTCTGTTTTCGTCATGGCCTATATAAATTGGTTTTCTTCATGCAAGTTCAATTCCGCGCTTTTTATGACCTGAAACAAGTTACGAAAAAATTTTGCCAAAAATTGTATGAGATGTGTAATCAATGACTAATCGATAGATAATCATTAGATAATCGATGAGCAATCGAACGCATCAATTACTCATCGATGACATCAATGAGTAATCGATAGGCCACAAAATTTTTGCCGATCGATTACCCATCGATTACAGCGAATAATCAGTGACTAATCGATTAGTTACGTCTGGAAATCATTAATACGTGTGGTCTCGTATTGCGTAATCCTCAAATGGCCGTGAACATAAAGGATTTGTATTCATGAGAATTCATCAGATAGATTCAAGACTAGATAAATAATCGCTGAAGTTTTCAATACAAAACTTGGGGGTAAAGGAAATCGCTTAAATCGCAGCCGATCGGGAAAATAGCCACACAGTAAGCAAGAACAAACCATGGCAAGTAATTGGGAAAAAACGGTTTTTCTAATTGAAAATTCCAGCGATTATTTATCTTCTTGAATTTGTCCATACAAATCCTTTATGTTCACGGCCATTTGATGATTACGCAATATGAGACCACACGTATTAATAATTTAACTCTCATATTGAGCTTGAGCTAGATGTGCTTACTATGAGGATCAAGATCTAGATCGAGTCAGTTTCAGTCCATCTCGAGTGCAAACGGCGCGAAACAGTACCAAAAGGTTTTTTTTCCTCTCGTACGGCAGGATGCTCTTGGGTCGGCCGCAGGCTGATCGATCTTACCTTCGGCCGATGGCAGTAGCCACGAGCGGCGAGTTGACAGAAACGGGAAACCGCGAATGAAAAGTCTCTGGTATCCAGAGAAGTCGTCATTAAAGATGGTCATCAAACCCCGCAGAAAACAGCACTGTACTGCACAGTCTGACGTTAAAGAATCTGTGTTCCCAGGCCCGATCGGGGACGTTTGGCGCCGGGCAAGATGGATATATTGTTAGATGTCATTTCACCTCAAAGTACTGGGAGAAAATGTAGCTATAACAATGTTCTTATTACTAACCATAATTATATAGCTGTTAGTTAATCCGATCTTGTCAGCAAAGCTATTATCCTTTAATTTTTACGAACTGTCCAATTAAGGATTAATTTAGATAGTTCCAGATACGGCTTTCCTTTACAAGTAGGCAAAATGTCCAATTTAAGAAACATAGGACAGCTGGTCTGAGCCAATCAAATGCCAGAAAATATAATAGGCACACCGTAATTTTTAGGGAGTTATTATAACTCCAAAAATGGAGTAAAAATTTTAGGTACAGGATAACCCCTTTTTTGGGGTTATTTTAACTCCTAATTTAACTCCGAATTTGGGGTTATTTTTACTCCTGAAAAAGAGTTCTTTTTACTCCCAGTCTTGGAGTTAAATTTACTCCGAAATGGGGTTACTTGTACTCCTTACAGGGGTTGTTTTTACTCTTTTTGGAGTTAATTTAACTCTGAAAGTGGAGTAAAAATTTTAGGTACAGGATAACTCCTTTTTTGGGGTTATTTTAACTCCTCAATATCTGGGGTCACTTTTACTCCTGAAAAAGAGTTCTTTAAACTCCTTTTTGGAGTTAAAATAACTCCACGAAAAATAACTCCACTGTAAGGAGTTAAATTAGCCCCACTAGAGGAGTTATTATAACTCCCTGAAAATTACAGTGCAGTGCAAACTGGCCAATCAGCGCAAAGTCCCTGTGATAACGCGCCAAAAAAAGTTTCGTTGTCTGACGACGGTTCGTTGGCGAACACTTTTGGCTTCTTGTTGCTGTGAACGTCGTTTTGTTTTGCTGCTGTTTTGTTTTGGCTTCTTGTCTGGGCCATTTAAAAGGAAAATGTATGACCAAACTGATGAAAGTTCAGTATCGGAGACAATCAACGCATAGATTCTTGAAAATGTACAAGCACTGAAACTTTGGACAAGAATAAGAAAACACTGATACTTGAGTTAAGATCATGGCATTACAAAAACAAACGGACCGTAAAGTCTGCGGAAATCGTTTGAGGAATGAACGAAATGTTTATTTTCAATAGTTTTTGTATTTAAATTAAGTATTTGCGTTGCTGCTTTGTCTTCTTTGTGCTCGAATTTGCGGTTTTCACCTGTAGCACCATATCATTCAGATTATTGAAGGAGCTTTCAAAATTTTAATTGGCAACAAAATGCCAAAGTCATGAAAGAGCAATACTAGTTCTACGTTCACGGTTTATTTGTAGAGAAGAAGTTGAATGACACCATAACAATAAACCTTTTTAAGATCTTGCAGTGTGTTTTTTGCAGTGTGTTTCGAGTGTACAATATTTCGCGTCTGCGACACGCTAGAAAATCTGGATTAACTATAGTAAACAGCTATATAATTAATAAGTAAGAGGACTACATGCTTGTCCATTTTGGAAATAATTGAATTCAAAAAATTCCTTTCACAGCCAAATTGGACGAGGCCGTAAATTGGACAGCATGTAGTCCTATTATACATACTAATCGCCGGGGAGCACAGCTCAACTACACACTGATCGATTAAAGGAGATAGTTCATGGTAACATACACAAATTCCCATTTAACTTAAAATTGCATGTGATCTCCACCACTCTGTAGCATCCTTTAGTAATCCTTTACAGTTTTCACCAAATGATTTAGTTCAAGGTTGATAGTTATTGTAACCTTCAAGCTGTTGTTGCTGGTATCCACCATCGCGTTTTGCATTTTGCTGTTATTTGAACCTGATTATATAGCGTGGCGAATATATAAGTACTATGATTTGTGACCGGATATGAAAAATCATTGAATAGCTGATATTCGGTGATATTTATTTCCTTCTTATCGGGAAATAGTAGACTACGAGTAGTCCCCCTTTTTTCCTCAGGGATAGTAGGGCGAGCGAAACGCGAGCGCGCGTGAAAATCACCCCACGCGAGAAAAGGCGACACGTTTCTCTCTCCCCGCCGCGTGTCGCCTTTTCTCGCGTGGGGTGATTTTCACGCGCGCTCGCGTTTCGCTCGCCCTACTATCCCTGAGGAAAAAAGGGGGACTACTCGTAGTCTAGGGAAATAGTTAAATATCCATTATATTACATCACGCCGCATTTATGACCGCGGCGTCAATACTCTCTTAAGGCTCTTCATCTTCAACTCGATCGCGAGTCTTTTCTTAGTTTTGTTGAAATCAGGGCTCTGATATCTTTTATTCCAATCACTTTGTCTGGAAATTGAGCCATCTCGACAATTAGTTTTTCTTTCTTAAACATTACTTTGCCTCGAGGTAAAATGTTCATTTATCAACATGTTTCAATTCGATGAAAATTCAAAAGATAACTGACATGTCAGTCATAAACTGCCACTTTCATCATGTTCATTGTACTACCATTGCGGAAATGAAGTGCTTGTTTTTGTCCAATCATAGTGTCACTGGGCGGATAATCGGATACTTAATGCTGCGTCATTAATGCCGCACGGTGCTATGGTACAGGAAGAAATCAGAAAAGAAGATTTTTTAATACCAGGGCATGAGTAGTAGAAGAGCAAAGTCTTGTGAATAACAAAATTGTTAGATATCCTTTGTCGGTGCTGTCAGTTGCTGATAAACTTGCAGTTTCCAAGCCTGAAGAAAAAATACTTGATAAGTTGAAAGCGGGTGGGTACAAAAACGTTGTACATTTACTTGAAATCTTATCTAACTTACTTTTAAGTGCTTTGCGTTTGACGTGAAAACAGACAATATATAAATCTACAGCCGTTCAGTTTTAGTCGCAGTCGGACGTTTAGTTTTATAGATGTGTACATTCACTTCGGTAACTAGATATAGGAGAGGAAAAGACCCGCATACTAGTGGAAATCAAGTAGCTCCGCTTTAAGATTTTGTGAGAAAACAGTTAGACACCGAAAATCACGCTTTCCACACGCCGCGTACACATCTCCCACAATGCACCTTATTTGCCCCCCCCCCACCCCCCCCCCCCCCCCGCAAAATTTTGAATAAGTTTTCTTTTCAATTTCTCTTGGGACGGCTGTAGTACCCAGGAGAAATGAAAAACAAAAGTTAAGTAGATGTGCAAGTGGCGTATTTTGCGGATTTAAACCTGTTAAGGAGAAACAGTTAAAATTTGTAAAACTGTCGGTTCGATAGTATCTTATATCAAAGCCTCAGGGACTTTAGATGACATGAATCGACCTACCAGGCTGATGACACATTGAGCTTTGGAAACGACCCTTTATGAGTATTAAATTACTAAACAACTACTAAAACTAACTACTAACCAAAGTCTCAGCTATTTTATATTCCAGCGTACTGTGGAAAATTAAATTTGTTCAAATCACCTATGTCATTGGATAACAAGACTCAGCCTCTTCTATTCCTGGCAGAAACAGTTTTGCTGTCACCATTATTCTTTTTATGTCCTATAAATTGAGCAAGTAAATAAACTACTATAATTTCGGTTTAAACCTCAGCGCATGGCCTGCGACAAGCCTGTTTGTTTGTCTTTGTCCAAGAAAACCTCTATGTTCTGAATTGCTGGAATTAGCAAACTACTAGCTTGCGAGTGCCACACCTAAAAAATTAATGACGAACGTTTCCAAACCGCAGAGGCTATATAAACGCAACAGAAGGGACTGTGTCACTGTTTTCTAGTTCATTTTGTTAGTAATGATAATTTCTCGTCCTAAGCGCTATGGAACTTCAGAAATTACTTCTGATAACAAAACCTCAGCTTCGTGTTAAACAAATATTTCCCGAATTATTATATCATACCATAATTAGGTTATACGTTAGAAGTTAGAAGCAAGAACTGAATGAACTTTGAAAAAACTGTAGGATATTTGCCAAGTTTTAAGAAACCACAATTGCAACCCGTTTCAATCAGTCAAGTTGTCCATCCGTGCTGCCTTCTGTACTTGCCTTGACCAGTTATACTGGAGACGAAACAACAGTCAGAGGTGTGTTCAGATCGCACGTTCTTGTAGCTCTAAAGAAATAATTACTGTTTGACACGGAAGTCGGAAGTGGCTCCTAAAAGTGCGGAATAAAAAACCCCCGAGAGTCATATATTACCGGACGTCCTTTCACGTCAACTTCTTGTTAAGCTTTTTCTTTATGACAGTTAATCTTTGACGTCAGTGAATTAAAAAGCGAGCTGTGAATTAAGTTAAATGACAATATAAATTGTAACACAAATCGTCATGGCCATGATCGATAGATATCAGTTTAATTAGTATTGATAACGGATGGCGTCAAATACAGGAAGATGAACGAAATAATTGTTCAATGATGTTTCGGTTGTCTTCCAGCGGTGTGGCATGACTAAACAGAATACCAAACTAGGCTACTATAGATTGTTTAATAACAGAAAAGAAACCAATGCTTTCTATCAGCGCTTTAAAGTTGGTAGATTTGTATTGAAATAATCTTTTGCGATGATTTTGCACTTTAACATGACTACTTTTCTACTCTTTTTTTCTCTTTTTATTCGTATAGTTTAACATCTTTAAGTTTTAGTTTTAGTTTTACAAGCTTTTCTGGACACAGGCCTGCCCAGAGGGAATAGGCACGAACGGGACTCACAGGTCCCATGCAAGGTGCCAACCTTAACGGGTTGTGGGATTGGGTAGGGATGGCCACACCACCGGGGTCTACGTCCTCTACTCTTTTCGAACAGTAGTGTGGGTTCTTTTACGTCCCACAAGAACAGATCAGTGAAAGTGCTGTGAGACGGGACCTATGGTTTTTCGCTGTTATCCAAGAAGACTAGAAAGTCTAACCATTTGCAGATGTCATTACAAAGGCAGCACTTTCTTCTCAGTTGTTTAAAGACCCTAAGTGTTGGTCCGGCCGGGGTTTGAACCCGCGACCTCCCGCTCAGCAGACCGTCGCTCTCCCAACTGAGCTAACCAGGCGGCGGTTTTTAACAAGTTAAAAGGAATCACCAATCGATAAACCTTGTAGTTAGACCTAATATATTGAAAAATTTGCAACTATTACAGTGGTCCGCTCCTGCTTTAGGAACGTCTAACGACGACGAATGACATTCTGCGCCCTGACTATTATTTTTTTTTTAAATTACAAAATTGAACACTTGAGACCCTGTTATGTTATAAAGCATATCAGTTCCCAGCTAGCCCTTGACTCTTCGTGATCCAAAATCCACTTTTAATTACTGTATTTTAATCTTGGTTCTCATCATTTTAAATTTTCACAGCAAAGAGCAAAAAGATTTGAACTTTGGGAATTTATATCGGTTTTCTGAACCAGAGCCGGAGATGAACAATCCCACGTTGCTTCTTACTGCTGCGAACTCTTCATCAGCCGGTTGTTCTCCAGTGGTTTCTACAACGTTTACATCGATTCTGGCTGCGATAAGTATAGTGACGTTTGTGGGTAATATGCTTATTGTCATAGCCTTCATAAAGACTCCCAGCCTACGGACAAGCACCAATTACTACATCGTTAACATGGCTGTCTCTGACTTCCTCGGACCGTTTTTTAGTTGGCCGCTCTACAGCAGTGATGGAATGTTGGCACACAACGTCTTTATCAGTGGGTCTTTAGCTTCTGCGTTTTGCAAACTGGGAATGTACCTTAGAGCGGTTTCACTTGCCGTGTCCGTCCTGAGCCTTGTGTTAATTGCCTTGGACAGATTTGTTGCGACAGTTTATCCTTTTAAAGCAATGATGATAATGAATGTAAGAATTCGGGCGCTCTTTCTGGCTCTATCTTGGATAATACCTATTTTTTTGGCAATGCCTTACGTTCTTTTTGCCAAAATAATCAAAATAGTCGACCAAACGTTTTGCAGATTTATCATGAGCGACGAGTCTATGACAATTTTCAATAGCTTTGGTATAGTCCTGTTATATGTTTTTCCTCTTGTCACGATTATAGCGTTGTACGTTATGATTATTAGAGCCTTAAAAAAGACGCCAAACGTGCTGAAAGGTCATGAAGACGCGAAACGACGCAAACAGAACCACAGAATTGTGAAGATCTTGATATCAATCGTGTTTGCATTTTTTATTTGTTGGACTCCTCTTGGTGTTTATTTGATTCTCAAAAAACTACACCCATCTTTGTTCTTGAAGGACAATTGTTTATTTCTCGCTGGTTTTTCTTTCTATGTCTTTCCATCTTTGAGTACAGCAGTTAACCCCGTCATCCTTTTTGTATTTAGCACAAATTATAATCAAGCCTTACGGACTCTTTGTCCAGCTCTATTTTGTACTTGTAAATGTGCATCAAGAGTGAAACAGCTTTCGTGTTTGGTACGAATTGTGACCAAACCCTTGAAGAACCTCCCACTAAAATGTTTGTCCGCTTGTAACTGCATTTTTGAAGAGATACAACTTGAGCCTGATCAAGAATCAGCAGCAACACAAACTGTTAATGTAGAAATGACAGATATAAAAAGAACGTGTTAATCTATGCTTCTTTTAAAGTATACTGAATTTTTTTAAATAATGTCAAGTCCTTAGAATAGTGTTGCTACGGTAGTACATGTATATATGCTATTATTAAAAACTGAATCATTGGATAATACAATTCTAGCATTTTGATTGGCTTAGCGGTTATGGTATATGAGCTATTATACCATGCTCTCCATATATGGTCACTGTACGCGTCAGTTTAAAATTGGAAGCTAGCCTGAGTTTTTTTTTCGCGAAGGATAGAACGGCGCCCAAAGCAAATCGTTTTAATTCATTTCTTAGAATACTAGAAATGCAATTTCATCGAAAGAAAAAAGACAAGAAAGCCACAAGAGCTTGTTGAAAGTTTGTCGAAAAACACATGAAAATACATGTAATTAAAGTACCTTGACCAGCTACGAAAGAAGACAAGTGTTATTTCTTCATGATCGCGAAGCCATGCGCCGATCGAGTCACTCGCCGATAGATAACTGCGGCTTGTTTATCCGACATCAAGAATATAAATCACAAGTAACCAGCTACAAATACAGGCTATGCAGCCATTTCACTAGAAAGATCGAGGCGGCAGTATAGCTTCTTTTCTCGTTCAGCAAAACCAGCTTGTGGCTTCAAACAACTTCATAACAAGCGACCGAGGTAATAGTTTTTCTCAGTTGTTCTTACTTTTATAACTGCACCGAAAATCCAAATTCACAGTAATTTCGACGGCTGTTACTTAAAATTCTTTTCCTTCACAATATCTGCCAGGTTTTTATTAGCTGTTCTGCTGTGTAAAATCCTAGAATCCCGATGAGTTTTTAAAAAACTAATGTTCATCGCTACAATGTTTTGATTTTTCATTCATGCAGCCTAGGCGAGTCCGTTCGCGGGTTGACAGTTTTGATAGACGTGTGACATGTGAATAGCGGAAGTCCCATGTCTTTTCCGGTTTGTTCTAGTCGGGGAGATTCAACGAGATTTTGTGGGCGTTTTTAATAAAACAATTATTCCACTCGCGCTTGTTGGATATGAGATGATTATAGCCAACTCGGCGCTACGGGCCTCGTTGGCTATCTATCATCTCATATCCAACGCGCCCTCGTGGAATAATTGTTAACTCCTCATCTAGAATAAGTCGATAGTGCACTAAGCAGGTTCCAAATTAAGTCGAAATATTTTAACCATTCACTGTTCCACCTTTATTAGAACTTTGGCAATGTCATCTGATCTGAATAGCACACTTTATGATTGGTGTTTCCCGGCCGAAAAGTACTTGTACTTTTATGTATATCACAGTAATAAAGGTACCTTGTTTTACTTGTAGTTATGGGGAATGGCGCACAGTGGGACGGAGCTATTGTTTCAGGTGGTCCCTCCCAGCAAATCATTGCAGTGAGGTTCGTATCCCCAAATTCCCAATTCAATGACCAATTGCCAAAGTAGCCTTTATTGAATTAGGTGTATATGCAGCCTGCATTATGAGCAAAAGGTAGAAATCTTGACATTTAATACTATTAATAGTGATCATGAATTGTAATTACTGCAGGGCAGTGGTTATTTCACAACAACAAGATACTTAGTTTCAATTAAGATGCGGACGTTTGTCGTAACCGGCTCAAGGTCTTGATCTACCAAGGACTGACTAATAGAAGGGATGAATCGAATGCGAGTACACTCCTGTGCTTGTACCCAGACACCGCGGATGAAGGCTCCAGCACGGGCTTGTCAGTTCAAGAATCGTGAAAGAGGACCGCCTGGTATAAAGGGGACTCATTCGTCTTTGACGTAGCGTCTTTAGACTTAGGGAGACCAGAGTCCCCCCAAAATTTTGTTTTGGTAAGATCAATGAGGTTGACAGAAAAAGAAGTATAAAGGTCACTTTCAAACGTCTGTTGCGCCACCGTAGCACGGAGGAATGGGTTTCAGACGCGAAATTTAATTCTGTCGAAAAAAGTAGTCGTAGCTAAAAGTAAAAAGCCGGCTTGGCTAGTTTGAGAAACAATTAGTTAAGTGATGCAAAGTGATTTCTAATTTATTAATCGAGGTCAGCACGCCAACTAGCTGAAGATGTTTGAATCTGGCTGGTTCTTGTGTTTGTTTTGATCCATGTAGTTGAGAGAGAATCACGCTTCATGCTTTCATGTCGACTTGAGTAAATAGATACATTTAAGCTTAATGAAATGGAGCACGATATAATTTGGTAGCAGTCAAAGACGTTTCGTTTCATGTATATGATGGAATCTGACCTGCATTAACTGAGCACTGACAAAACCTACAAAAAGGGCACGGAAATATATTTTAGTGTATTTCTTCTTGTCATCCGGATTGTATTTCTTCTTGTCATCCGGATCATAATCCGGATTCATCTGACTGAAATTGTTTGGTATTGCAGCCCTATCTGGGAGTTCTCCACATTCCTTTTTCCTTTGCAGTAGCGTCGTTCTAAGCGTGCTCTTCTCTTTTCGCAACATTACATCCAGCTTTTCACGCTGAATTTCTTGCTTTGAACGCCACAGAGATTATAAGTCCCATGCAAGACAAGTGGGAGTAATTCTTGTTTATAAACAGGAAAGTAGTTTTGTATATGAATATTTTACACGTAAAGCCATTAGTCTTACCTACAAAGGAGTTTTGATCGCTATATTTTTCTTTCTCTATTACACATCATAATCAGGCAGTAAGAACATAATTTATTCCCACGTGTTGGTTAGCTTAGCCTATTCAAGGCGTTCAGATAGTGGAGTGTGGCTCGAAGTCAGAGAGTCAGAGAGCAGAAAAGAATTAGGGAGGAAGAGAGGGAGAGAGAGAAAGAAGGGAACGCTTTCACTCCCTATAACTCACCCCTTGCTTTTTTCCTGCTCACATCTCCTTGCGCAGTCTCCACAATCTGAACGCCTGGATCATCAAGCTATAATTATCATTTATTATTCATTCAAAATATTTCCCCAATTCTGATTGGCTAAAAGCACACACATAATTCGCCATAACCACTTACTGATGACCAAATTTGAAAGAATTTTGTGTTTAACGAGGAAATGACGTCAAAAATGCAGCCTTCTACAGGTTAATACACCGTTAACCGAGAAGACCTGGGGACGGCGTTGAGTTGTTTTCGTTGTGAAAACTAAAATGGCGGATACTTCACTCGTTTCAAGAGTACGAACTACAGCTGGAACTAGGCGAAATAATGGCTAAAAACATAGCAAAAACAGCAATAAGACAACTCGGAAGGCGACATCTGCTATTTGGAGAATATTTGCGGAGCTGGACAAACCTAAACGTGCACTATCGAAAATAAACTTAACATCGATGCAGGTAAGCATGTTTTAGCTATGTTTTTAAACTAGGAATTATTTTGAATGAATAATAAAGCAATTAATGAATTCGGCTTTCGTAGGATATGAAGAAGTAAGCAGATCGAGGAGGGTGTTATCCACAGAGGCCGGAGGCCGAAGTGGATAACACCCTCCGAGAGGTACGAGAACGCAACCCCTAATTTGTGTTGGGTGTTCTGTGCATTATTGGGTGTCCTGTGCAATTAATAAGGGAGGTTTTTTGCGATTGCATTTTCTTCGTCGACACACATTTGCCTCGCTTTGA
>OZ037782.1:27201679-27216679 GCA_964035525.1 Porites cylindrica | reverse complement strand
AGTTCCGTGAACGGATCTGGTAACTGCTCACCATTTACGTTAAGAAGACTTTGGTATTGCTTCTTTTTCTGTATTATTTCCTCTTCCGCCGTTAGTTTCACAGGCACAGATAGCTGTTCTGCTCCGAAAGCCAACGCAGTAAGTTCGTCCTTGGTGCCCGTTGTTTTCAAACCATGAATGTGTAAACATTCCTTCAGTTCCGTGACTTTCCATCTCCTAAAGTCGTCTAATGTCCTCTTCTCTTCACTTATGTCCAGAAATGCATGCAATGGCGAAAATGGCGAAACTGGCGAAAAATCGCCAGCCGCTGGCGATTTGAATTGGATGCCAAAAGTGGCCCCTTGGAGGCTGGCGATTTTGGTGAAATTGGCGAAAATGGCGAAAAATCACCAGCCTCTGGCGATTTGAATTGGATGCCAAAAGTGGCCCCTTGGAGGCTGGCGATTTTGGCGAAAATGGCAACTTTGGCGAAATTGGCGATTTTGGCAAAAATCGCCAGAGGGCTGGCGATATGTGGCAAAATATTCAAATTGGATGCCAAAAGTGGCCCCTTCAAAGTAGATAACTAAAGAGGTCCTTATAACTGTGAAGCAACAGTACTAAAAAGAAGTTCAAATTACTTGCCTAATAAGAGGCCCCAATAACTGTGAGGCAACATTTATCAAATACAACTGAATCAAATATATGACAAAACAGCTTTACCTAACTGTCAAACAACATTATTTTATCAAATACAACTGAATCAAATATATCTGAAAACAACAAATGGAATTCGTTTCAGTTAAGCTAATATGTATTTGTGCCATGTACTTCACAGGTTAAGTAAACATTTCCTTACTTTCGATGTCGCTTGACTTACCAAAAGTGATGTGATGCGCTGAAATATCACACTAGCATCATTTGCTTTTGTATGGTTCATTCCTTTCAAAGACTTACACGTCCACTAATTACTCGAGGAGAGAACTACCAAGTCCTTGAAATCATAATAATTCCTTGCCATGGACACTCTAACTTTTGAGGTTCGATGTAGACCTTAACAATCCTCACTGGTTACAATTCTCTTCACATTGGTTCCATTAAATTGTGAGGCAGCCTTAAATCAAAAGCGATTGCGAAACGCATGGTTCCTGGCTAAAAGATGCTTTCAAGATAACCAGTGTGTGCCCTTCATTCTTTTTTGGTTCTCCACTATACACATTATTTTCTTCCGTCGTTTTAAACTCTTCACTTTCTTCTCGCGCTTACTTGTTTTGCTCTTCAGAGAAACGGTCCCCAAATTAACGAAAGCCGAAATGTCCAGCAGCTCGCATGCGCCATTTTGAAATGTGTGAATTCGCTTATTTCCAATTTATGTAAACCTGCACGAAATGTCACTAGTGCCCAATACTTCACCGAATTTATTGAACATAAACATTGGATCAAAGTAATAACTTGTTTGTGTCGTTCATAAAACATATCCCATTCAAACTAATTCTGTATCTTTTCATCAACTAGATATATAAAAAGAGAGTGTACATGTTTGTCTCGTTCTTAAAAAATGTGTCCCATTATTGCTTTATGAGGTGGGGCCAGAAATTTAGAAAATGTATTGTTTTTTTGCGCTGAGACCACCAAACCAATTCTCAGTACAATATGTGTTCCATTAAATTGCTAATGCTAATGCTCGTCGAAACACGTCACCCGGTCTTTTTACCTTCTATTTTAACAATTGCCTGAGAGTCCCTGTGAACGACATTAATCGTTTTGCTTACATAGAGTGACCACCAAAGTCGGCTGGGAATGACACTAACCGTTTCTGCTTACATAGAGTAGTTATCCAAAATCGACTATTTCAACATGGCCGCCGCGTCTATATAACAACTACTAAACCTTACACGTTCACGTTCTGTGGAACTGCAATGAACCAGCTCGTTTATATATACTTGTACCATTGAACGCCATTATAACAAACAGGATGGATATACAAGGCAATACGGACCATCTAATTATCTGAATGCGTAGCCAAGAACCAACCTGGATTCCTCATAACATGTAATGTTGAACTTTCGCTATTCAAACAATGCCTACAAGCCTGGAAAATTAAGGATACCTATCTTGGGTTTTTTGGTAAGGAAAGTTGCCATGAACATTACGAAGATTACCATTTACTGATAATCGAATACAACTCGTTGGCCATTCGATTTGAATTGAGCAAGAAATTAGTTATAAGTGGTAATTTCCCACCAAACACTCTTGTCTGGGACGAATTTCAAATCACAAGAGGTTATCAATTAAAGGTAAAAGCATTAAAAACAGATTAATGAACTTAAGTTACAGTAGCCATTGTCATTATTAGTATACAATTATACTATTAGCCGTTGTCATTATTAGTATCCAATTATACTATTGGAAACATTTTTATATTAATATGTGGTTAACTATTTGGCAATTAAGAGAGTGTCTCTGTAAGAGCGGTCCGGTCGATTTTCCTTGAGACACAGATTTAGCTCATTTCTTGTGTGTTGTAAGACATTCATGTACCTGTACTAAAACCACAATCCGTTTGATCAGATCTCTTTATTTTTCAGAGTTTTACAGAAATTAAATTTCACTCGACCGAAGGCCTGTCGTGACACTTTTCAAGACGTTAATTTGAGGCAACTTTGCCGGACAATTTACAACAAACTACGGGACTCAGCAAAAAACAAATACCACAGCCATGTATATTAACTCTATCGTATCCATCGAGGTGACTTTCGTGAACATCACGTTTCAATCAAGCAAACAGGAAGACTTGAACGACACCTTATCGGTTCGCTTAAGTCACACACGCGAAAACCGATCAAATTCAAGTTACATTTTTGAAAAAGTGAGGCGTTCTTAACTGATCCAACTAATATAGCTAGGAAGTAGGTGCCATAGAAAAGGTAACTACAGAAAAAAACTTTGCGGCCCGACCTTTACTAAAACTTTATAACTCCGTGAACTTACCTAATTTTCGGCAATCTCCAAGTTTTGCCGCCATTTTGAGGGACTTGTAAACATGAAGTGTAGCAGATATAAATCGAGCAGGTAGATCTAAAACCGTCAGAAATACATACGAAAGTATTTAAATGAACTTCACTTTCAATTCAAGGGGCAAAATTTGAAATTGTTCGTTAAACCTACCATTCCTACATCCCCATGCGACCATTTCTTCCAACAATTCACACACTACAACTAGTGACCACTAGTGTTCGAATTTCCCTTGTCGATTCCACCGTAAGAAATAACCTGTGCCACCCAAGCTTCGACTCGAATGTGAAGTACGAATCAAACAACATAACTGCGTCATCTTCGAGGCCATATCACGCTGGTATTTTGATTTTCTGATCGACAAGAACGGTGATCCGGAGGTGATCGCCATGTTTACCTCATAAAGGTGACCGCTGACCAGCTGCTGAGTGAAAACAGTACGCCGCGGGGTGTGGTGTGGGTGGCGAACTTATCGTGATAAGATATACACGCTAAAAAAGTTTTAGGACTCTCAGTCTAAACAGTGAAGGCATGCTTCGTGGTACAGACAACTTTTATTTTATTCTCATAACTTTTTCCTTTAAATTAGAACTGGTATTAATTAATAGAGTTATTTAAATATTTTTATCCGAGGTACCCATATGACCTTTTTGCTTGTCCTCAGTGGTATAAAATAAGGTGTCTTTTCTTCCAGAACCTTTTATTTATGCGTTATTGCACGGAATGAACACTATACTTAAAAGGTTTGTTCTAAGTCATTTTTGCTGTTCCAAAGAATGTACGCAAAATCATTGCTTTATACAAAGCTGACTCTAAAATATGATTTTCCGTAACAGTAACTAATGTCATTTACGTAAGGTGTTAATAAAACTAGTAATGTACAATTTTTAGCGTTTTCCACTTATAAGCCTGACATACAATTGTCAAGTGAACTATGTTAGTTTCAGCTCATTTCTTGATTCGATGTGACCTTTTATCACTAAACCCCATTCTTTTCATTTGCAATTTTCCTGTACTTTTTTTTTCATGCGACAACGACAAAGAGTTTTATAAGTAAACTGATTTTTTGGTGTACCACGCTCATCACATTGTATATACAAATACATGCAAAAGGCTGGCTAAATAAGCTCCTCCTCCTGCTCCTAATTTTTGGGGTTGCCTTCGCCCCATGCCTCTGCACGACTCCCATTTAAATGGGAGCTCGAAGAAAGTACAGATTTCCTTAAGCATGGAAACAGTAAAATAGTTCAATTTTCCCTCCTTGACGTAGTCACACAAGTCACAATGTCATAGACAATCGGATGCGTTAAGCCAATTTCTGTTACAAGTGATTCGACGGTGGTCATGTGATTCACTTCTTCCTCGTCAATTAATTCCTCGTCAGATTTATCGTCAACCGCGGTGCTCGGAGACGAACCTACCCGTCTCCATCTCGAGGAGGACAAACGGAAGAAAAATCCTTGTATTTGGGCTTTGGTCAGCCACTCTTCCCGGGAAAACAGGCCCTCCCTGTTTTCCCCCTTCGCTTTCCTCATATGTTGCGAGACTTGTCGCAGATCCTCTTTCCTTCCAGATTGCTCACCAATTTCAAACTTGGAGGTAAGATACTGCCTTACTTTCTCTTAGAAGCGAACAGCGCCACCTTTAGGCTTATGAAGTGCCCATCCTTCACTTAAATTCGACTGGAAAGGTTCGCTACCCTGTCTCTTGATAACATTGGTACTGTCGTCTTCTGAAAGGGTAAGGGGTGAGGATTTTTCAACCCAGCTTAAATCTAGAGATTTCAAAGCTGTTCTAATGTCAAAAATAAAGGAAATGACCCATCCAGTGCTCAGTGGAAGGATAATTACACCATCAAGCAGTGACCCAATGGCCCTTGTAGCGGTCTAAAATGGAGAGATTGTAAGTTGGCTATGTAAATTACACTTTTTTCTCTTTTGCTTTGACTTTGTGAGGTGGTTTTGTCACAATTTGAACGGACACGCGTCACTCTTACGTAATGTTTTAACGGGAAACCAAACAGCATCATTTTATTTCCAAGTAGGTATATATTCAGCCGTTCTTAGCCACCATTTTGCGAGAACAAAGTATATGTATATATTAAGAGTGGTACAAAAAAAAGCAGTTTACTTGTAAAAACCTTTGTGTTTTTTATATTTTTTCATACTTATAAAAAATTGTAGAGGGAAAATGAAAATGAAGAAAAAGAAAATGTGTCCTGCATAGCAGTCTTTCAAATTTCCTTTTAGCCGACAGGGAGTCGTCAGAGGCATGGGGCGAAGGCAACCCAAAAAATTAGGAGTAGGGGGAGGAGCTTATTTAGCCGGCCTTTTGCATGTATTTGAATATAAAATGTAATAAGCGTGGTACACCAAAAAATCGGTTTACTTATAAAACTCTTTGTCGTTGTCATATGAAAAAAAAAGTACAGGAAAATTGCAAATGAAAAGAATGGGGTTTAGTGATAAAAGGTCACATCAAATCAAGGAATGAGCTGAAACTAACATAGTTCACTTGACAATTGTATGTCAGTCTTATAAGTGGAAAACGCTAAAAATTGTACATTGCTAGTTTTATTAACACCTTACCTAAATGGCATTGGTTACTGTTACGGAAAATCATATTTTAGAGTCAGCTTTGTATAAAGCTATGATTTTGCATACATTCTTGGGAACAGCAAAATGACTTAGAACAAACCTTCTAAGTATAGTGTTCATTCCGTGCAATAACGCATAAATAAAAAGTTCTGGAAGAAAAGACACCTTATTTTATACCACTGAGGACAAGCAAAAAAGTCATATGGGTACCTCGGTTAAAAATAATTAAATAACTATTAATTAATACCAGTTCTAATTTAAAGGAAAAAGTTATGAGAATAAAATAAAAGTTGTCTGTACCACGAAGCATGCCTTCACTGTTTAGACTGAGAGTCCCAAAGCTTTTTTAGTGTGACCCACACGTACCACCCTGCGCCGTGCTGTTTTCATTCAGCGGCTGGTCAGCGGTAGGTAGGTAGGTAGGTAGATAATTTATTTAAAACTCGGTAAAATCTTCAGTAATAATAGAGTAAAAATCTAATCACAATTAATTAGACTAAAAACTATCGACATACTGTTTTACAAGACTGCCGAGTGAGAGTCCGACGACTCAAATACATGTTTGATTTGCTCTTTAAATTTCCTGACTGATTTAGTTTCTCTCACATTTTCGGGTAAAGAGTTCCACAACAAAGCACCGCTGTAACTGAAACTTCGTTTCAAGTAGTTAGTACGCGGCCTGGGCAACGTCAATTTATGAAAGGAATTGCGCAAATCATAGTCTGTGCTTCGTTCGTGAAATAGGTTCTGCAAGTACACTGGAGCTTGTGCATTTAGAGATTTAAACATCATTATTGCTTTATGCTTCTTTCTCCTTATAACTAATTTGTCCCATTTGAGTATATCAAGAAGCAGGCTCGAGCTAGTCCCATAGTTGGCCTTTAAAATTACTCTAGCTGCACGGTTCTGTAACTTTTGTAATTTGTCACTCATTTGATCACTTAAGCCATCCCAAACAAGGCTACAGTAATCAAAGTGAGGTTGAATTAAGGAGTTATAGACTAGTACCGCAGTAGATTGGGAGATAAGGGGCCTAATACGTCTAAGGGCACCTATAGCCGAAGTTACCTTCTTACACAATTCGTTAACATGATTAGACCAGGAAAGCCGATTGTCAATAATGAGACCTAATGATTTTGCGTGATCAACATTGCTGATAACTTGGTCTTCTAGTTTGATGTTTATTTCGTTATGGCTTTCCGCGAGAAGCTTCTGGCGAGAGCCAATAACCATAAACTCGGTTTTCGCAACATTAAGACTAAGCTTATTGGCTTTTAGCCAACAGTGAAGGTTCAGTAGTTCTAAGTTAGTCTCTTGTTCAAGGTCAGCTAGAGAGGAACCAGAAATGGTAATAGTTGTATCATCTGCGAACATTTTAGCGCATGCTGAATTAAGGCAGTTTGGAAGATCGTTTATATAGATTAAGAAGAACAAAGGACCGAGAATACTACCCTGTGGGACTCCGCATCTTAGTTCGCTTGCACTGGACAATACGCCATTAACATAACATTTCTGGCTCCTGTTACCTAGGTAGGAGGCAAAGAATCGTAGGGAACCCAGATCAAGTCCATAGTTTGCAAGTTTATGTAACAAAATTGCATGGTCAATGGTGTCAAAAGCCTTTTTAAGATCGATATATACCACACCATTTAAAAGGCCGTTATCTATGTTAATAGACCAGTTGTTCGTTGATTCAAGTAGCGCCGTCATGGTGCTATGGAGCGATCGAAAGCCGGATTGATAAGTATTCAAATGTTTGTTTTTATCTAGGTAATCGTAGAGTTGTTGATAGATAATTTTCTCGAATAGCTTTGAGACAATTGGCAGTACAGAAATTGGTCTATAGTTATTCAGGTCAGATTTTGATCCTTTTTTAAAGATAGGAGTCACCTTGGCGATTTTCCATTCATCTGGAAAGGTTTCTGTTTCTATACAGCTATTAAAAATTTTCGTTAATGATGGTCCAATAATGGAACTGGCTAATTTCAGAAGTTTACAAGGAACTCCGTCCAATCCCATGGCTTTCTTTTCGTCAAGCTCACTTAGTAGTTCACACACAGTTGTGACACTAAGAGCCCTTAAGGAGAAGGCTGTTTTAGTGGGTTGTAAATAACTTTCAGGGTCGATATTAGAAGGTGATAATTTACTGGCTAGATTTGGTCCAATAGAGGTGAAAAAGTTATTAAAAGCTTCTGCAATTTCGGGCGCAGAATTTATAGTTTCGTTATCTGTTTTAATTTCAGTGATATTGCGGTTTGTGCAAGATTTACGCGAGCTCAGTTCGTTAATTAGCTTCCAAGTTTTGGACGAATTCTTTTTATTCAACTCTAAGTTGTGCAAAAAATACTGACGTTTGGCTGATTTGATAGCATTGTTAGTTTCATTCCGCGCTTGCTTGTATTGTTCCCAACTAGCCGCATTGTTTTCGATAATAGCTTTCTTTTTCAAATAATTTCGTTTATAGATTTTACGCATCAGGTCATATGTAATCCACGGAGAATGCTTTTTTGAGATCCGCTTTGTTTTCAGTGGGGCATGTTTATCGACAATTTCCATGAACAGGGTTTTCCACGCATCCCACATAGCAGTTGGATTTGGCTCTAAGCTAATTAAATCCCATGGCTGTTGAACAAGGTCATTTAAAAATTTGTCGCTGTCAATTTTTTTGTAATCACGAGTTTCGATAGTACGGTGCGTGCCAACACGTTCATAACGTATTTTTATAGTCATAAAAACCAGTGAGTGATCGCTAATCCCAAGATGAACGACACCAGAGTTAACAATTTTTTCGGGAGAATTAGTTATACAAAGGTCAATTAATGTGCGTGATGTTGATGTAATCCTGGTTGGTTCAGAGATCATTTGGCTCAATCCGTAAATATCAAATATATTCGTTAAATTGGACGAAATGTGGTAGTTTGACCGATTGTGCAACATATCACAGTTCAGATCTCCCAGCAGGTAGAAATCGTTGTTTTCCGAGTCAATTTTATCCACCAGGATTTCAAATCGACTAAAAATGTCCTGGGAGGAACTTGGAGGTCGGTACCACGTGCTTACTAAAAAGGGTCTAGAATGCGGCCTAGTAATTTCGATAACAAGGCATTCGAGTTGGTTATCACTTAAGTCATGCCGTATATGATAATTTATGTTATTTCGTAAATATATACAAACACCGCCACCGCATCTCCCATTCACCGGACGATCCCTCCTAACGACTTCGAATCCTGGTAGAGATATTTCGGAGTCACCAATGGAACTGTCTAGCTTTGTCTCATTGATTGCAAGTATATGAATTTTAGAATCAGTCACAAATATCCTAAGGTCGTCAATATGAGCGAGTAAACTGTTTATGTTAAGCGATGCCATGACAAAACCACGACCGAATGAATTTATGAGGTAAACATGGCGATCACCTCCGGATCACCGTTCTTGTCGATCAGAAAATCAAAATACCAGCGTGATATGGCCTCGAAGATGACGCAGTTATGTTGTTTGATTCGTACTTCACATTCGAGTCGAAGCTTGGGTGGCACAGGTTATTTCTTACGGTGGAATCGACAAGGGAAATTCGAACACTAGTGGTCACTAGTTGTAGTGTGTGAATTGTTGGAAGAAATGGTCGCATGGGGATGTAGGAATGGTAGGTTTAACGAACAATTTCAAATTTTGCCCCTTGAATTGAAAGTGAAGTTCATTTAAATACTTTCGTATGTATTTCTGACGGTTTTAGATCTACCTGCTCGATTTATATCTGCTACACTTCATGTTTACAAGTCCCTCAAAATGGCGGCAAAACTTGGAGATTGCCGAAAATTAGGTAAGTTCACGGAGTTATAAAGTTTTAGTAAAGGTCGGGCCGCAAAGTTTTTTTCTGTAGTTACCTTTTCTATGGCACCTACTTCCTAGCTATATTAGTTGGATCAGTTAAGAACGCCTCACTTTTTCAAAAATGTAACTTGAATTTGATCGGTTTTCGCGTGTGTGACTTAAGCGAACCGATAAGGTGTCGTTCAAGTCTTCCTGTTTGCTTGATTGAAACGTGATGTTCACGAAAGTCACCTCGATGGATACGATAGAGTTAATATACATGGCTGTGGTATTTGTTTTTTGCTGAGTCCCGTAGTTTGTTGTAAATTGTCCGGCAAAGTTGCCTCAAATTAACGTCTTGAAAAGTGTCACGACAGGCCTTCGGTCGAGTGAAATTTAATTTCTGTAAAACTCTGAAAAATAAAGAGATCTGATCAAACGGATTGTGGTTTTAGTACAGGTACATGAATGTCTTACAACACACAAGAAATGAGCTAAATCTGTGTCTCAAGGAAAATCGACCGGACCGCTCTTACAGAGACACTCTCTTAATAGCCATTTCAAAAGGGACCCTTTGCTATGTCATTTCAATTTGTCTTGACGAATTAGGTATTTCATCGAGTAATTGCCATTTCTGCCAAAACACGTTTTAAGAACGAGGCCAACATGCGCTCTAAATTTTTTTTTATTTGTGGTTGATGAAAAGATAAAGAATTAGTGCACGCCATTTTCGCCAAAATCGTCACTTTCCAAAGGGCCCCTTTGCCATCTCATGTGCATTTTTGTTTATAATTTGGTGATTTCAGCGATTAATTGCCATTTCTGCCATTTTCGCCAAATACGCCATTTTCGCCGAAATCACCACTTTGCAAAGGGCCCCTTTGCCATCTCATTTAAATTTTTGTTTATAGTTTGGCGATTTTGGCGATTAATTGCCATTTCTGCCATTTTTGCCAATGCGTGCATTTCTGGACATATCTCCTTCTCTTGAGAGAGGACAAACATCTCGAGAAAAGTACACTAGACAAAAAATGATCGATGCACTCTGGCCAATGTCTCCTCCGATTACAAGCACTTGACACCGAACCATACGATATCTTTTGAAAACGTTCTTATAATATAATTAATGATACACAGTTTAAATAGAGGTTTCGCTGTACGCAATTAACCCTTACGTTCAAAATATGCCATAATCATATTTATCTATATCGCAACCACCCTTCCGCCTCAACTGCTACCTGTACGCCTAGCAAACACTGATATCGAACGCACTCTCCTAAGCTCCGATTACTCCTTGTAACTACGTAGCTATATATATATTTTTTCAGAGAACTGTATTCGTCTTGTATTTATATCACGCCCACTGGCGGTGGGTTCAGTTACTTGTGCTGAAGATAAATAACGTTTCATCAGAAACAATTTGAGTTCATGTCGTGACTTCCTTGAAAATTATTTTCTTTCTAACGGCTCTATGGAAGAATTATTATTTCAATATAACTCGCCGCCAGAGGCAGAGAAAACATTTCTTACATCATTGTTTATTCTAATTATTGTTATTTATTTTTTATTTATACATGGGCAATTATCTGTTAAAAGTATGTGATAAAACAGAATCAAACTGATTAACATGATTGCCGGATGGGAGCCTAATGAAGAATAGTGCGTTTTATGCTTCCGTTTTAAAAACCCCCAAAGGAGTTACTTGCACTAAGACCCGAGGTATGCGGAGAATTCCAAAAGGCGGCACCGCATTATGAATAACTTCCCATTAGACACTCTGTCCTAGGCGTTTCTTTAGGCCCCGTCACGTACACACGTATCCATTTTTGTTTGGAAACGGAGGTTTTTTTTTTATCTGGTTTGGCCTACCGTCCACACGTATCCGATGAAAACAGTCACAAAACGCATCTTTTCAAAAACGCTCTCCAGAGTAGAGATTTTTGAAAACGCCGGCTTCTTGTTTACGCGTGTTCGGACGAAAACAGAGATTTTTGAATACGATGATGTCATACGTCATATACCTCTGCATGACGCATGCTCCATAAGTGATGCCATCGTATTTCGATCTTTTTAGCGTTTCCATGTGGAGGGACGAAGACGATTTGAATAGGCTAAGTTTGGATGAGTATTTTTTTTTAAAACGGAAAAAATCTAAATTTAAAATCTCCATTTTCAGAAATACCCGGATGGGTGTCGACGGAACCTTAGTCAAACAATGTAATTGGCAATCAATGAGGTGTGAAGCCAGGCTGAATACTGGTTAAAACAGGAAGACAAAGTACAGTAAGTCGATATTCATATTTATCGCGAGGCGGCGCGGGTCTCATTGCTTGCTTCCGCATTCTATAAATGTAGCATTTCTTTAACTACTTCGTAGGAAGTCATCGAAGAACACGCTTTACAGAGAGAAGCTGGGTTCCCTTTTGATTTCAGGTAGGTTTAGCTTTTAATATGCGACTTAACAAATGACAAGCAGCACTGGCATGGCTAGTCAAGAGATTACAGAAACTGGCCAGTTTCCTAAAGTCCTATCAGTGAAGTTTAAATGGATAGATCGATGTTTTCAGTGAAAGTGGCTTGCTAAGAACTTCTGCAAGTGTTAAACAACAAATATCGGGTTCCTACAAAGCAATACTGAATATTTTTATAAGCCCAGAACTAGGAAATGAGAAACCCGTTGCGGTATAGCCCCATATAATCCCTAACGGCTTAAACGTTGGGTTGACAGAGAAGGGATATTTCTTACATGATGGACATTATAACTCTAGCTGCTAGTCTCATGATCACTTTTAAATAACGAGTATTAGATTGGCGTCTTATGCAAATTTTCAAGCTTCCTCCTTTTCATGACAAAATCTGTCGGCATCAACATTATCCGCGACTGTGAAGAAATTGATACCGCTTTCTTGTTACAACTTAGTTGACATAATTTAGTCTTTTTTTTAGCATGGCGCTTTTGATTGAACTTTATTTGACAAAGGTAAACTTTCTTTGTTGATGAGTTTTCGAGCACTTTTGGTGTGCAGGAGTTAAACGTTGTAGGCAGCTAAAAGGTGTAGATACATGCAGTTGATGTCACGGCGGAAAAACTTTGTTCCGTGATTTCCAAGAAGACTTCCTTTCACGCCAGTGCTTTAATCCACCAAGGGAATATTTTACTAAAGAACAGTTCTAGAAGGAAAAAGCGCTCAAGAAACATTATTAATCACCCTTACTAAATTCTGTACCTGACATTTTCAACTGATTATTGAAAGAATGGTCAATAAGTTTACCCTTAAAAAAAATTTGCGAAAGTGTTTGCGAGCACATGTTGTTCACAGTGAAGTCTCCGACATGATAGAAGTCACATTGGGAATAAGCTTTGGTCCATGATTTTCGAAAAGACTTCATTTCACCCAAAGCCTTAAAAGATCCCATAACTAGCGACTTGAAGACGATGATAATATCAGTGAAGCAATATTACACCATAAAAGTCAGCAAAAACCTTTCTTGGTCACTGTAGAACATAGGTGAACGAATTAAAGTACTACTCTGAACTGAAATTTAAGGTACGGTAGCTTCGAAAACTTTATCTCGAATTCTTACTTTTACTTGAATATAGTAAACGTTTGAGAAAACCAGGTTGGGTGGCGATCGCTGCAGGCTACATTTATAAAGAAATAAGAAGCTCTTCATCAGATATCCAGTCACCTCATGGTGCCAGATTAACAATTTACTTTGAATTTGTGTTATGCTAGTGCAAAGGAATTTAAATTTTTCATGTTCCTCATAACTCTAAAGAACATGCGCATTATGCCAGTCGATCGGTCGTGTTCTATTTCAGAAAAATGGCCCATGCGCGCATTATGAAAGTTTGAGGTTCGCAGACATTCGCGTTTAGTATAATTCAAGTTCAAGGGGCTAATTAACAATTATTCCACGAGGGCGCGTTGGATATTTAACAATTATTCTTTGAAATCGAGGTGAATAGTGGCAAAATATTTACCGAGACGCGAAAGCGGCGAGGTAAATATTCCCAAAGCCACTATTCACCGAGATTGAAAAGAATAATTGTTTTAGTATATACACATGAAGTGATCTCAACAAAATCAGAGAGGAAACCATTCAAAAGTACGATTTGATTGACAGATCAAATCACGCGTAAGTTTAAAAATAGATCTTTGCAGAAATTTCAAACATGTCAATTCACAAGTTTATCATTTCGCAAACAACAGCGTAATGGCTTAAATGGAACCGCCAAAAGTTGGAACTGTTTCCTTACCTGAGAAGAAAAGTAGAGCTGTGTTGTTTTCTGTTGACTCGCCACGTTTATAGCCAAAAGGGTTTGTTGTGTCGTTCTTCGCATGAAGTGCTGACAAAAATGGCGGCTCATTTGCTCGAGGTAAGACGTCGTCTTTCTGTATCATTCTTTTTCCTGTTTACTTGAAACGTAGAATTTCTGCAAACATTTCCTTTTAAATTTGTTTGTCATAAATAAACTTCGATTTTTGAGCCAAAATTGTCTTCTTAGAAAACGGAAACGGCTTCTTCTACGCGAATACACGGCAGTTGTAAACAATCCATCGAGCACAAAACTCCTGCTACTACTGAGTGCTACAGTAAATTGAAAAACGCCGTATTGAATCCTTCCAAGTCTTTTCTTGCCTTAAAAAAAGTCAGCCCTAGGATTCTGTCGACTTTTAAAAGATCGTTCTCTAAAAAATGGGAAAAACACTGAGCTCACACATTATCCACTCGCTAGGAGGTGAATATTGTTGAATAGTCCGAGATAGCGAACCAATCAGATTGCTTAAATCACCAAGATCACTGAGTGTGTATATACTAAGAGATGATAGAGGCCAACGAGGCGCATAGCGCCGAGTTGGCTATAATCATGTCATATCCAACAAGCGCGAGTGGAATAATTGTTTTATTAAAAACGCCCACAAAATCTCGTTGAATCTCCCCGACTAAAACAAACCGGAAAAGACAAGGGACTTCCGCTATTCACATGTCACACGTCTATCAAAACTGTCAACGCGCGAACGGACTCGCCTGGACTGCATGAATCAAAAATCAAAACATTGTAGCGATGAACATTAGTTTTTTTAAAAACTCATCTGGATTCTAGGATTTTACACAGCAGAACAGCTAAAAAACCTGGCAGATAATGTGAAGGAAAAGAATTTTTAAGTGACAGCCGTCGAAATTACTGTGAATTTGGATTTTCGGTGCAGTTATAAAAGTAAGAACAACAGAGAAAAACTATTACCTCGGTCGCTTGTTATGAAGTTGTTTGAAGCCACAAGTTGGTTTTGCTGAACGAGAAAAGAAGCTATACTGCCGCCTCGATTGCTCCAGTGAATGGCTGCATAGCCGGTATCTGTAGCAGGCAGGTACAAAAGTCGGACCGGATCAACTCGGACCGCCAGTCCGGGTCGGATTGACTCGGACCAACTCGGATCGAATGAAAAAATAAAAATAAAATAAAATTGGATTCGGATCAACTCGGTTCATGAAAAAAACAACTCGGATTATAAAAAGAAAAATAAAATCAATCGGTATCACTTAAGTTTCACCCGCCATTTTGTTTTTTTTTTCTCACGAACTCGTGGTTGCG
>OZ037782.1:27179179-27196679 GCA_964035525.1 Porites cylindrica | reverse complement strand
ATACTTCTTTCCTAGGGAGGTAATTAATTTTTCAGCTTAACATAGGCCTGGATGCCTTTCAGTCTGTCTTTATCCAGTTATCTGCTGGACGCAAGTGCATGTTTTGACAGAGAAGCAAGCACCGTGGCACAAGTCATATCATTTACAATTTCCGCAGTTTGTCTAAGCTTTACAAAGCAAAAACAAGCAAAAAAGAATCTGGTCTCATAAACGAAAAAAAGAAACAAGCTAGCCCAAGCTTCAAAAAACAGCACAGTTTATCATGAAGCCTCTACACTTGGCACTGAAGCACTCATGTCCAAAAATAATAACAGCTTATCAAGTGGTAAAAGTGAGACTCAAGTGGTACAAGATTGACTCAAATGATAAATGTTTAACTGCTGAAACTGTAGAAAGGGGACCGGGCAAACTTTTAGGGCCTGTTTACATGGAGGAAGGGGACCCCAGGTAGGAATGGTAACCCACTTAGGTGGGGTTACTTGACAGGTGGGGTCACCCTTCAAGGTGGGTAGCCCGGTCTGCCACACCAGGTAACCCTCTCAGCTGAGGTCAAATTTTGTCATGTAAACGTTTCAAGGTGAGGAAACCCAGGCTAGTCGGGGTCGGATTCGAGATACATCAAATTCGCGCAAAATTCACTTTGGCGCTGAGTGGCTTCACATAATTATTAAAGGTAACAATAGAAAGCCACAACACTGAAGGTTGTAGCAAGAGCAGCAATTGAGTGTAGACGTGGTTTGCCAGCATTTTTCTTGTTTACATTGTTAGCGACCATTCATATAATCTTGAGAAACTGCACCCCAGGATGGCGGGGTTGTAAGATTGCATGTAAAGGAGGGTTATTTTTTTACCCCACCTAAGCAGGTTACCTCACCTACCTGGGGTCCCCCACCTTTATGTTAACAGGCCCTAAGTCTCAGGAACCGTGAAACTGGTAATAAACGGTATACCTAACCCGGGACTAGCTATGATACTACCGGCCATCTTCAAGAACGTCAGCATAGCATCCAAAGAAGCCATTATATCGGTGTAAAACGAATATTAGATTGCGGTTGTTTCATGCGTCTTGTTTTGTGACTTTTTCTGTGTTCGTTTTTGTCACCATCTCTAAATATCAATCATGTTCAAAACACCCCTACTAGCAAAATATTTCGTAAAGCTCTTTAGAATGATATTCAGCAATAAAAACAAGGTGTGACCAGGAGCCGATTTCTAGGTTCCCAATGTGGCAACATAGGCATAAGTGAATGCAAAGTTTTCCAGTTTGTAATCTGTCAAAAATCTGTTGAGTGGTCAAAGTTGGGGCTGATGGGCTTCTTTATCATGACCACTCCATTATTATAAGGGACCAGGCCATAATTATTGTTGACCCCTGCTTTTTTGGTATTTTATGTAATTTTCCACAGCATTATTTTGTGAAAAGTTTGTAACTGAATTGCTCTTGAGGAATTCATGATCGTAAGATTTCGTAACCACGGGGTATTCGCCGAATTGCATCAAACAAATTACATTCATTTTCATAAATGATGCATCATTGGTTGGCTAAAAGAGGCCTTGTTCCTCTAAATTTCAGCTCTTCTGAAGTTAGTTTGTTTGTAAATTGTAACGCACGCGACGACCTGCCTTTTTTTTGAAAGATCGTATAGACCTACCATTAACTCTCTGGTCCAAGGGCTCTGAAGTGAATGAGCCGCTTACAGGTGTATAGGCATGCAGGGACCTCACACACTTCTTTTTAAATGCAAATGTGCAAAAAATAAAGAGTGTTAAAAATTCCTGGAGAGGCATGTTTTACAACCTCGTCCCCAGGGCTTAATAAAAAGGTAGAAAAAGGTAAAGCAACCATATTTTGCGTCAATAACTCGTGACAGTAATAATAAGTGATAAACTTGAGGTCGACGGTGCGCTCCTTTTACCCCCCTCTCTCCATTAATTCTCCGTTTTAAAGGTATTTAAAGCTAGTGAAAGCTATACAGAAAAAAGAGAAGTTGAAATAAGGAGGTGTTGACACCGGGCTCGAACTCGGGACCTCTCGCCCCGAAGGCTGCGCACTAACCAACTGTGCCACCCTTGCTCCTCCTTTTCCCCCGGAGGACGAGGTTGACATGTTTTAATCATTATCTCTAGGAGAGGGTTACCAACGAAGCAAATTATAATCTAATCTTAGCTGCACAATTACAAAGAGGGCGCGTTGTCAGTTACGGTTCATGAGGTCGTTCATGTGGCATGTCAAACTTGAACGATTCTGTCGTTTAGGATGTGATACATTTGAGTTTTATGTTATTGTATGACTTCTTTGAAAGCTGGCTTTGTGATCTGTTTAAATTGATATGTAATGATATTATCACTGGCAAGTCTTAGCAGTGACACTAATAGCCGCACAGTCCGCACAATGAACATGGCCACACTTACCGTGTGGAGACTGGGCACTAGTCAGTATTATGTACATGTAAAACTATTTTGAATAGTGTAACAACAACTAAACATTACCAAATTAAAAACTTAAAAAATTGCAACAAATGTTTTTTAGCCAAATCAAACAAGAAGAGTACTCACCACAGGGCACCCAATCTGCTATTATAGGTGAAAGTTAACCCGCCCCCCCCTTTTATCTGTAATTAGGACCATTTGTAACGGGCACCCCCTCCAGTATTAATCGGTAGGTGCTAAGGAAGCTCTGTGCCAAATTTGACACTTCTGTCACGTCTGTAACGATCCGGCCTATATTTTGCACTAAGAGACCCGACTAATTTCTGTCTATATTGCTGCATGGCGACTGAGCTCAAGGTCAGTGCTCAATTTCACATCTGAGGAATCCGAAGTAAAAAGCTACTCTAGAGAATGACTTCAAGCGAAGAATAATGGCTAAGTAGACTTCCCGTGATGTTGACCATGAATGATTGTTGAAAATGTATTTGTCTACCATAAACAAGAAACATTTTTTAAATCATTGTCTATATTAAATTATATATTAAGTACACAATGTATATCGGATGTGAAAAGCAGGGGCTAATATATATATTGACATGTACAACAAACTGCCGCTTGAAACAGGAAGACAAATTTGCGGCTGTAATGATAGACTTTACTAATTTGCTGGGACGTCTTAATATAAAGGATTGCATTTTGCTTAACTTCAAGAAAAATTTTCAAAGAAGACTCTTTAAGGAGAAGCTGGGCTCACTTTTCATCGCAGTCATCGCAGGTAAGTCAGGGTTAAGACCATTACATAGACATGACGTGCAGAGCTGGCTAGTAAAAAGTTTAAACAAACTTAAGATAGCTTTTGAAAACTTACTAGTTTAATTGAGGTTTGATTTCTATCCTTAATTTCAGTAGAAGATGTTTCTGACAACTAGTCCCCCTTCGTTTGATGGCAAACTGACCTGCCGGCCTCACGAGTTCAACATGATCGCTGTGAATATAATGATTGCCCTCCAGGCTAACTTCGAAAGATAAAAATTTGCTGAAATTAATTCCTCGGCGTTACCGCGGTCCTTTGTGCGGGAAAAATTAAACAATGGATCACGATCACATTTGAGATTGCTACATTCCTGAATAAGGAGGAGATTGAAGTTCATGTATCATGCTTTCCAGTACTGAAAGTTAATCAGCAAAGTAACTTTCAAGCCCAAAAACTTATTCTTGAGAGCGTCGGACGCATATTTAGCGATCGCACAATCACATTAAAACTAAAAATTCTTATTTTACTGTGAAATTATTTTCACCCTTGAGTTGTCGGAAGATTGTGTGAGTTTGGCCGTGAGAGTTAAGTCTGCCAAATCCTGTGGCAGAGTTTTAAACTTTCGCATGGCAATTTTGTCTGTCTTGGTTCATTTAACAATGATTTCAGACTTGGAATTTTCATCGACTAGTTTTTGAACACATTTAGGATGCAAAAATAAATAAATGAGAACTTGATTGAAATGCAGCATATAGGGAAAGGGTGTGTGTGCCATCTAGTTGATTCATCGTAGTCTTTTTGGGACTGTGATTTTCGGAAAAGCAGACTTCCTTTCACGCCTGTGCTTTTGAACAAAGCCTAAGAATGCCCGACTATTACTGGCGACCCAATGACGCAGTTAGTATCAGTGAAACAATATTGTACAAACAGTCAGCAAAAAAGACACGATGGGATTTGCTTAGTCACCGTCAGAATATTAAGTGATTTTCAAAAATTTCCGGCAATTTTACCCTGAACTCGAACATGTCCTTGTAAGATTGATGTTTGAGACAACCAGGTTCGGAAAAGATCGTTTTTTCGTTTGATCCTGAAATTGTCCTTACAAATGAAATATCTAGCGAGCCGTGATTATTGAGTTGTAGATTATCAGTATGGATGCTCGAGTGCTTAGTAAACCACCCAAGTCATGCACCATACATCATGCAGCTAACAAATCAAACACCGATAAAGGAGTTCAAAAAACCCAAAGAGCGAAGCGCGGCAGAGTATTTAATACTGTGAAAGGTTTGAACCTAGGAGTCATTTCAAAAGTAAGTTGAGTTTGATCGTCCAGGTGAACGTAGTCCAGAATAGGACTGTTGTTGTTGAGAGTGACTGAAGTTTCGAAAACCGGTGCGGCAGTCATCTTCAGAGTATTTAATGTTTTAAACAGTTTAAGGCTTCTCATGGCAAGAAGATCTTGAAAGATATAAGAAGACGGTCATGGCGAGCAATCGATCATTTCTGGATTCGTGTGAATAAAGGCATACCCACTCGCTTGTCGTTACAAAATACAGTGTGAGACAGTGACGGAGAAAAGGAAGAGGAGTAGTGGGGTCCACCCATTCCCCCCTCCCTATCCAGTCCTCGCTTGCTGAATGTTTTCTCCGGCATTTTTCCCTCAAAGGAGCCTGGTCCCATGCTAATGAAATAGTCCACCCAAGCCTCGGCTTTTACTCTTTTCACCGTGTGTCCTCACTGGAGTGAAATGCTAGAAAAGATTGTCGTTAATTGTTTGAATTATACATGTACAGGCACGCAGGAGGTTTGATTTCCACGACAGGTTTTTCACATCAGTGTAAGAGGATACACAGAACACCAAAAATATAGAACTAAACTCTATCTGACCTTGGCCAGTGCTAGAGCGAAAAACAAAGCACCGGAAGTGACGTTCAGTCCTTTCGCGCGCTTTTACATTCTCATTTGACATTACGTAGTTTTTGCTGAATGTGCCCATTATAAGCTGTCGCACTTTCTGCATGGAAATATCGTTTCTATTCATGATCATGTGTGTTTATTTTATAAGGTTTGCTAATCCACGGAGCATCAGAGAGTGTTGTTTTAAGGTTTATTGCCAAAGGTGACATTAGTTGTTCCCAGTAGTAATGACAAAAAGGGATGGGCTTTGGATACAAAGTACTGGCACGGTTCCATTGTCACAAAGTGACACAGGCCTACACTTCAGTGCAAGGAAACTTTTCATGAATTTAATAAAAAGACGCTATTACAATTTACTCAGTTTTTTATTCGCTAGCTCTCTAAATTGAGAGTTTGTAGTTATGTTAAAAAAAAAAAATCAAAACAACGACAGTCTATAATATGGCGAAGAAATGAAAAGAGCCAACTGTCTCATGCCGGCATATGACATTTAAAAGCCTATGAGCCAGTTTAATTGAGGATTTATGAATAAACAACTGATTTACCCCTTAGTTCTCCTTCTTAAGACAGGTTACCTATTCCAGCCTCTGTTGAAAGTCTGAAAAAAGTCTGAAAAAAATTAAGCAATGAATAATTTAACAGAAATTCAGTTAAACTCCACATCGCCAGGATGCTCCGCCATGGCGTCAATAATGTTTACATCAATTCTATCTGTGATTAGCTCGACCGCGCTTATCGGCAGTTGGTTGCTGCCACTGGTATGAAGACCCCCAGCTTGCGGACCAGCGCAAACTACTACATCGTGAACATGGCTTTCTCCGACCTCCTCGGACCGTTGTTCAAGTGGCTGCTGTACGTCAGCGAAGGAATGTTGACGCCAACTGTCTCTATAAGTCGTACACTGTATGGCTTCGACTGTTTGCAAATTAGGAATGTACCTCAGAGCGGACTCACAGGTAGTCTGTACCCTAAGCCTTGTGTTTATCGCCTTGGACAGATTTGTAGCTATTGTTTTCCCTTTAAGAGCTACAATGATAATGAATGTAAAAATTCGGGTGTTTTTTGATGATGATTTCTTATGGCTGGTACCCATCTTGTATGTTTTACCTTACGCGGTGAAATGGTATAATTGCCCATTTTTAATGGATTTTTCTTCTAAAAAGGTAACCCAGAATTTTCGGGAGCCTTTTTTCTTGCTGAAATTTTTGAAAAGGTAAGTTTTGATCCCTATAATTTTCGGATCACTAGACTTTCAGCTAGGAAGTCCGAAAAGATGAAATATTTTTAGGGGATAAAAACATGCCTATATTTACCGTTTAAACACTAAAATACCTTCAACAATGCTATGTTTAAGTAGTTTTGAACTATATTCTCGTTGGGTGCCCCTGTTTCATTAACTGATTCCACCAACTTCAACCTTAATGACATTGCTGTACATGTAATCTCTATATTCAATGATTATGTTTGCACCTTAATGTTACAAGCACTAGTTGTCAAATGTGATTATGCATAAAACAAGTACAAAAACGCTTATTGCTGTAACTTCACTAACAATAAATATTTTTTTTTATCCAATTACCAGCATTTACTTGTTGTTTTCACTGCAGCATAACCTCCCACCATTTCATCCACTAATTATTAGATACGCAGCATCGAAAACAAGTACATCTGCATCTGAGGGCTATAGCAGATACTACTAATGTCACCCTTAGCGATATTGTTAAATTATTATTAGAGATGACATGGGCTAGCTTTCTTTAAGCAAATTTAACGGCATATTAGACTGCAGTCATCCACTGTCACACCCATTTCCTTTTGACACTGGGTTCCAATTTACTCCAGCCAAAAAAGATTGAGTACTATTAGAGCAGCTTTTGAAATCTTCCCTCCCCAGTCAAACAATTGACTCTGTTTCTCTCCTGCCCTCTCATCCCTGACATTTTACGGACTCCTCCTCCGAGCTCTGCGAGGTTCTGCGATGCACGTATTTCCAGCAACACAACAAATAAAAAAGTAGGCACGGATGGACAAACTCGAAGAAGATTAAAACGGATTGAAATTGCGGGTTATTGAAAACTTGTTAGCCTAACAGTTTTTCTAAATTCATTTGTTGTTTATAAAGGTTGATTCACTGGAGAATATTTGTTGGATAAGAGGCTGCGATTTTGTCGTTTACAAGTAATTTTTCGTTAACTTTAAGTGACGCTTAAGTTCATGGCGCACAAGGAAGCGCAATTGAAAACATGTATATATTAACAACATGTGAATTAGACAACCGTGACTGCAGCTTCTTCGATGATATTTCCCCCACATTAAAGGGATTACGTCACTCTATTTGCTATGTTTTTAAAAGCCCAAAGGTGTCTTTGCATGCATAACGGTCCAGTTTTGATATTTTTAAAAGACTATATTTTGGCGTTATAAAACTGTTTCCTGTCGTCTGTTGCTATAAGGATGGCAAGGAAGGACATGGATTGAAGCTTGAAAAATTGGACCAACTTTGTCCTGTTTTAGAGCAATACCTGCAATTATTAGTTCAGTTCCCGAATGAAATTTGTTTGATATCTTCTTCATAACTCTACAAGAGCTTTTTGCGTATGCAGGGTAAAGGCACTAAGTACCGTATTCATTCGATTAAACGCCGCCGATGGAAGGAAAATTATCAATAAACGCCGCCCTCGAATAAACACCGCAGCTAATAGAAGTAAAGCGGCTTCTATTCGAGGACAGTAAGAAAAACCTCGGTACAACTTGATAATCTACACCATCCAGACATTTACAGTTCTATCCCATTATATTTAAAACCTTCAAATGACAAAATATTTATTACAAACCTTTTACGGTAACTGTTTTCAGTAAGTCAAGAAAAGTGATCTCGAAATAAACGCAGCCCTCGAATAAACGCCGCATCGCAAACGCTGCAAATTTAATAAACGCCGCGGCGTTTAATCGAATAAATATGGTAATGACTTTGGTACAGAATTGACCAAAACAGTAATAACCTCGTGACATTGCCCGTTTACGCTTGGAGAGGCTTACATGTGTGGTTCTGGCTTGCGTTATCACTGCCCGGAAAGTATTTTACTGTGTGAATCCGGATGCTTTTGACAGAATGTTTTTGACAGACAGAACTCTGGTATGTGGTTCAGTGTTGAGCTGTTACAAAATTGTCCTGTGTTAGAGTTGAGACACTTGTACATATAATACAGTGGAACCTCGACATAACGAACCTGTATGTCACCAAGTCCTCGGTATAGCGACAATTTTTTTTATCCCCGAAATAGGAAAATACATGAAAACGAAGGCTCGATATAACGAAACCTCGTTATTCTCTGTTTTCACTGTCACGCCATCAAAAATAAAAATCGAAACCATTTAATGCAGAAAGTCCAGAATTTGGGAAGTAAAAGAAGATAAATACACAAAGGCTCACTAAGAATCAGGCCTGTGCAATTTTTCATATGCGAGATATTCGGAAAAACGTTTTACCCAATTTTATAAAACATGTTGGTGTTCCCTTTGAGAGATATCAATATGGCCGCCGGAAACTAACAGAAACATCTGTTTTTGAGTTCTCCTACTAATGCGCGAATTCATCGCTTGAGGAACTCATAAAGATTAAACTAAAGTTCATTTTGAGACAAGGAGTGTTTAGATAGCAAAATCTAAAAAATCGGTAATGTTTTTAACCCACAAAAGAGCTCCCCCGGCCGCCAGCTAAAGGCCGCGTCACGCAAAAGCCTGGAAATTCAAGCGTCCTCCATTGCAAAATGAAGAACCCTTTCGAACCGATGAAAGAAAATTTGAATTTCGAAGAAAATTTGTTTAAATAAAGGTATCTAGGGGCTGTAATACCTCATGAAAGTGGAAACTCAGAAGAACCAGTAGTTTCTTAGTTTGAATTTTAGTGACGTCCTGTGAAAACTGAGAATAGCGAACAAATTATGCCAGTCGCAAGGCCCTTCGTTTTATCGAGGTTGCACAGTAAATGTATGGGGTTGTACTTCCATTTTACCTAATTTTTCGTCTGAAGGAACAACTCAATCCGTGTAATCGGCTGATTTTTTTTACCTCTGATCCCACAAGCCGACTAGAGATCTTTCAGGCTTCAAGGTATATGATAGTGTAGGGACGTCAGTTGCTAAAGTATATGAAAGGGGAGGGAAATCTGTCTTTTAGGTCGGTGAAAGGCTCAAACTGAGGCTAACAGCTGCATTTTATAGCTGAGATAAAGTCGAGAAAACGTTCTGGTTTTGTGATTTAGTCATATTTTAAAGTCAGTGCATTTACAGCAGTTGAAAGGGATCATGCAAAGGTCTAAACTAGGCATTAAAAGGGGTACCATTTGTCAATAAATGGTATACGAAAGGGCTATCTTTCTGTCAAAAATGGTATAGGAAAGGGTAAGGGGTCGGACCTCGGGGAGGAGCTTTTCTGAGTACTCCCTGGGTCTTGAACACCAGATTAACGACTGCTTTTGCGTGAGAGGTCATAGGTCCTTTTAATATCATTTCCTTTGCTGTTTGCCCTGCAATTTTTAGTTAACGTTAGCCATTAAATTAGTATGTCGACAGCACTTCCTAATCTACAAATTATTCCTAATATAATTACTGCCGGGTGCAATGAAGCATTGGCAGCGCCGTAGCTAGTATGAGGCCAACCGAGGCACTCGCCTCGGTAAAATTTTGACGAATTTCGCCGATAATTTTTATTTTACATAAGCGATCATCGGATATTATTAACGCACCATGATATTACAAAGAATTCAGCAATTCAGTCAATATACTATGAAAAAATTACCATATCATCGATCTCAAGGGGCTACGTACGTTAACTCAAATTTTTTTTGAACAAATACTAATCAAAACCATTGGCGAGGTTAACGGTCAGCCAGATTATGTAGCTTGTTTCTGATTATTGCTTTTTAAATTCCACTTAAATTAACTCGAAAAAAAGTTACCGAAAGGCCCAGAAAACGCTGCAAATCGCATTTCCGAGAGACTAAAGTTCAAAATTTCTCGGGGGGGGGGGGGGGGGCATGCCCCCGAACCCCCCTAGCAACTCCCGCCTGCCTCGGTTGGCCGTTTGGTCTGGCTACGGCACTATGATTTGTTTTATTTTCAAAGTGATCACGCATACAATGTAATCAGTGACGTGTAAAGCCGGAGCGCACGAATATTGCGTCATGTGTGCAAGATTTAAATACAGAACAGGAAGACGACGAATTCAGTTAATTATAATATTAGGTAAAATGCGCCGGGTACCTTTGCTGGTTCGTTTCAGAATGAAGTAGTATCTGACATTCACGTTCAGGTGAGGATATCAAACTTCAAAGTACTAAACGCAATTCATTTCAAAGGTGAGTGGTGCCTGAAAGTGCTTGCGACCAACTTGAAAAACTACTTCACGCTTCTGGCGAGATTTCAAAATAAGTGAACTGAGATTAGATTCAGCGTTTTTTAATTTTACTGTGGATCTCTCCAGCATTCTCTCGACGTAGAGGTATGCCGTTCAAAAACTTATTTTCTGGGTCTCTACGGGAAATCCGACGTGGTATAGCCAATTTCTCTACGGTGGTATCTGTGTTAAATTCATGGGGCCAGTTATTTAAACGTAGTTTAGCCAGTATTAAACAAAACCGCGTTCTAAGCCATTTTCTATTTGCCCAGCGGTTTTATCTAAACACCATCTATTGTGAACAGTTTTGTGAAAGCATACAGAGTAGACAAGAAAAGTATTTATCTTCTTAAAATAACCCACTAAGAAAGACATCTTCAGGTCCAAAGATTTGTTAAACCGCGGCTTAAGTGAGACTTCGTTTAATTAATCGAGCCATGGTGTCTCGCTTGCGTTTTTGCCTGTCGTTGAATTAAATCCTACCTATGGAGCGACCATTCAGTCAAAACCACTCCTAAAAGCTATTTCAAGGCTCGCTATCTTTTTGGCTGTATTTGTTATCCTGCAATGTGGTATGCTTGTGCAGAATGTGTGAAAGAGACTTCACACGTGGATCAAGCTTTAATGTGCTATCTACTCAAGTTTCTTTCACGGCTTGCTTCCAAACAAAGCCTCGTTAGATACACCTACCACTGAGTATTGACCCAAGGGTTTCATTGGGTTGGGAAGCATTTGCGACATCAGGGGAACAATACTGAAACCTAAATATTCAGCGAAGAACACGAAACGTTTCGCTTGGCCAGTGTTGCCTGAGTCACAGGCGCCGAAAGGGGTTGAAGGGAAAGGGACGCCTGCTATTAAAACTAACTGCTTTACTCAATTATGTTATCACTTGAAAAAGTAAACAAAGGTACACAAAGTAATGCGCATAAAGTTTCACCGATGCTGAAAAGCGCTCCTTCCTTGTGATTGTTGCTTGTATTAACAGCTGACGTTAATATCGCTTGGCCGCTCGACTCTCGCGCACGCGTTCACTCCCCTCACTAAATATGACGAAAAAAGGGACTGCTCGCAGTCTAATGAATTATAACTTAATACGTTAGAATGCCATCAGTGTCTAGATTCGCATTATCATTGTACTTTCAAATCTTTGTGTTTGTGTTTTCCTTCCTTCCAATACTGGTAATATGGCGCAAGGATGGGAAAGCGGATAAATTCAAGGTATTCCTCAAGTTTTTTTTCTTTTTAAATTCCAGTTTATTTCCACTCTTAAACCTCTGCTGCAGTCTGAAGCAATTTAAGATGAATAATTCCACAGAAGTCCAGTTTAACTCCACATCGCAAGGATGCTCCGCTATGGCGTCCATCATGTTTACATCAACTCTATCTGTGATAAGCGTAGCAGCACTCATCGGAAATATCTTGGTAGTTGTAACCTTCGTAAAGACCCCTAGCTTGCGGATAAGCACCAACTATTACATCGTAAACATGGCTGCCTCCGACCTGCTCGCAATATTGTTTAATTGGCCACTGTACGTCACTGAAGGGATGTTGACACCAAAAGTCTTTACTAGTGGGTCTTCGGCTTCATCTGCTTGCAAACTGGGAATGTACCTTAAAGCTGTGTCTCACTTAGTCTCAGTTTTGAGCCTTGTGCTAATTGCACTGGACAGATTTGTTGCGATTGTTTTTCCTTTAAAAAGAATTATAATGAAGGTGAAGATTCGGGTAATTTTTCTATCATTAACTTGGTTAATAGCTGTATCTTATGGCTTGCCCCAAGCTATTTTCACGGATATAATCAAAGTAGGCCGTCAAACATTTTGTAGATTTATGATGAGTGACGGGCCGCGGACAATTTTTAATGGTGTTGGCTTTATTCTGTTTTACCTCTTTCCTCTCATCACGATTATTATTCTGTATTCGGCGATCTTGAGAAGTCTTAAAAAGAGAACAAAGCCAGGAGAATTGCTACAAGGTCACGAAGGCACAAAACGACAGCAGCAGAATCAGAAAATTGTCAAGATCATGATATCAATCGTAGTTGCATTTTTTATTTGCTGGACTCCACTTAGTGTTTACTTGTTTCTCAAAAAACTATATCCATCCCTGTTCATAAAGGACAGATGTTTATTACTTGTAGGATTAACTTTTTATGTCTTCCCTTCTTTGAGTACAGCAGTTAATCCCATCATTCTTTTCGTGTTTAGTACAAATTATAATCGAGCCTTAAAGAATGTCTGGTCATCTGTTTTTTCTACTTGCAAATGTGCATTTACAGCGAAACGCGCAAGACAAGAGCAAGTAATGGCAACACAGGAAGTTAATCTGGAATTAACGAACACTAAGCTGTTAGACTAACCCATTCTATAGTTATCGGATGGAAACAAGGCTTGAGTTGACCTTGTTTTGATACAACTCTTCCTTCTTTCTTATGCAAACAGTTTTGTTTTTATACTAACTAGTATTTCTTATTTAAAAAATAATGAAACGAAAGTTTCTGTCAAAAAAGGTCAACCTCAGCCTCCCATTCACGCAAAGGCTAGGATACAAAGCCAGCAACTGTAAAATGCTACATTGAGCTTAAACAGCAGGTATTTGCTTAACTAGATAGCCATCATGGATCATCAGTTCACCTGAAAAACACAGCCTGTGCTGACCTAAGCTTCCTTAACCTTATTCAGTTTTGTACATTTACATTTTTCTGCTCAATTCAACCTTCTGGTCTTTTTGTGTGCTATTTAAAAAAAAAATTAGCATCGAAAATTCAATCAGTAACAGTCAAATAGAGTTTGTAAAGTTACTTTTAATTGGTCTCACAAGACTGTGTACACTAACTACACTAAGTGATAACTACGAGTTATTTAAGGCTCACTTGTAAAGTTTCTCTAGGGACAAGTAGACTATTTAGGCTTGTTAAGTTATGCAAGGAACATTCTAGCCATCCCTATTTACTTAGTGTTGATAGAGTTTATAATGCTGTAACGCTGTGTCCCTAATGATGTAACGCTCGCTTCATATTGTGCTTCAATAAACGAGATGCCCACTATACTAATTCTGTGTTTTACAGGTACGGCCCAAATATTTTTTGGTACAACCTTTGCTTTGTAGCTTAGTTTGCAACTCATATTTTTTTCAGAACAGCCGTTTTAGGGAAATTGTTCGACCTCATACAAACACTGTAATTTCTCACGCGGTTACCTACTCGTCAAGATGGCGTCGAAAACCGTGACAAGATCTATTAAGTTGTTGTTTTCTTTTCAGTAAGAGCAATTCGTATCCCTCTTTATGTAAATCTATTTTATTAATCGGCTTGTGCCACGACTTAAGAATCAGCTGTAATAGTTGATTTTACTTCATTTGTGACATGATTTGTATGTCATTGGACATGATTTGTATAAGAGCGATCCATCCATTCAATAAGGAAGCAACTGGAATCACTTCTCACTATAGCGGACAGACTACCTCGAAGCGTGACTTGGTCGTTGGTCGGTATTTTCGCCTTCGGAATTTGTTGACGAACGAGTCTTGAGACGTTTGTGTGGGCGGATGTCCATAAAACGCTTCTTGCAAAAGCCTGGAGCATTGCTGTTTTTGTTCACTAGTAGTTTGAGAAATATAGTGACTCAAGCTCCTCTCATCTTTATGCTTCGTTATCGCACAAATCTGTTTAGCATCGACTCCACGTTGATATAAAGCTGCTATCGTTGAGGCCCGAATGCAGTGATTCGTGTACCTCTCTGACAACTCAGCTTTTGAAGAAATGTTTTCCATTAGCTTAGCAATAGTGTTTTAGCCAAGCGGTTCATATGGTTTTGCAACATTGCGGTGAATTGAAAAGCGTTGTTGCGCGTTTTACCACCCACATTCAAACTTGTCTGGCAAAAAATCAGGTTGTTGTAGGTTACGAAAAGTTCAGTTGCAGGAAGTGGAGAGTAGTTTCTCTTTTTGGAACAAAATATGTATATGTTGTTCCCTTTACAGACCCAAGGCCCCGGGGGGTGGGGGGTACTCCCTTACAAGAGGCTAATGGGGATGTGCCGCTGGATGGGGTCGCATTTTCAATAGAGTTACTAGAATGGGGTCGCAAATTTTCGGATATTTGGGGTTAGCAGGGATTCAAAACGGGAAGATTCTCGTTTAAAATATCAGAAAGTTGTTGTTTGTTGAATTTAACAATAAGCTCGTATTGACCGCATTACATTCCGTCGTCTGAAACCACATTCCGGATAAGGCGGATGCATAAATTGGGATCGCAAAAATTACATTTTCCAAAAAGTGTCTAGAATGGGGTCTATAACTGGTCAAAAAATAGACTATAATGGGGTAGGGGCTCTGAGAGGCCAGCGGCACATACCCAGCAAACATTAACCCAAGTACCCCCTCCCCCTCCCCGGGCCCAAGGCAAACTTTTTTTACAGCAGTGACGTACTAGATACCCTGTATGGTGTAACTCTCGGGTAATTTTGTCCAATTATTAGAAGTCAATATTCACGCAACTAGCTAGTAGCGACCTTTATTTGTTGACAGACAGGTTAGAATGTGGGTGGTAAAACACGAAGCATCGCTTTCCAACATGTACACCTTCTGCAGCATATGTTATAAAACAAGTTGCACCTTTTTGGTTCTCGTTTTACTGCAGTTTTTTCTTTGTTAAAAAAAAGGAAAAAGAAAAAAAAAATCAGCAGTTTCTCTAGCAACCTTTGCAGCTTGCCGGGTGTTGGGAAAGGGATCACCAAATATATGGGTTCCTCCACTGATAGAATCAGTGGGTTAAGGAGTAGAGGGTGTGTGCGGGGGATGCTGTAAGTAAAAATTGAACATAAAATAGGTGAGGATAATGGTTAAGCAAAGTAACTAATAAACTGCAATGAGGTTAAACCCTCAGTAACAAACATGTAGCATAAAAACGAAATGAAAAACATAAATTGGTTAGGGTACAACAACAGTGAGGGACCCACAAACTGCTAAGCAGATACGTCCGTAAATAAAAATCATAAAAAGAGTAAGAAGAGGTATAGAGGTAGTATATTAATGGCTGAAGTGTAATTATATGTAGTGTGAATATTGTCTAATGCAGCCATGTCTAACACAAATAAACAGTGTAGAGTCCAGGAAAAAAGAAAATGCAAGAAATAGAAAAAAAAAAGAGGAAAAGATAGAAGGGGGGATAACGGTAACTAAACCCGAGTTAAGTTGTATGTAAAGACATCAACTATTAATAATTATTATTATTCATTCAAAATATTTCCCCGATTCTGATTGGCTAAAAGCACACGTTTAATTCACCATAACCAGTCACTGATGACCAAATTTGGAAGAAATTTGACTTTAACGAGGAAATGACGTCAAAAATGCAGCGTTTTCGCAGGTTAAGGCACCGTTAGCCGAGAAGATCTGGGGACGAGGTTGAGTTGTTTTGGTGGTGAACATTTCACTCGTTTCAAGAGTAAGAACTAAACGAAAAAATAGCTAAAAACATGGCAAGACAGCAAGAAGACAACTCGAATGGCGACACCTGCTATTTGGAGAATATTTGCGGAGCTGGACAAAGCTAAACGTACACTATCGAAGATGAACTGAACATCGATGAATCGATGGAGGTAAGCATGTTATAGCTATGTTTTTAAACTAGGAATTATTTTAAATGAATAATAAAACAGTTATTGAATTCGGCTTTCGAATTATATGAAGAGTTATGGAGATCTCGGAGGGTGTTATCCGCCTCGGCCTATGGCCTCGACGGATAACACCCTCCTCGATCTCCATAATTCTTCATAAGATACTCAGCCTCATTCATTAACTGTTAAGTATATAAGTAAAGAGATTGTTAGTAAAAAAAAAAAATGATAAAAACTGTATGATAGAAAGTATGAACACCATAAACCATTCACAGAGTTGACTAGTATCGTCCCAAAATTATACCCCTACTGTTAATTACCCACCATAACTTTGTGAACAAAAAGAAAGAGTGAGAGTGAGAGTGAGAAGAAACAAAAAAACACCCATCCTGAATTACTTCGTTCTCAAAAGTAACGTGTCAGTGTAGAATTCTAGGAAGTAGAAAAAGATAATTTGCAGATAAAAGAGACCCTGGAAAAATAGGAAAGAAAAGGTTAAGAGACCCGGGTATATTGGGACAGTGGATGCATAGACACCAAGGCTCCTTATAGTTGTGAATCATTAGAGGCATAACACAACTGAGCAGGAATGTTTCTAATCTGGTACCAGATCATATGCCCAACACTCCCGTGTCCAGTCCAGGGAAAAATGAAATGTAAGAAATAGAAAAAAAACTAAGAGAAGGTGCAAATATAAAGTTGTGTTTGAAAGACACCACGTCTAATTTCCCAAAATTATCTCTCTCCCCTACATAGGTCTAATAACATTAATAAACACAATTGACAAGAAGAGTAAATAAGTCAGAAAAAAAGAATTAAAAAATTATAATATTAATAATAATAATATTGATAATAATAATATTAATAATTGTAATCGTGTCAATCGCGAAAGTGGAAATCGAAAGGTTGAAAGAAAATAGAAAGATCACGAAAAAAGGAAGGAAAGATAGGTCTCAGCTCCAAAAAGAATGCTAAACGGTCTCTGTGGCAGGTTTGGTTAGGTACATGGAGAAAAAAAAGTCGGACCTCCCAAAGTTAAGACGTGGGTTTGACAGGAAATTTCTACCAGTTTCCCTGAACTTGACGTAAATCTCTTCTAAGACATTTAATCCATTCAAAGATTTTCAATCTGACCAAATGCAGAGAAGTTCTCTTTAAATATTCACTGCTCATTACGCATGCAGGAAATTTGACACCAGTTACGGGAACGACCAACGGATTAATTTTTTCAAATAATCAATTCATTAATGGAATCTTTTGCAGTAAAATTGACCTGGCTTGGCTGTAAACATTTGAATTTTGTACCTCCGTCTCTTTTATTTACAATACCGACCGGTACAGACAGACGCACCCGCAACCGGTGCAGCAAACATCGGTGGTC
>OZ037782.1:27039179-27171679 GCA_964035525.1 Porites cylindrica | reverse complement strand
GAAGTTTGATAATTTTGCGATCGGGAGGGGGCGTAACCTCCTGCACTGGTGAAAAATGGTAAAATGAAGCTTTCCGGAGAGTCTATATTTTGACTTCAAGTCAAATCTCGTACTCGTACTCGTCCTCGTCCTCGAATCTAAAGGTCTCTAATATTCTGTAGCTAACCAATCATGACAGCAGAATACCATTGTTAGAAAACATGTGTAGATACGATATGGACGACCGAAACCAGATTTAGATCATTGCCATGCGTGTTCGTCGTTACTTTAGTAACGTTTTTAAAAAATTGCCCTCATTGTATCACCACCCCACTTAAAGGTGCAAGAACCAGGAAAGCCGAGAGCCAACTGAAGAATGGTTACTTAAAAGTAGTTAAAGCTCGTACAGAATACGTGACTTTTTAGGTCTAAACAATCGGAAAACATTGTCCTTGTTACAGTTACAGTTTTGTTTGTGCGAGGTGCCCGCATTCATTTTTTGTACATTTGAATATGATGATGGCAATCAACTTTCAATAACACATTAACCACCATGTGACTGTGATTTTGTGTGCTGCAACTTGCTTTTACTGTTTTTGTTACTGTTGTTTAAAGGGTCAAGTAAGGAAAATTATGCACAGCTTTTGGCGTCTGTTTCTTTTGGCTTCAGAAATAGGGAGCTTCCAGTTCCATTTTGCCAAAACTAAAAATGCAGAATGTCGGTATTATAGTTGTACTGATTCTTGTGTGCATGGGATCGGGAATTACAGCTAGTATCCCCGTACAAAATGATGAGCGTTTTCCATTCCATTCCTCGTTAAAGGCCATTTGCAAATTAGTGTAGTTAAGGGTGGATCGGTGGCATAAAAAGCATATCTCCAGGCTTCGCCCCACCGGTCACCTTCTCAATAGCTTAACTCTCCCTTTTTTTATTCGCTCCTTTCATTTTGAAATTCTCCTGTTCCCCACCATAGAGCCTGGTCCCAGGCTATTACCCTAGAACAAATTCTGCCTGGATCTGATCTCTGATCACGCAGTGTCGTAGATATTCAATATGTTAGACTGCAAAACAATCGGTTTTTTTTCTCAAGATCAGTAAAGCCGGTCGGTAAAGCGTGGCGAAAAGAGCAATACGCGCGAGCCTCACACTCCGTTTTCAGCCGCGTTTCAGACCTTTTGTGTTACTGCTCACGCGTACTTGAATACGCCAAAATCTGCTGACGGACAGTTTTGAAGTCTACATAAACATGTATGTGTACCGAAAAAATACATGTTAAGGTAAAAAGTGTATCAAGTATAGCGAGACCAATAATAAAATTAATACAGTATATCCTATCTAGAAAAGTTCAGTTAAACAGTTGGCAGGCTCTTATAAAACCTTGGGATGGATTTTGTGGACCTTTGTAGGTGCGGACGCATCCGCTGCCTCCACCTGATTCAGGTGCTTCGTTTTCGAGTTTTGGGGTCTTCGTTTTTCGTTTTCGAGTACTTCGTTTTCGAAACTACCCCCTTTGAGGGGCACAAATTTGGCCACCGGAAACCAACAGAAACATCTGTTTTTGAGTTTTCCTACTAATTCGTAAATTTATCGCTTGAAAAACTCATAAAGGCTTAAAGTGATATTTATTCTGAGACAAGGAATGTTTACATAGCAAAATCTCCCAAAATTGGTAATGTTTTTAACCCACATAATAGCCTTCCCAGCCGCCAGCTAAATGCCGCGTCACGCAAAAGCCTAGAAATTCGAACGTCCTCTATCGTAAAGAACCCTTTCGAACCAAAACTTTGTTTAAATGAAGGTGTTTAGGTGCTGTATATACCTCATGAAACTCAGAAATTCAGACGAATAGATAGTTTCTTAGTTTGAGTTTTGGTGACGTCATGTGAAAACCGAGAATATGCCTGTGAACAGGTCACCTTCACGACCTCATTACGTGCATGAGACCAGCCGCAAAAATAAAATTTGCTCGACAGCATATTCCACCCGCTAGCCGATAGAAAAAAAAAAATCGGAACAAGCGACATTTTACTGAGTAGATCGCTACCCGTCAGGCATTCACCATCCTACAAGAAGGCGTGACAAAGCAGAGCAGAAAATCATTAAATTCACGGATAAAACAATTACAAAGAGCACAGGAAATAAGTTTCGCCTTTCGACCTGATTTAAAGGGATACGCCACGCTATCTGCTATCTGTTTAAAAGGCTAAAATGTGTCTTTGTAAAACTGATTGAATTTCAAAAAAAGTGCTTCAGTTTTGTTATTTAAGACTATATTTAGTCATTAAAACAGTTTTCTGTCATTTGTTACTATGAGGATGTCAAGGATGATGGACATGGATTGAAACTTGAAAAAAATTGGGCCAACTTTCTCACCCTCTAAAGCAAGGCCTGCAAATATCACTGAAAAATGTTATGTCTAGCTTTCTCGATGAAATTTGCTTAATATCTTCTTGATAACTCCATAGAGCATCCAGTTGGCGGGTAGTTAAGACACTAATATGCTTTAAGCACAGAACTATTGAAAAGATCTGAAGGGAAACAAAAATTACTTTGAGTTAACGGGAGGTTCGACTTAGTGATGGTTTGAGTAATCGTGATTGAAATTAAAGGGTAAGGGGTGAGACCTCCGCTCAGAACTTCCCCGTAACCTTTTTGAGGACCCCGCGGGTCTTTCGATGAACGACTGCTTGTGCATGAGAAGTCTTAGATCCTTTTTATATTATTCCCTCGGCAAGCTTGCAATTTCTAGTTAACGTAAGGTCATAAATTATTCCTATATATAAATTACTGCCACAAGAAAACAAGGTCAATTAGTTTTATTTTTAAAGTGACCACGTATGCAATGCCTGTAATCAGCAAGTAAAGCCGGAACGCACGAATGTTCAATGACGTTTGCATCCTTTTAAAGCAAAACAGGAAGACGACGAATTTAGTTATAGTATTAAAATGCACCAAGTACCTTTGATAGCTCTTTTCATAGTATCTGGCTTTCAAAGTTAAGGTGAGGATATCAAACTGCAAAGAACTAGATGTTATTCAGGGAGAATACACTTGTTTTTCATTTCAAAGGTGAGTTGTTTCCTGAAAGCGCAGGCGAACTTGAAACACGACTCAACGAGATTGTATTGTAGCGAGATTTCCAACTAAGTGAACGGAGACTAAATTCAGCGTTTAACCTAAGCTAATAATGGATCTCTCCTGTATTCTATCGACGAAGGGTTATACCGCTCGAAAAGTTATGTTTTGGGTCTCTACGGGAAGACCGACTCAGTGTAGCTATTTTTCTCTGCAGTGGTTTCTGAGTACGAAGTCTCGCTTACATTTTCGCATTCGCCTGTCTTTGTGCCCGTTTTCTCTTTTGTATCTACGAAATCTCAGCTATGAAGTGACCATTCAGTAAAACCACATCTGAAAAAGCTGTTTCACGGCTCTATATGTTTTTTTCTGTATTTTTCATCATGCGATGTAAATAAATTTCGTAAATTCTAGTGATTACTGCTAGGATCAGTGTAGGATGTATTCACGTGGCCGGAAACGCTGGTGCAGGGTGTGTGAAAGAGACGTCACAGGCGGATTAAGCTTTCTGGCGTCCGCAAATTTCTGATTAGTAACTTAATCAACAGGTATTAGTAAGGAACAGCCACGATATAGGCATCGAAGGAATTACATTCTAATGGCGTAACTGTGAGGATCACAATCAAGTAGCAAGAATCACTAGTTGCTTTTTTTAGTTGACAGAGATGCTCTGAAGGTTCTGTATACTGGATTAGTCCAAATACCGAGCGAGATGCTCGACGTTCGATGCCTATATTCAAAAGACCAGGCCTCAGTTGTTCAAAAGGGGGATAACGTTATCTACTGGATAAATCTCTATCCAAGTACTTATCCGCTGGATAGTGATTTATCTGGTGGATAGTGGTATCCAGTCTTTGAACAACCGGGGCCAGGAAAAGAGCACGTATCGGTTAAATTTGTTTGTAGAATATCAGAAGCTGAACAGGCGACTTTTCAGTAAACACGTATACTGCCTTAAATGAGCAGAATGAACTTCTGTATGGTTTGTGAAAGACATACCTGAAACTTCGGTCAACTGAACTGCATTCCGGGATCCATTGAGCTTCTTGGCCAAAACTTACGTTTCTCTTTACATATAATGTGCATCTTTTAACGCTCGCCGTTGTTCGATTTTTGGCTACTATTATTTGACGAGCTCGAGCCAACACCAAAAGTTTTGTTTCACGCCGTTCATTGTTCTTCGTGTTTGCTGAGCAAAGAGATACTCTTTTTTTTTTTCAGTGCAGGAGTTTTTCTCAGGCAGATTTCCTTGCAAGATTTCTTTTCCCCTCGAAATTTGCTGCAGGATCATATATTTTTTAAATCACCCATACCATCCCTCAAAGTCAAATGGTCGGCGAAATGAAAAAGATATATACTGGCTCTCATATTAGGCGCTTCTTCTCGCTTTTCCCTCCCACGTTCGAAATATAAGGATTTATACAGCGAAAAACACAGACAAACAAACAATCAATCACACAAACAAACAAACAAAAAAATTGTTTCTGTAGCCTATAAATATGAGGGGATTTAGAATAAATATCGGCTATAGCCTACCACACGTGTGTGTTTCTTCTTTCCTGTGTGGTTCCCTAGCTGTTTTATGGTCGCCATTTATGTTTCATTGGAGCCGGTATGTTCTTTCTATAATCTTTCTTCCTTCTTTATTGGAACCAGTATGTTTTCTGTACAATCCGGCTTATAGGGAGACCCCAACCGAGCGCAATCAGCAGAATAAAAAGAAGCACTAAAATGGCTAGAACTCCACTTCACAGCAATTGCAAACTGCTATACTGTGTACTATTTAAGCAGTAGAAAACGTTTCCCGTGTTTGCATAGCCTGTTGTAAGCACGAGAGGGGTTGGCAGAATTCGAGACAGTTATGCAAACCCGAGACGAAGTCTGCATAACTGTCGGGAATTCTCCCAACGCCTCGAGTGTTTATATGAGGTTATGCAAACACAGGGAAAAAGTTTTCTATTGCTTTTATAAGATAACTTTCCCGAGAAAAAACGCTAAACTCTTTGTTATGGTACTGAAAAAGAGAAATTCTCACCAGTCTCAAAGTCTTGTCCACGAAGTCTTGCACGCGTAATCAGTTCTTGTTTTGCATAAAGATGCTTTCCAAAATACGGATTTTTGTCGCTTAACACCGTCTTTGTAACGATTTTCCAAGTTTCAGCCGACGAAGGAATGAGTAAATAAAATGAACTTGTCGAGTTTTGAACTCGAAAACTTTTTCAAGTTCGTGCTTGCGTGATTAGCCCGCGAAAAGCAAAACATCTTGACGTCACAACCATGTTTACATACTCTCATGCAAACCCTTCTCTCGGGCAATCAGAGCGCGCGTACTATCTTAGTTATTTTATGAACGTTTATGAAATATAACTACATATATATGTATCTACGATTATAGAATAATTGAATGAGGCTGAGTATATTTATTTAGATCAAAGAGGAGGTTATCAGCTGGATGGCTGGTGACAGCCTCCGAGATCTGCATAACTCACATCACGGCGAAAGCCGTATTTAATAATTGTTTTATTATTCATTCAAAATATTTCTAAGTTCTTAACAAGCTACTAATACCTCATCGTAGATTTTCTAAAAAGCTTAAGCCTATTTCTCGGCACGGTTTGCACGATATTTCTTCCTTGCAGATGCTCATCATATAAAGTAGATAACATCCTTTGAGCAATATGTTTTTTGTGTTCTTGCATTTCTTCCGTTCAGTTTTAGTCACAAATTCAGCCAATTCGTTTTTGGATAGCCGTGAACGCCATTTTGTTTAAGTTCACAATGCCCAAGCAACCTCGTTTCCAATCAAAAGAACCATCTATCAACCTCGTTTCCAAGCATATATATCATCGAATCGATGGTGTATTGCTCGCATCTTCCAAATATGGTAAGCGTCAGTTGGTTATAAAGAATAAGCCGGCTGATTGGAACCAATCTGAAACTGCGAGATATTTTGAACGAAAAATAATACGAATAAGAAGGATATTGTCTAAACTCGCATTATTATACTTTCAAGTCTTTGTGTGTGCTTTCCTTTCTTCGAACAATTTTGTTTAAAAAAGACGTAAGGATGGGATAGCGATTCAAGATATTCCTTAACTTAATGTTTTTGTTTCTTTTTAGAATTTCAGGTTATCTCCACCCTAAATCCTCTGCTGCAGTCTGAAGCAAGTTAAAATGAATAATTCCACTCAAGTTCAATTAAACTCCACATCCCAAGGATGCTCCGCTATGGTGTCTATAATGTTTACTTTAACTCTATCTGTGATAAGCATAGCAGCACTCATCGGAAATGTGTTGGTTGTTGTAACCTTTATAAAGACCCCCATCTTGCGGATAAGCACCAATTATTATATCGTAAACATGGCTGTCTCCGATCTCCTCGCTTTACTGGTTAATTGGCCACTATACACCACTGAAGGGATGTTGACACCAAAAGTATTTATCAGTGGGACTTCGGCTTCATCTGTTTGCAAACTGGGAATGTACCTTAGAGCTGTGTCTCAGTCAGTCTCAGTTTTGAGTCTTGTGTTAATTTCACTGGACAGATTTGTTGCGATTGTTTTTCCTTTGAAAAGAATTGTAATGAAGACAAAGATTCGGGTAATTTTTCTGTCATTAACTTGGTTAATACCTTTCTCTTATGGTTTGCCTCAAGTTATTTTTACGAATATAATCAAAGTGGGCGAACAAACATTTTGTAGATTTATGATGAGTGATGGGCCGCGGACAATTTTCAATGGTGTTGGCTTTATTCTGTTTTACCTCTTCCCTTTTATCACGATTATTATTCTGTTTTCGGCGATTCTGAGAAGTCTCAAAAAGAGGTCAAAGCCAGGCGAATTGTCAGAAGGTCAAGAAGTCGCAAAACGACATCAGCAGAATCAGAAAATTGTGAAGATCTTGATGTCAATCGTGGTTGCATTTTTTATTTGCTGGACTCCACTAAGTGTTTACTTGTTTCTCAAAAAACTATATCCATCCCTGTTCATAAAGGACAGATGTTTGTTACTTGTGGGATTAACTTTTTATGTCTTCCCTTCTTTGAGTACAGCAGTTAATCCCATAATTCTTTTCGTGTTTAGTACAAATTTTAAGCGAGCCTTAAAGAATCTCTGGTCATCTGTTTTTTTCTACTTGGGAATGTACATATACAGCGAAACGAGCAAGACAAGAGCAAGTAATGGCAACACAGGAAGTTAACCTGCAATTAACGAACACTTTAGGGCTGTTAGATTAGCCCATTGTATAGTTATGGATGGAAAAGAGGCTTGAGTTGACCTCGTTTTGATACATTCCTTCCTGCTTTCTAATGCAAACAATTTTGTTCTCTCGCAAACTTGGTATTTTATGATTTAAAACATATTAAAACAAAGGAAGTTTTTGTCAAAAAAAGGGAACTTATTTGTGACCTTTATACCAGTCAAATTTTACAGGTGACTGCAAGAATCGTTTTTGTTTACTGTAGGATCGAATATAAACTTGAGAGATAAAACCGTCTGGTAAAATATTATCCAAAGTATAATCCAATGTTAGGTGCGAACGAATGTTGCCCTAAGGGTTCGCTCTCGGGCGAAGCTTGGGAATGGATTATAGAGAGAGCATACCGGTTCCAATAAACTCATTAACTGGCCATTAATAGGCTCTGAAACCAAACAAGAAAGATGTAACACACAACTTATTAATAAGCAAGGTTAGCCGATTTTTATTTAGATCCTTTTGCATTCGTAGGCTACAGAAACGATCGTTTTTTCTTCCATACAAATCCTTATATTTTAAACTTTTCTCAACAGTGCCGTTGGTCATATTTCGAGCTTGGGTAACCTGTGAGCCTGTGACTATACCGGAAAGGACTTCTGTTCACACATAAGGACGGTGATTTCAAGCGATTATTGAAACGGAGCGAAGTTGAGCCTCGCTGATCTCTAAAATAGAGAGACACACATCTGATAGGTGTTCATGCTATACTGCATAGTTTTTTCGCTTGTCTCGTGCACGTGTGGGACACTCGACTGACTTTTGGGATTATTCCCGTTATTCAACCGAAAACTAAATATGCAGATTCTCGCTCTGTGAGCCCTGGAGTAGTCAATCGATAAAATCGGTATCGAGTTGTCAATCGATAAATCCGATTTGATTGATATCGACTGTATCGATCAATAGGTAGAAATCGATGAGACAACCGTTTCATTTATCGATTTTTTTTTATTTTTACTGATTTCATAGCTCGAGGCGAAAGGCGGGAGCTTCACTAAACCGTGCGCAGGGCTATTTCTCTGGAGCAAGGCAGATAGAGCCAGGGTATCCCGCTCCATGATTAACAACATTTTCTTTAATCCGAAACAGCTTTTTTTACTTTAAAAATTTCTGATTGGACAGCTCTCTTCGTAAAGAAGGGATAAATTTGAACAGGTTAATTTTCAAAAGTTATGGGTTCTCTGAAAGATGGGGAATTTTTATCAATCGTCTTACGTTCTGTTTACTTGCGTGCGAACTGAATTTGTGATCTTTGAATTATCCACAATCTTACGTGCTTAAAAGTACCGGTAATGATACACGCCGTTTAGCAGTTAAAAAACGGCTTCTTAAAATTATCAGAAACTCTTGAGTTTCCTTTAAAACCAAGTAAAAGGAATTCACTTACTCGCGCGCAATAGAATTAAACAATGATTTTGAAATGATTTTTTTTTACTGATTATGATAGATGTGCCTTTCAAAAGCATTTGTTTACACTGAAGAAAAGTTGTCTTGTCTCGGATAACATCTACCTGTTGCTGTCAAGACTTTTTGCCTCTAAAATTATTCAACTCGTGCATTTTTGACCCTAACTTTTTCATTCTAAGTCCTCGTTCCAGCAAAAACGCAGGCGCAAACGTTGCTGAAATTTTAAACTTCGCCTCTCTTTCATTTTAACCAATCAACTTACAGAACGCTCGCGTACGTCACCTTGTGACGCCAGAGTATAATATATAAGCACGCGCCACACACGAGCGAGCTTCAGTTTGCACTGACTTTCACTGTGTATACTTGACTTACGTCACTGTAATTGAAAAGAAATTGCGCCCGAAATGGGTTGTAATCAGAGCAAAGTGAGATTTTCGTAAGTGTTTGAGAGGAAGAGGGTAAGAGCAACTTAGCGGTTGATGAACTTTTCGTAAGAAATGAAAAAATTGCCAATTTTATGCATCTTTAGCTGTGGTTTTCGAGAGTGTGTAGCAAGGCGGTTGGGAATGGTCAAACATTTATCGCAGTATTGTTTATCAAACTCCTATCACTTTTAAACAAATCTTAAAAAAATCTTATCTTTTCTTTAAAACCAGGTTCATTAAAATCTCCTTCTGATGGCTGATATTGGCCAGGTTTGTAGGCGCCCTGAGGTTTTTAGGATTTAGATCTCCCACCCCTTGAAAATAACGTCGGTGTAGTTCGGGGTGTAATTACATCCCGAAGTAGTAAATAGATAAGGAACGAAATCGTTAAAAATCGTTAGCAACCACTGGCAAGTGATTTTATCGATTGATAACGGAAATCTGTGAAATCTATCGAGGGATTAGCCTGAACCCCGACTTGAAGGAATGTTTGAAATTAAGTCTAAGAAATCTTTATCTAATGTTGCATTTCTCTTAATACTTACCTGCGAGAACTGAAGGTAACAAGAACCGTTTCTGTTGTCATGTACAAAATAAAGGGTTTTAGAGAGAAAGTTGAGTGCAGTGTGTACGTTACCACATTAATTTCTCATTTTGTTTGCTGTAAGTTGTTTATGATACTCGTAGTTGTGTTCCCTCAGCTGAACTATTGCCAAAAATAAAAACAACAACAACGGCGGGCTTCCGTTAAAATCATGAAAAATCGATGATATCGATTTGACACAGCGATTTAGCTTATCGATTTTCACCGATTTCTGTTATAAAACGATAAAAATCACTTGATTCCTGCCGATTTTTATCGATTCACTACTCCGGGTTGAGCTTATACCTGCTAACAAGACGACAATCTTGTCCCCAGAGCCTGCGTTACCCTTATCCAGCCGCCGAACGGGCGACGGACGCGCTGGATAACCCAAAGCCGGAACCACAAAATCCCGATTCCGGTTTAATTGCGAGTGCGTGAAGTTGTTTACTCAGTTGATGACCAAGGGAAGTTTCCGGGGGAATTTTGCCTTGCTCCCACATTGGTATATAATCGTTCTAAAGCAATTTTTCTTCACGTGACCTTTGATCGATGGATCAAGTAACTTGAAAGGGCTGTGAAAGAGACCGAAAAAAAAATATATGTTTATTTAAAATGTTGCGACTAAGGGCGCGTTTTTGAGGGAAAACCAAATCCGGATTTCCGAATCCAAAAACGGTTTTTGCGCTTTTTTGGCAAATCTAAAAACGGATCATGAACTTATAAAATCCACAATCTGGGTGGGTTCTTCGAATCAAATCCAAATTCGGATTTTTGAGATTCACAGTCTGTGCTGTTTTTTGGGAAAGGATTTGAAAAAAGTATTTTTGACCAGCGGTTTTCCGGACAAAAATGGTACACAACAGATGCCGTGCATGTTTGAAATTCCAACTGAACCTATGTTGGTGGCGCCTTGACTTTGAGCCATTAGTTACATATATCATTCCATGTTTGTCATATATTTACATTCGTAGATTGTTTTTAAACCCTTACATGTCATGTTTTTATTTTTATGTAGTCACGGTCTGCTCATGCCGATTTTTTTTACAAGTAATTAAAAAAAATTCATCGGCTTCAGTTTAATTTTTATAATAATTCTTATAATAATTTTACTATCTTAAGGTGAATCCTATTAGAGAAACGTTAAAGGTTAGCAGCATGTTTTCATAAAATCTCTTAAAAAGTGGCTTTGAATGACTTTAAAAAATATGACAAAGGAAATTCTTGAACAAAATGTCATGGTAGCGTGGTTTCGTGACTTATCTGTAGACGAGCTTGCAAACTTTTTTTTCTTAACGGTTTCAAGTCAAAAAAGATTGGTGCGTACAAAAGTGACCTGTCAAAAGCAAATGAACGTGCTCAATGTTTTTTTGATTTGCAAATTAATTTGCATGTGATGAACACGTTTTTATTTATTTGCCAATTCAATCAGAAATTTTTTTTTCGGATCCTTCAAGAGGTTTTAGTGATCTTTGGTGCTGACCAAAAGGATCGCCGCCTCTGGAAACGAGATTGACACGACGATACCTATCGTGCGTGCAAATGAATTAAAAGATGGCTGACGAAGGCGAGAACGAAACTTGCGATCAAACCAGGCAAAATCCCCGGCAAGTAAGTTTATATTACGTTACTTTATTTTGTCCAAGAACAATATTTTCTCCAGGAAGACACTGCTACAGTTTAAAGGAAACGAATACTATCTATAGTAGGGAGCTTTTTTCATATTATTATATAAAATCGGCATATTTAAAGGAAATGCACAGAAAACGGCAAACGAAGTTCATGCATTACCCAACCAAATGAAACTGGTCTAAAAGAAAACAAATATATTATCAAGCTTCACTGTACGTTTTTAGTGGCACGAAAATAACTCGACATTTTCGAGGTCTTCAAAACAGTTTTCAAAGAATAGAATATAAGAACTGATACAAGCTTTATCAAATCAGGGTTTTCATTTGGCATCGGAGATCGGAGAATTCTCTGTTTACTACACAGCATTCTCCGGTTAACGTTCGGTGCCTGACTATTTTTATTGAAACTTAACGTTACGTTAATCCGGTTTATAATACCTACGTAAGGCTTCAGTGTCTTCTTTTAAGTGTGGTTCCTCTTTCAGCTCCAACTGTGATTTGGGTAAAACATTTTTACCTATTAAGCAGCGGGGACCCAGCAAATTCCTGAACCGACCTAAACCTGTCATGGTTTTCTCAACTCGCGCTACTAAAATTCTTAATGAAAACCTTGTGAATCAATTCATAATTACTGTCCCAATTTCCTCTATGAGATCTTAACAGTTTTCTTGTTTTAATATCCACTCTCGCTCTATTTTTCAACGGCAGTTCGCGTACGCGTCGATGTGTGAGATAAACTTGACCTAAAGTCCGTTTACTAGTGAAAACGTCGAAATTAACATGTGCCGAACTTTGGTCGATTCTAATGCAAATAAACGGCAACGATAGATTCAAAACAGTGAAGTTAGAAGTTTCAAACGAGCTTTACACCTTTCCACAACTCGAATTTTCTCCACCTTGAATTAAATATGTAAAATTATATTTGTTGACTTCCCGTCAACAGGTTCGCAGCAAGTTTGCCGGTTCAGTCCAACAGTCTCATCGCTGAAAATAAAACACGCATTGTACCAACCTCTATAATGCATGGTGACCAGATGAATTTTACTTGTATGTACCGCTTTTTTCTCATTTTGAACATTCATCACTTGTGGCTTTATGAGGCTCCGAACCTTCAAGAAACAAATATTTTGCACGCCTGGTCGTGCTGAAAAACTTGAGAACAAGTGTAGACTTGCGAAAACACAGGCGTCTGAAGTTCGAGTTACGAGGGGTGGAATGTAATTTCCATTGACGATCGCGTTACAAGTGATCATAGACTTTTGCGCGTTTTGCACAAAAATGAGAAGGCACTGACCGAGCGATCTTTGAGAGTCGTTGTTATCTGATGTTGTATGAGAAGTCAAATACTGATGCCTGCGAACGATAAATATCGTTATATTTTAACTTTTGATCAATAAACTTGATAAAGAAGATTTATCTTAATTTTTTTGTTCTACATGTATTTCGGTGTGTTTCGGTGTGAATTCATCGATTTTGTCCACTTCATTTGGCTCTATTGCGTTACCCCTGTGAAGTCTTATGTTTTTCTCATACTTCTTAACTAGTAGGTTGTAACGCATGATTAATAATCTTCCTAGCTCTGGTCTTTGGTATGAAAATAAAATTGCCAATCCATGCAAGTATGAGTTTCTCAGAATAGCTTCTCACTGGATTTGAACTTCCTAAACAGGTAAGCCAATAAAGGGCTGTTTTTTTTTAGGGCGTTTAGGTTATACTGAATATATATCTCTTTTGCGTAGGAAAAGAGGAACGAGCAATCAAGTGATCCAAAGGAGCCGAAGCAACCGGTGCAATCGGAATCACCACCACATCAGGATGTTGAGAATGCAGAAAATTGCACTCCATCGAACAATGGTAAAAGCTAAGCTTAATTTCGCCCCATGTGAGGGAATCCAGAATCCGGAAAATTTTTGCTTATGGGATCGGGAATCCCAGGTTTTGAAATTCGGAATACAGTTCAAGAAATCCGGAATTAAACTAACGATTGCAATCCAGAATCCAAGTTCCACTTACAAGGAGTGGAATCAAGTACCTGGAATCCGGAATCCACGGCGTGAAATCTAGAATCCAAGACTCTCTTGGATTCCCTTGCATGGGGAGATTAATTCATCTTTAAATAGTGACGTTCACTTGCCCTGAATGCTTTGTAGTCCCCAAATATACATATGTTTTCTGTAAATTGCTTTTTTTGGTTAAATTTTGAGTAACTGTTTATTTGTTCCTCTGACAGGTTTTGGAGATTTAGAGTCCTTACTTTCTGAATCGATGTCACTGCCAGCAGAAGTTGTCGAGTCGTTGGCGGAGTCCCGTAGTGATATCGTCAAAATACAACACATGCTCATGCAGTAGTCTCCATCTTTAGTGGTGATCAGCCTCGATTAATTGCTGGCTGAGTCAAACAAGCTTTTTCGCTCTTGCGTACACAAAAGTGTACTTTAAGCAGAATGTGGTGGCCCCTGAAAAGGATTTCGTGAATATTTGAAATTTCTTGTCCGTTTTTTTATACGCAAAATCGAATCAGTTTTTTCGCGCTTACGGCAAATCTAGACCACCGGGATGGATTTCAAACGCGTAATCTTTTCCGATATGGACTTTCAGGGCTCTCTGACCCTAACTCGAGCAAGTGAAAGAGCGGCACATTTTATTCCATGACTAGCTAGTCCATCACACACTCTTCAGTGATCAGAAATATATCAGAGGTACATATTAAGTATATCTCTTATACTCGTCCAGTCTCGCTGATCACCACGAAAGCGGTACTGGGCAAGATCATTTTGCCACAGACGATTACTTCTCAAGCTTTCACAAAAAAAGCGCGGCCCATTTCCACTTTACACGAAACAGCCACTAGAATATCTCGAAAAAGTCCAAGCAATTTTTTCAAGACCTGTAGAAAGTTTTAAAAAGAGATATTCCAAGATCAACAAAGTTCATCTATCGAAATAACGAATCTCAATTTCTCCAAGGTTTTACCATTATTATTCTCCATCTTGCGCACAAGTCTTCTACCACTTCTTCTTCGTTGGTTTGTTACCAAATGGTGGGCAAATACTGCCGGGAAAACGTGCAACAGGTCAAATCAAAGGCAGAGCTACAGTTTATATTATAAATATTTTAGGTAATTGTATTACTACCCTATAAAAAGCAAGAACTGCAACTTCAAAGTTTTATCAACGTTACATTTAACAAGAGCTAATTATTGGTTAGGGGCCATTGATCATTCGATATTAAAAAAGGTTTGTGTGAATGTTTGTTTAACAGGAAAAAAGCCTTCATCTAACACAGCCAAGAAGATTGCAGCTGTTGCAGCTGTGGGCGTGGCTGCTACTGCTGTGGGGGTACTAGCTGCTCCAGTGATTGCTGGTGCTGCTTTGGGTGCGGCTGGATTCACTTCCGCTGGAGTGGCTGCTGGTTCTGTCGCAGCAGGAGTGCAGTCAGCTGTTTATGGTGGATCTGTGGCTGCCGGAAGTCTGTTTGCTCTTTGTCAAAGTGCAGGTGCCACCGGAGTTATTGGCTCCGCGGCGACTGCTTTCATTGGTGGAGGTACTGGATTGGCTGGCATTGCTGGTACACTGGGGAGCTTCAAACTATTTGTAAGGCTCGACTGTTTGCGTAATTTGTATTCTAACATTAGTAGACAACAGCAGAACTCAACTACAACAAAACTTAAATGGTGGGTCTGGGTACATGGGGCTGCTTCCCCGTCGAACAGAAACATATTTACCTTGGTAGAAGAGCTTTAAATGCAATATTAAAACGAAACTAAAACTTACTTTACTTTACCAGTCTCAGTTTAAGAAACAGAAAATTACCGCTATAAAACAGTATACACCAGAAGTTGACCCTATCAAGTATAGACGACTAAGCTACCGAAAAACCTGATTGGCTCTTTTACTGTCAGCCCAGCAACAAGTATAGTTGACAAAATACGACCAATTCGATTCCACATTAGACAGCACTAGCAGTGACAACAATTGAAACTAATCGATTTCCAAAACAGCAACTAAGGAAATATAGTACTTCATAAGGAACTTTCAATGAATTTTTCTTAAAAACAAAACGAGAACCGTGAATACCAAGAAAAAAGGTTCTGGAATGTTTATTGTCTTGTGTCCAATCATAACAAAAACAGGATACGAGAGCATGCCACAAACCCACTTATTGTCATTCTTACTTGTGGTTTAATTTACTCACTTTTTGCATGTTATAACGTTTCTGTTTTGGCTATTTTCCTTTATTTTGTTCAGTTTCCTCATGCTTGTTTGGCTTTTTCCTTGCAACGCAGTAACTTTCTAGAAATATTTCTGGTGTTCATGGTTCTGATCGTGAGTTTCACAGTAAAAGCTTCATAAACTCTGAAAAATTAGTGAATTAAAGAAAATGAATATTTAATCTCTTGTTTACAAGCTGTTTGTCTCTTTTCAAAAACTTCAGCTAACTAGCTTAACCTATTGTATTCAAACGATATCATGTAGGTCAAATCGAAATTTATGGGCATTAAATCAAATAATTTAAACCAACAAGCTTGTCAACTGATATTTTAGTCAATTTCAAAGCTTCCAGTTCTTTTAATAAATAATAATGATAAATATAAAACTTATATTGCGCATAAACAATAGAATGCCTGCCATAATGGAGGCAATTATAGCAGGTACATACTCCCTTAGATTTCTTCAAAAAAACTCCTGGTACAGAGAAACACAAAGATAAATAAAAAGCATAATGGCGTCATTACGTTGCCATGGCGTCTCCGATTGCAATAAAACCCAGATCATAAGAAATTTTCATCATTATATATATAATTCAGTTGTGGTAATCTTTTTCCCATATCTTTAGTCATGCCGACGTAGTTAAAGCTCAAACGTGTGAGGTATCCGCCCAAAAAAACCCAGTCGAGCCACCTTAAAAAATAATAATAAAATAATAAAATTAAAAAAAACAGATAAAAACTAAAAACTTAAAAATACATGAATAAGTCAATTAAAAAGGTATCTTAGAAAAGTACGTTTTGAGGGCTCGCTTAAAAGATTTGAGGCTTTGAATGTTTCTTGTCTCCGCCGGAAGAATGTTCCACAGTTTGGGCTGAAAAGCTCGGTCACCAAGTGTAGGTAGGCACCGTGCGTTGGCTGATACCAACAAAGTTGCGTTCCTTGACCTAAGATTATATATTGACTGGGCAGCGACAGCAATAAGATCAACCAGATATTGTGGTGCAAGTCCTTAGAGGCACTTGAATATTAATAACACAATTTTAAATTCAATTCTGTATTTGATGGGCAACCAGTGAAGATCTTTTAAAATGGGAGTAGTATGACAGATACGAGGAGTGTTAGTTACAAGTCTGGCAGCAGCATTTTGAACTCTTCGAAGTTTATTAATGTGAATAGTAGGAACGCCATATAATAAGCTGTTGCAGTTGTCCAATTTAGGGGTAATAAACGCATGGATAAGGAATTTGGCGGTTTGATGAGACAAATACTTTCTGATCCTACGTAAATTGTAGATATAATAAAAAGACGAACTGCAGATATTATTGACATAGCTAAGGATATCAAGATTAGAGTCAAACCATGATCCCAAGTTTGATAATGATGATAATGATGATGACGACGAATAATTATAATGACAAAAACAAATTTGTTGAAGAGCATTTAACTTGGCAAATAGCAAAGTAAGGGATTTGTTTTCTTACAGGAAAATACTATTCGAAATTGCTATGCAAATACTTTCAAAGGTTTGAACCCTTGTTGTCACTGATAGAGTAATAAAAGAACGTTTTTTCATGGCAACCGATATTATAAATGACAGCAGATACTTGTATCGTAAATCAAATGTGCTAAAAGAAAAAATTTAACATATAAACTCATTTAATTCATAGGGAAGGAAATCAGACACCATAAAGTTGGTGATTTGTGGAAGCGGAGATGGAGCACACGTGTTTGCTGGTATTGCATCTTCTCGAAAAGACACTGACGTTCGAATTCTTGCTTTGCATGAAAATGAAGCAAAGCGCTGGAATACTGCACTGCAGCAAAAGAAACTTGAGGTTACATTTCGTCGTGAAGGTGAAAAAACCTCCAGTATTGTATCCAAACCAGCTCTGGTGACAAAAAACCCAGAAGATGCTTTGCGAGATGCTCATATGGTAATATTTATGATGTATGCGTCAGGCTGTCATCAAGTTTATTTAGAAGCTTTAGCACCCCACGTTAAACCTGGCACCATTATAGTTAGTTTCTCAGGGTACCCAGAGTTTGAGTTCCAAGTTCATCGCGTGCTGGTGGAGGTAGCGCGGCAATGCACCATCATGAAATTTAAGTCACTTCCTTGGACGTGTCATATCACTGAATTTGGAGTTAAATGTGAGGTAACTCGTACCATGAAGACACTGCACGGGATCGTCAAGGTAAGCTTAGCGAGTGTCGCTCAACGAGAAATAAACGCTGACTTACTTAACCCTAGGCCTATTCTGACCGGAGCGTTTCCTTTAAAGCTGAATACCTTTAAAGTCGTTCAAGCGATGACCGCCAAAAGTTAAAAACATTTTCCTAAAACTATATCTGGGAACATTTTAAAGTACTTCGTGACGAAAACATCAACATTGACGCTACCATAGCAACCGAATTTTAACATCCATGATACGGGTAAAAAAGTTCTAATTCTATTCTGATTTATTTGATGATTTTACTTACTTTTGGTTACTTACTTAACTGCATCCGAGAAAATCGGTGACTTGACGAAATTCTTCCTCCAACTGTCCAATATAACAGTTTGGAGTTCACGTGCCTCCAAACCAGTATCATCTTCCAAGATTTTCTTTAGGGTAATTTTGGGGTGACCCACTCTTCGCCGCTTATCAGGTTCCCACAACAGAACTCTGCCAGCTGGCTCATTGTGCCTTGACACTTGACCAGCCAAACTAAGTCGTTTTCGTTAATTATCTCAGTGACACGAGGGTTCGAGCCGTAGGGAAAATTGTTAGTGACTTTGTCTTTTCAAGACATATTTCGTACTTTCCTCAGCATTACGTGTATACGTGCCATCGAGCTTTTTCTCCAGAGATTTTGTCAGTGACCATGAGTCGGACCCATGGAGAAGTATGCACTCGACTTTACCTTTGAACAGGCGCATTTTAGTTGCTTTCTTAATTGGAGATACCCATACTTTAGAAAGAGCATTGAGGCCCCTCCCCCCCCCCCCCCCCAGGCCTTTCCTATCCTGGTGTCGATGTCGTGGGATGTTTCTGTGTAACTACTCAGAGAAAGAAAGTCATCGACCTTTCCAATTTCTGATCCATCAAGAGAGAGCATTTGATCATCAGATGGTGGATTTAGACGCATGAACTTAGTTTTCCCTGCATTCAAAAAGAGCCGGCCGATAGATTGTGATGCCTCCTCATCTCGGTGAAGCAAATCTTCAGCTTCCTTGAGGACATTCTCCAGGACAGCAATGTCATCCGCATACGCGAGATCAGAAAGAAACTCCTCTGGGTGTCTTGAACTTTGACGCTTTTTCAATGTAATTCCATCAGATGGTGAGATGGCAGTTATCAGGGCACAATCGAGACAGATTATGAATGGGAACGGAGCCAGTGGATCACCTTGAAGCACTCCAGTGTCTATGGGGAACTTGTCGGTTTATCACCAGCGCAGATGTGTTTTTATCCATTACCTTAATTGCTTCAACCATCTGATGGGGAATCCCATAGGCTGGGAGAATTCTAAGCATTTTGGTTCTGACAATGGAGTCGAATGCCTTTTTGAAGTCACAGCCTCTTTGTTGTGGTTTAACACTTCCTCGACAATGCGCCTCAGTGCCAAGGTGTGGGAGGCACTGGAACGAAGCTGTCGGTGGGGCGTAATAGCTTCTCGACGACAGGTCTAATTCTATTAAAAATCATTCAGTTGTACACATTTGCTGCAATTTGGGTTAAGCTGATACCTCTGTAGTTTTCGCGAATTGTGAGGTTTCCTTTCTTGGGCACTGGAACTATTCCTGAGATACCCCATTCATCTGGTCTATGGTCGTCAAACGTGTGAATGCAGAAATCCTGTAGGAACGTCCTAACTCTTGGCAATTTCCACAGGTCAAGAGTTAGACCATCCAACCCAGGTGCTTTTCCTGGTTTTATTGCTTTCAGTGCTTTGTCAACCTCTTCAACAGATAACTGATTAATGCTTATCTCTTATTGAAAGCCAAATACAGAGGCTATTTTTATGATTTTATAACTCTTAATTTGGCATTATTTTATTAAATTAAATATACCTGTTAATGTAATCCAGGCTTCTTCTAGTGACAAATTTGAGAAAAAACAACAACAAAAAATTAAAATGACTAGGAGCCTATCACCCATGGGCTCCTGAACTGACCAAATGGCAGGTTCTGGGTTCAGTTTTCAACAGCGTTTTCGAGGAATTTCATAACAGCTTGCAGATTTTGTTTTGCTTCCTAAGCATTATTATATACACAGGCCATCTTTTCTATCACGATTCTCTAGATTTATGACGGTTTTATAAAATGGGATATATTTAATCAGTTCGAAAACGACAGATCCAAGATGGCTGATGCTTTCAGTTCTTTTTGATGTTTTTGATATATATTTTTTTATTTGCTACTTTTGCTATGTTTTAACATTGATTTGAGCTCTGATAAAGGGCAGAAAACACATTAAAGACCAAGACCATTAGTTACATGTTTGCGGGCCATATTGATAACTTCAGGGAGGCATGAAGAAAAAAAACAACAACAAGCACAGCGGTTTGAGAGGTAACTTCAACATCGTGCCGAATCGAAGATGTGTTCATTCCATTTATTGTTATAATTAAACCTTGGCCGAAAATAGGGACGAATATGCTTTAATTAAAGAGTTTGAAACCGAAAATGTTACAGATATGGACAGTATAAACAAATTATGTATTTTTTGTGTTTGTTTTACCAGAGAGGAAACGTGGCTCCAAAGAAGGACCCAGTTTGCAACTTGCAGTATCTCCTAGGATCCCTCCCTGTACTGAGAGTAAAGAGGATCTAATACGACTGTTTATGCCTTCCAAACAGTGCTACTTGTAAACTTTATTTGATATAAAGTTAGAGTTTAGTTTATCATTAACCTCGGCATATTGGGTGTTTGCGTGAGTGCCCTAGCTCTGTTATCATTTCGTGGCAGATTTTAGCAACACCCATATTTTTTCGCCTATCGAACTCCCCCCGCCACCCCCCTCCCCCCTCAGCGAGTCGCACCAAGGGGGTGGCCTTCAGGCTGCCAGGCCCACCCCTTGCTGCAGCTTGCTTTTTTCCCACCAACAATTAAATTAATGTACCTTTATCCAGCTCAGTGTGGTAGTCTAATGTTATTGTTTTGCTTTTCACTGTTGATTGACACGAACTCATAAGCATATAATTTAACTATTTAGAAAGAAAGAAGAAAAAGAAAATTTACTTAAGGAGGATTAGGAACGTTTCCTGACTGGTTACCCGGTAGTTTTCGTAATGGCCCTCCCTCCAACTATTCAGTGCAGTGAACAGAGAAAGTCTTCCAATCCGGTCAAAAAGGAAACTATCTGTTCACTACGCTAAATAGTGAAATTGTATGCCCTCATTAAGACTAAAACATCCTGAAAACCATTCCCTCTGGTTCGCGAGGAGCGGTCACAAGAATTTTCCAAAAAAAATTTAATTCTACTATGTAAGTATAAAATTAGTTAATTCTGTATGTAAAATGAATGAACCAGGGTCATGTGAAACAATCTCTCTTGTCTTAAACAGGGTGGTAAAATGAACAACTCGTCTTAGATGGCAGAGATAAGTTAGTAAGGACAATGATTGTGGCAAGTACCAGAAACGACAGAAAACAGAATTTGCGCCCTTTTGCTTATGATTCTCTTTCACTATCGTTTCCTCGAATTTAAATTTTTTCTGAGCAACGAGTCAGTACTATACGCGCTAATCGATGTCCCTCACGTCCGCAGTTTATCGGTCTTTGAAGCTTTTCAGGTCCTTCAAAGGCTTGTCTAACATATATTGCGCAATAGACTTATCGCGTGTATGAGTTATGCGCATAGATTCACACTTGTCCGAATTAAACCGTAACTGCCACTTGCGTGCCCATTCTATGAGGTTGCAAAGATCCATTTGTAAAAGCTGAGGATCTTTAATCATGGGTCGACTACTTGACGATAGATCTTTGTATCGTCAGCTTAAAGTTTCACAGTTGACCGGCACAATTGTTTATATCGTTTATATAGATCAAAAACAATAATGGGCCGAGAATGGTCCCTTTTGGGGTACCAGAGGCAATACTTGAAAAATCAGACCTAGTTCGACTCAGAATCAAGCGTTACCTGCGTCCTGCCTGGAACTGCCTGGGCCAGGCATGCAAGCGGCTGTAAATACTATTACTTTTCAACCTCAGCCACTCTTAAGGAACACTGTCGAGTGGCTTGGCCAGGTCAAGGAAAATCACATCGGTTGGGAGAGCTACGAGACAAATTACGCAGTTGCGTTTAGCCCAGCAATTCATCGAGCATAACAGTTGTGTTACGGTGGATCTTCTTTTCAGAAAACCGAATTGGTTGCTATTTATCAAACCACTTTGCTGCCAAAACTTATGCAACCTATCAAAAACATTTTTCCTCAATTTTACAAACGATAGAAGTAAGAGACATTGGGCGGTAACGTTCTCTGAGATATTTAGAGCCCTTCTTGTGTAACGGTGTGATATCAGCGCATTTCCATTTATTAGGTAATAAACCGCAGGGGGATGATTTGTTTAATATATGCACCAGTACGTGAAGGTGCTAGTTCTGATGCACATTCTCTCAAAACGCAAGCGGCGATATATAAACCCTTCTCGAGATGGTGGCAAATGAAGCCTTGCAAGATGGCAAGATCTCTTTGGCTAATATCTTTTCAAGCATTCATTTGTGTCGTTCCAGACCTCGGTTTCGCGGAATCAGCTTTCGTTTTTTTTTTTCTGGTAATTGAAATCGTGTGCTCGCTTTTAAACTGGGACACAGGGGACCGAGGTTGTTTTTGTTTGTTCGTTTGTTCGTTTGTTCGTTTGTTTGTTTCAACGCTGTTGACATAACTACACTAACTCTCTTGCTCTGTTTTTTAAGGTGTTTTTTCCTGTTTGCTACTAAGTTTTTCAACTCAAGGCCCCAAGAGCCCTCCCGTTTCCAAAGCCTTCCTTTGTAATTAGCCTACTAGACCTCGTGTCAGGTCTTTCGGTTTGAACCTGTGTTTGGCTTCCTGTTTTCGCTTTGAACAGCAGTATCAAAAAGTTGATATATTACACCAAAATACGTACGTCAAGGAATGTCCACCATGTTGGTGTTCCAAATCAATAAAACGGCGGCCATGTTGGCGTCCCAAACCAGACCTGAGAAAGTTTAACTCTTTTCTTACGTAAATACTTTCTTTTGAAAAAAAAAAAAAAATCAGTTTACATTGCTGCTGGCCACGTGTCAGTGAAAACGCTCTATCTGTTCTGTCATTTACATTTGCTAAACATTCGCTAACTACCAGCCACTGGGCATGCTCAAATCGAGCTCGCGATGCGATTGAATGTCTGGCAAATCAGCTGTTCCATTCTTACTTTCAGCTCTTTGAGCCATGTTAATTTTCACATCTCAGAAATGTCTCAAGGTACTACAAGATAAGAAAGTCAATGGAAAGCGTAGTTAAATAGACTTGTTGCTGTCCGCGTTTTCTCCTAAATTTATCGCGTTCTTAGGAGACGTCCTTTCTTGTTGACGGTCAAAATATAGTATTTTTCTCAAAATCCGTCAGTCCCTAGTAACCAAGCGACCCCAAACGTAGAGCGTAGGGAAGCTATTTGTCACCTTTATACCTGAGGTGCGTGTGGGACACGCGACTGACTTCCGGGTTAATTCCCGGTATTGAACCGGAAATCAAAAATTCCAAGCGGATTCTCGCTCTGTCGACCGCGTGCAAATAACGTAAAAGATGGCTGACGAAGGCAAGGACGAAACTTGCGATCAGACCAGGCAAAATCCACGGCAAGTAAGTTTGTATTACGTTGCTTTATTTTGTTGAAGAAAAATATTTTCTCTAAGAAGACACTACTACAGTATAAACGAAGAGATTACTATTTTGGAGCTTTATATCCATATTTTATACGCTGTGGCTATATGGCCGGTAACCGGGTCAAGGTTTTCAAAACACCAAATGGCCGGCAGTTCTATATTCTCAGTAAATTTCACAAAATCGAAAGATTCTAGCTAATCTAAACTATCATATGTCGATTAAGACAAGTCAAGCGATCCTGAAATGCTTTATAGATCTCAAGTCTTGTGTTTGGTTTACGCTGGGCTCAGAAGACGAAACCGTGTTTTGTGACACTTGCAACTTTTTTCAGCTAGACTGCCGGTCAAGGTTTTCAAAACACTAAATGGCCGGCAGTCCTATACAAAGTAAAAGGCAAACGAACTTTATGCCCTACATAATAAATGAAACTGGTCTAAAAGAAAACAAATATATTATTGATATTCACTGCACGTTTGATATTTTAGTGGCACGAAAATAACTCAACATTTTCAGGCCGGGTCTTCGAAACGGTGTCGAGAACTGATAGAAGCTTGAACAATTGATGATTTAAATCTTCTCTATGAGGTTTATCTCGGTTTTTCATTTTTATCCACTCTCGTTTTATTTTCCGACGACAGTTTGATGTGTGAGATGAATGACCTTAAGTCTGTTCCTTCACGTGTGCGTAATCTTATAGTCGATTCTAATGGAAATAAGAGAGAACAATGGTCGTGACTAGAATGGATACTCCAAAATCAGGTATCCGCTCGGAGACTGGAACTGAATAAAATTATTTTTCTGCAAATCACTCCGACTCTTCACGACCTTGTTGTGTTCAAAGAGATAAGTATACAAAGACTGAAAAAGGCCAAGATGCGAATGGTTTCTCCAAAATATGGATCAAAGCCTACATAGAGGTTAGTTGTTTTTCACGTTCTTTTTGTAAGAATTTAGTGCAAGGAGCAAACAATGTCTGTTTAATTACAGTACCGCGACTGCATTGTAAAGCTTATTCATAGCAAAGTATCTGTTTGGATAGCTCAGAATAAGGTGGATACTTCAGAATAAGAATGGCCAAAAGATGAAAGTTTTGGCCATCTGGATTATTATTACTGAACTTCCCAATATAAACACGATTGTTACGTTTACAAAGAGGGTACAAATACAGTTAAAGTCAGTTAACCATCTTATAATTTTATGGGTTAGTTGAGGGTCGTGAAGGGGGGTACCAAATCCCAGTTCCCAGACTAATTTTTGCCAAAATCCCAGTTACCAAATCTAAAATCCCATTACTAATGATTATTTGCAAAATCATGCGCATAATAAATTAAAAGCACTGATTGACGCTATTTGGATACACGTACCTTAACCTGGACTGAAGAAAATCTCTCATTCTGCTGTTGAACACTCTTTCTCTTCCAGCCCTTGTTGACATAACCATATGAAAACCAATTCTATCATCTGCACAATCCTCGTCTGACTCACTGTCTCCGCTTTCACTGCTAGCTGGTAGCTAGACCGCGGGCGCGAAGGCGAAAAATACTGATTTCACGGTCTCTACTGAGGAGTGCAAGGTCTATTGCTACGAAATATTGGAGCAAAGACCGCTGAAGAAAAGAAATCCCATTCCCATTTTATAATTGTTCATCCCATTCCCAGTGGCTAAATCCCAGTCCCAGTGAGTAAATCCCATTTTCCCAGTCCACAATAAGGCTAATCCCAGTTCCCATTTTACCCCTTCACGACCCTCTTAGTTGATTCCAAGCGTTAACAATAGTAAAAAACACATAATTTACTTCAGGTCATACTTCTTGTAGCTTGGTGATCACTATTACAAGCGCAGGCAGGCATATGCTCAAGTTTCTAAGAAAAAAAAACAGTCCTGCAGATTGTATTAGTGTAGTGTCTCTGTATATGCTCTGATATAGGCCCTGGAGCCTACAGTGGCAGATCTGAACCTTCAGATAAGAGGGGTGGGGGGAGGTTTCTCACCAGACCTTAAGGTGACGGGTAGGAACCACTCATCCAGACCTTAAGGTATGGAGGAGCTCAATCCAGAAAATAATTTTCTTGGCACTGTTGTCCTCGGTTTGATCTAGAAATATGGAGGGCAGGGGACCTCCCCTAGATCTACTGCTGGGCTCTGCCAGCCCGCCCATGTTCACCGGCTATCTTTTTACATTTACTAGAAACTCTAGTATCAATCCAAGTTATTTATCTTAAATATTAGGATTTTTGCACAGTTATTTATAGTTACTTTTTTGCACTTGGTTTTTGTTTTGTTTTATTGTTTTGTTTTATTCAAATCCCACGAGCCTCATTGTCACCCAAACTCTCTGCCTTCCATACCCTATCCCACACTGAACTGTCTGACAACAGTCCTCAGCCAAGTGGTACCATCATGATGTTGAAAAGTGTGGAAATAGATCCTGTCTATCCTGGGATGAATTCTTTTTCTTTTTCTTCCCCCTTACTCCACTCACGGGGGGGGGGAGGTGTTTTCCTTCCCCTCCCTGTGACCTAATATTTCCTTGATTGCCTTCTGAGCTCCTGATGAGACAAGACCTTCAGCTTTAAGCTGGTTATGGGCTACTTTCTGTTTTTCACTTAGTAGGTGAGCTTATCATAAATTTAAAATGGAATAAAAATGATCATGCGGGCATATCCATGTTGCAGCTGTAACAGGAGGAGGAGTTGGAGGTCTGGGTGGTGTTGCAGACAAATGCTTGTGAGCCGAACAGAGAAACCAGTTGGAGAAAGAAATGAAGAAAATTGGAGAAGGCCAAGCAGTTGGCTGCTCAGTTGCATGTCTGGGTAGCTTGACCATTTGGTTAATGAAATTCTCAAAACCACAAACAAACCACTCTAAGAATTTGATAAAATGTGTAAAATAAATTGTTTATTACTTTTATAAAAATAAAGTCGTTCAAATGTTTACAATTCCACAACCATTTTTTCATTTCTTCCTTTTCTCATAATTCTTTCCTCTCTTTTACTTTCCTCTTACTCTTTCTCCACTTCCACAATGTGCTTTTATGTACCCTCTATACCTGGGTTGGAAAGTCACCTGAAAATTTGAAATTAGCCATGCATTAAATAAAGCTTCCATTATAATCAGTCTTTCTGGAAATAAAGCTACTACTTTGGCGGTAATTCTCAAAAGCACTGTGTCCCACGATACAGTGCCTTGATTCAGCAAATAAGCCTTAACCCTTTTGTTTTAGATGAGAGTTTTCAACAGTTATTATGAAAAGATGTTAAAATTAAAGATTTTTTTTTGTGGTAGCAGAGAAAAGCCCCCAGTTCAGTGCATTACAAATAATTATCACCTACAAAGTTGCCTATCATCTGAATTAAAAAGGAACAACCAAATCGTTTCGTTGTGGTACCTGCCTAATATCAAAATAAATAACTAAGATACTGATAAATGAATAATAATTATTGAAGTAGAGTGTCCAGGCCATTTTAGCTTAACAAAACAAAAAGCACAAGGTAAGTCATTCTTATTTCTATTTTTGTCAAAAAATGGAATTTAGGACACATTTTGTTTATTGTCATACATTCTCTTATAAATTCAAAGTCCAACAAACTGGGCTTCCTTTGGATGGGGCAACATTTCATGACAGGATGGACTATAATGGGGCTACCTTTTCAACACCTTCAATGTGACTGGAAATTACAAAGGTTCACACAGCAGATTCAGGAATACAAAATGACTAACTTGGAATCACATAGTTTACATTTGCCAAAAGTAGCCAACATTGGGCCTTTTGGTCATAGAAAAGACTACAAAAGGATTTGGGTTCTGGTTGGCTAATTGTGCCAGATACCCAGCACACCAAAAGGCTGACCCATGTATCCCACAGGTTGTGAGGGTCACTTTGGTTTTTATAATCTCATAAAGTATCCATTATTGTCACACTAAACTAAACAGCAACTTACTACTGAAAAAAAAATCAACCATAATATATAAGAAAACAGAAATAGTTTATGTTGAGCCATAAATGGAACAACTGTCTGCTATCCTTGGGGGGAGGGGGGGGGGGGGTACTCCCTTATATGGCCTACATGGGGATGTGCCAGTGGGCAGGGTATGGTTTTCGTCCTCTCTGTCCTAAACAGGGTATATAGTTTGGCACAAGTCTGTCCTAAACAGGGTATACAATTTCGTGCAAGTCTGTCCTAAACAGTGTGCATGATTTGTGCGAGTCGGTTCTAATTATAAACAGGGTGTTTCATGCATGATCGATTTCGTCTTAGTGCAAACGTTCACAGATATTTAGTACCTTATCACCCAAAGCATTTACTGGAATAAATATAAATGCTATTGTTCTTGGCACCTTTGTCTAGCTAAGATAAGTACAAGTTGACAGGTGTGCTTGATAACCTTGTCCCCGTCTGAGGGAGTTGTTGTCCTATCAGGGTACTAAAGTTGAGGGTGTTATCCTAAGCAGGGTATGGGTTTCAAACCCTCAGCGGCTCAGCTATACCCAAGTATTGGTCGAGTACCCCCACCCCCGCCCCCCGGCCTGCTATCCTAAGCAAGCTTCGAATTAACTGAGCCATAATTAAACAATAATTGACTGTATTTGTACCCTTTTTGTAAACGCAACAATCGTGTTTATTTTGGGAAGTTCAGTAATAATAATCCAGATGGCCAAAACTTTCATCTTTTGGCCATTCTTATTCTGAAGTATCCACCTTATTCTGAGCTATCCAAACAGATACTTTGCTATGAATAAGCTTTACAATGCAGTCGCGGTACTGTAATTAAACAGACATTGTTTGCTCCTTGCACTAAATTCTTACAAAAAGAACGTGAAAAACAACTAACCTCTATGTAGGCTTTGATCCATATTTTGGAGAAACCATTCGCATCTTGGCCTTTTTCAGTCTTTGTATACTTATCTCTTTGAACACAACAAGGTCGTGAAGAGTCGGAGTGATTTGCCGAAAAATAGTTTTATTCAATTCCAGTCTCCGAGCGGATACCTGATTTTGGAGTATCCATTCTAGTCACGACCAGAGAACAATAGACCTTGTCACGGTTTTCGACGCCATCTTGAGGAGTAGGCAAACCCGTGAGAAATTACGGTGTTTATATGAGAATCTAATGTCGAATAATTTCCGTAAAACGGCTGTTCTGAAAAAAAAACATCAATTGTAAAATAAAGCTACAAAGCAAAGGATTGTCCTAAAAAAATTTGGGGGCGTACCTGCGCTTAAATTTCTCCAGAGGCTTGCTTTAGATTTTCCATATATTTGTCTGTATTTTCCCCGGGACTTTCTTACAGACAAATGTATAGAAAATTTTAAAAAATGGTTGTAGGTCTTCTAGTGCATGTAACGCCCTCAATTTTTTTCAGGAGAGCCTTAGGAGTGAAGCTTTAGTTTACAAATCATATTTTTTTCAGAACAGCCGTTCTACGGAAATTATTCGACATTAGATTCTCATACAAACACTTTAATTTCTCACGCGTTTGCCTACTTGTCAAGATGGCGTCGAAAACCGTGACAAGGTCTATAGATTCAACACAGTTAAGTTAGACGTTTCAAAAGAGCTTTACACCTATCTCATCATTTTTGAGGTCGTCGTTTTCCAGACACGTTTTATCCAAAACCAGATTCATTTCCAAATTAAAGTTGTAAAATTCTATTTTGTTGACTTCCCGACAACAGGTCTGTGGCTATTAAACCTATTGTATCATCGCCGAAACTGAAGCACACCGTATAATGCATGGTGACCAGCTAGTCAGATAAACAATTTCAGTTGTACGTACCACGTTTTTTTCATTTGGCAGCGTTCATTAATCGTGGTTTTATGAAGCCCCGAACCCTTAAGAAAATGCAAAATATTTTTCACGCCTAGCCGTGCTGAAAAACTTGAGAACAAGTTTAGATTTGTTTTGACTTTGCAACCTCTTTAAGATATGTTTTTTTTATCTCAGTACTTAGTAGTAAGCTCCTTCAAGCAAGCAATTATCAAAGCCAGTTCCTTCACATGAAAATGAATATAATATAGCACTTGAAACCAAAACAAAATGCTACTTTCATTTTCTTTCAGAACTCATATATATAGGATTATATCTTTCTCTTTAATTTTTCAGGGGTTAAACCGTGAATAACTTGCTGTATACAGGGCGTTTTTCAGATAGTTATTCACGTGGTCCAAAGACACCCCAATCATAAGAGCAAGAAACGCAGCACTGGGAGAAGGAAAAAATTATAGTAGGCCAGTTTTTGTTTGTCTTGTCCCAATGCGTACCTTGCTCTCCAGTGCGTATAAGGTTTTGGATCACGTGAATGTCTAGCCGCCAAGGGTCCGACTGGTTCGTAGTAGCCATTATTTATTTCACTCATCCAATATTGTAGTCTAGTCTATTTAGGGGTAGTCCTTGATATGGCATACGGACCCGATCGGCTTGACCGTGGAAGATAAGGTCAGCGATTTACGCTCTTCTGGTGTGTGAAATGGCATTACTGTCGAGAGTGTAAATGCCTAGTCTCCCGCGCAGCGCCCTTTTTTCAGTGGAGTCGTAGTATATGTATTGGTCAATGGTACAACAGCAGAATTAAAAACAGACAATTAGCAACTTCGCGAAAAAACTCAGATCAAATCTCCCACTCGTAGTCGTCCTCGTCCTCGAATCTAAAGGTCTATAGTTTTGTAAACAAACTCAGAGCCCCCGTCAGAGGATTCATGGTAATTTTCTTCAGTTTCAAGGATCCAAACATTGATTTTTAAGCATTAGACAGCAGGTTTTTCATGAAAACAGCGTCTGGATGAACGTTCATTTCTGTGCTTTTTTTTTTTAAGCTGAGGCTGGGCAACGTACTCAAGTGCTCAACTCTTAGTAAATTTGCTCCTTAAATTTCATCGGCTATTTAACTTTGTCCGACCTGATCCGATCTTATTCCCCAGAGTTGTTACTTTTAAGAAAGGTACTAAACTCACTCATGGTTGCGTATTTTATTTCCCGGCTAGTTTCAAGAGCGAAAGTGTGGCTTCTTGCTGGGGATAAATATTTGCGATTTTCAGGAGGTCGTGCCCTCGACACACTAGTAAAACAACACGCAGAGATGTCACTGTTTGTAAAACACGTTACCAATAAACAACATGTCCCTGTTTTTCTCTGACGCTACGGTAGTTATTGCTAGGCCTAGTCCCTGTACGGCGTCTTCCCACGCAATCTCGGTCAAGGCATTTCGTTGGCGAACTCGCTGGGACCACGTGGCCCGAAACGTAATAGCCGCGCGAAATAACTGAGGGAGCTTTAGCATCGACGACAGCAACGACAGCGACAACGTCATTTTTAAAATGAATTCCCATTTTTTTCAATCTTTGTCGGGTTTGTTCCAATTTGCTGAAAGTGGCGAGTGTAAGCGAATTTCCCTGGAGTTGATTTCTTGAGGACCGCACTCAAGTTTAGAGAGAGAAAAAGAGATTCGTCGTCGCTTGTTTATAAAATAAAACTTGCAATTAGGCATTTTCACGTCGTAGTCGTGCAAGGACGGTAAAGAAATGTATAAAAGAGCGTTATGCACGTGCAAAGTTGTTGTTTTGCGTAATAAACCTATTGCTTTTTTGACGTCCTGATTGCCGTCGCCGTCGTCCTTGCTAAAGCTCCCTAATGAGGCCTACGGACAAGGCAAACGCTGAGAGTGGTTCCGTACAGTCCTTCGCTATCATTAAAAACACTGGACACGGGAATTTTGTTATTGGCCGTTTTCATACTAGAGCTAGAAATGGATTATCGGTCTGAGACTAGCCTGTGTACAGTCGCCCCCTTCCCGACAGACACCCCTTCTCCGACTTTTTCTGAGGGGAAGGGGCGGCTGTACACAGAAACGGATAATCCCGTCTTCAAACAGTGTCCGTCGAAATTGACGAATAAAGTCAGGCGGATTGTTCATTCAAAATTAAAACTATTCCATTTTCAAATTAAGACGTATTACCTATCTGACGCGAATCATCAAACGGATAACCCATCTCACACGAATAATCCGTCTCTAGAGTGAAAACGGCCATTTCTGTTGTAATGAATTTCGCACCTCGGCCTTGAGTTGGGCGTGTGTGCTTTGCTTTTTCACAAAGATTATTTTTGAATTGACTATTGACATTTCTATGTGTAAAACAGTATTAGAAGTGGAATACTTTATAAAAAGTATGATCTATCAAATGTTAAAGTTTTTCAAAAGAATAGCTTATTTCATCCCGAGATGATCTTAGACTTTCATTTTGCTTTAAAGATACAAAAAATACAGGTTAATTAATATTTAACTTTTTGAAACAAAAGAAGTTAATTTTTAACGTTTTTGTTAACCGTAACTGAAAAGAATTAACCGATAGCCGTAAAAAAGCCAAAATTTTAGCCGATAAAAATTGCGTTATAAGGCTAAAAAGGTGTTTTTTATTCAAGAACCATAAAAACCCATCGATAAATTTTAATCATAGGAGAAACTTTGGAAGATGTGTCTCTCTAAAAGCATTGTCTATTTTGGAGAATACGTCGTTTATTATATTGGTGAGTGAGATCGAAACTTTATAATTTTCAGTGAAAAGTAGGGCAAAATGGCGTCTCTTATAATTATCTCCGCCACATTTCGTTCACAAAGATTTCATTATTTTTTAGCTTTATGCAGAAAGTATGTACTCGCTGTAATGCACATTTAGTGCACAGCAATCGTGTAGAAAATCAAGTTGCTATATTATTATACGAGTTTAGAGAAACTGTACCAGTAAATGTAGCTTTAGGCCAGTTTTTTTTTAAAGGTGCAGGGTCACCAACATCGTACTCATGGCCAGATGCTGACCAAAATAACAAAATGAGAAATGAATACATGCCAAAAATTCAAAACAATAGAAAATTACAAATGTGAGGATTGCCTTCTCCAGGTCACCTACACCCAACACAGAATAACTTTAACAAACTTACGATTAAGCAATCACAAACTCGCCTTAGAAACGGACCGATACCTAAGACCTTATAAAAAAAACCTGAATCGAATAAAGAATGTGTCCAAATTTGTAAACTTGACATGGAGGACGAATATCACTGAACTGTATATGCCCCTCCTACCAGGAAAAACAAACGTTCTATTCGATAACTTGAAATATGGTCATCTAATTAGAGTGAACAAAATGTCACCCAATGAAATATTCATGTTATTTTTAATAAATATCTCTAGCGAGAATTCTGAAACCCCAAAAATAATAGCAAGGCATGTGTTCGAATGCTTCAAAATAAGAAACGAGAAGGAAGACAAAGAGTAGTGTAAAATATGTGTCCGTGTGTATGTAATTATCTTCTATTTGCAATAACTTGTTGTGTAAAGTGTACTAAATAGCTTAGCACAGAAGATTTTAATTTTAAATTATTTGGAAAACGGTTTATGTACCAGGTGGAAACAGGCCCCAAGTAAAGTGTTGTCTATTGTCTATGGCCAATGAACAACCCTAAAAACTGTCCGCTAGCGCCTAGTTGTGAAAACACTGTGATATACATTTTTTTTTCATTCTTAGCTAGCTTAGTATCCTTACGAAAAATAAATAACTTGGAAGATAGCTGTTATTTGGACGGGGGGCGTACTCCAGTTAATGGCATATACGGGGAGGCTTCGCCATAAAAGGGTACCTTAAGGAGGCGTCAGGCATATTAAAGGGTAGAGAATTGACGATCTGGCCCCGATTGACCAAACGTTGGGTAGCGCTATCCACCTAAATCACTATCCAGCGGATACGTATTGGGGAAAGTAATTGCACTATTCACTGGATAGAGCCTTTGAACACCGAAGCCTGAAGTATATGCATGTAAGGTAAAGAAAATCGAATGACGTGCCTTATGGCTTTACCATTTAAATTTATTGCAAGTTACACTAGCAGCCAATGGTTACATGATATGATACATAAAATGATAAGAAGACTCCCTGCTTTAGCTATTTATTTCTATGGTGGGCAGGTACCATGGGGGTGGGGGTACCATCTCTGAATGGAAGGTATACTACAGAGGTACCTCTTCTGCCAAAACTGGTAGATTAAATTAAAAGGGTGTGGGGTTGGATCTCGGGGCGAAGCCTCCCAGCAGAAAACTGTCATGCTCAAAACCGGACTCCCCGATTAGCTCGCGCTGGTCACTGCTGAAATTTGACTGAAACTGGAAACCACGTGTGAAAAGTCTCTGGTACCAAGGGTAACTTCTCACCGGAATTGAATTTATTAACGAAAACAGGTAAGTCAATAAAGGGCTGGGTTTTTATGGTATAAAGTGATATTGAAGATATTTTTCCTTTGAGCAGGAAGGGAGGCTGGGGCAATCAAGTGATCCAAAGAACCCGGAGGACCCGAAGGAACAACATGAGTTGGAATTCATGATCATTACCCTGGAATTGCTGCCTCACCAGAATGGAAATGCAGAAAATGGCACTTCATCGGGCAATGGTAAATCGGGTTTCAGTTTCAGTCGAATTTTAAATTTGAACAAGTGTCAGTTTTATTCCTCTGACAGTTTTCGGAGAAAAAGAGGCCACGCGGGCTGAATCAGTGTCACTGCGCGCACAAGCAGAAGCTATCGAGTCGGTCTGCCGAATCCCGTACTGATATATTTTTCAAAGCATAACACATGTAGTGACAAAAATTATAACTCCCTTAAAATTATTGTTTACCTAGTAAGATATCGAGGTGTCCATATTAAGCGGGTGTCCGAAAGGGAGATTCGACTGTCTGTCTTTTAAGTTCATCGAGCCTTCGAGCATTGGTTTCTCTAGGCCGAATAACATGCTACGAAGGGAGAAAAATCTCTGCGAGCGACCTTCTGTATCTTTGATCGAGCCGCCGTCCAGCGCCATGGACGAATAAATTAACTTTGAAAAGGTAAAACCTGTTTAAAAACAAGTTAGGGCTCTTGCGCAATTGCTTTCGCTTATAACTGCTGCCCAAACGCGAGCCTACTGTGAAATTACGGTCTTTCAGTCCTCCTACCCACATAATTTGTCGAATTTAGGGTAAGCCGACTAGAGTTGAATTCCTAGGGACCGTATCCAAGTTCAGAAAGAGAAATAAAACTTCGTCGTTACTTGTCTACGTTCTCCATAAAACGCAAAGTATGGCACTTTCACGTCGTAGTCGTGCAAAATAAATATGGCTGCGCAAAAGGCATATTTATTGTTTTTCTTCTTAAACCTATTGTTTTTTTTTTGTTTTTGTTTTTGTTTATTTTTTGACGTTCTCTTCGTCGCGTCGCTGGATCTTAAAGTCCCTATGTTTCCTGCGAATCAAGAGGAAGTGATGTTATTTGACGGTTTGACTTAGCCGTCACGTGGACCCGCATGCTTGATGGAAAAGCGAACGGACGCTCTCAGCGGTTTCTTTCCATTCACAGCGTAGCGTCCAGCCTGGAGAAACCACTGCTGGCAGGGCAGTCGCGCCTTGGTCACCATGAAAGCGTTACTGACATTTGCCACAGACGAATGCTTAAAAAAATTCTCGCGGCCCGTCCACCAGAAATGTGGCCCTTCTCCAGATATTTCAAAAACAAGTAAAATCGAGTCTGGTCTTCTATCACTAATCTTCTTCGTTATTAAGTCACTAAAATTTTGGTAAAACATGGCAGATTTTCACGCCAATTTGAATCCACTCAAGAACATTTGAATGCTGCCATGTTGCCTCGTACATTTCCAAAAGTGGAAATGCTCTGGACGGTAAATATCATCTCATCGTAAATGACGAGATTTAAAGTTTTAAGCTTTCCCTTTTTCTGTCTCTTAGCTAGAACACGCCCTACAATAATTACAACATGACAAAAATTAAGCAACTAAGAAGGTTAATGGACTTAAGTTTGGTCCACCTTATAATAAAACTACACCTGTAATGTTTAATACCAGCTCAAAGTGTTGTCAACGATATGTTTAACAAGAGCTAATTAATGGAAGAGGGTGCATTAAGCATAATCAATACTTATGTAGTTTTTTTTTGTCCATTTAACAGGCCCACGACAAACGCCTCCTTCAAACACAACCAATCGGGTTTTAGCTACTGCAGCTGCGGGGGTGGCTGCTACTGCTGTAGGTGTACTTGCCGCTCCAGTGGTTGCTGGCACTGCTTTAGGTGCGGTTGGATTCACTTCCGCTGGAGTAGCTGCTGGTTCTATCGCAGCAGGTATACAGTCAGCTGTTTATGGTGGATCTGTGGCTGCCGGAAGTCTGTTTGCTCTTTGTCAGAGTGCTGGTGCAACCGGAGTTATTGGTTCAGTGGCGACAGCTGCCATTGGTGGTGGTACTGGATTGACTGGGATTGCTGCAACTCTAGGGGGTTTTAGATTATTTGTAAGGCTCGACTTTTTGCATATTTATTATTATTAACGTTCCCGTAGACAGTAGAATTAGATTAAAACTAGTATAGTCAACAACGCGCCACATTCGATTCCACTTCGACAGCACTGAAACTGAAAAAAAAAATCAACATAAATCCAAAACAGCAACTAAGGAAAGAAAGAACTTACTTCCTAATATGCGGTTTTGCTATGCACGAAAAGACGACCGTGAACATTCGTGAACGTCGTGAAAAATATTTCTGGAATGAATTTTTATTGGTGCTGTGTCTGATCACGACAAAAATCAGGACCCGCGAGAAAGCCACAAAACCACAAGGTTGTTTGGCTCACGCTTGATTAGTTTTCCTCGCAACATGTTTGGGGTTTTTTAAGCGACTAGCTCGCTTAGCGAAATGTTACCTTGAATCAAAGTTTTATATCATTTGCGTCATGTGAGGTACTGGTAACTTCATCTCCTCAATTATCCAACTATTGGTGACCTTAATAGCTCAACTGTAGACATGGGCGTGCTGTTCACGTGAGTTCTTATTAGAGACCTTAAGATCAAGGCTTAGCTATTACACTTAACAGCAACCAGCGGTTAATGCGGTTAGCGGTTTCACATTAGCCTTTTATGCTTATTGCAAGTAAATTTTTGGAATATCATTTTTGTCAAATCGAAATTACAGCGCTAAATCGAATAATTCACGAATACCGAGAAGCTTGTCAACTGAGGTTTCAGTCAGTTTCTAAATGAAAAGCAGTTCCTTTGCATTAGAGAATAATGATAATGATGATGATGATGATGACAATGATGCTGATTTGATGATAATAAAAAAAAATCGCATAATTTTTGTTGGTGGTACAATAATAAGAAATTATATGGGTGAGGTATTTGTGGTATCCGAAATAATCAAGGTCGAGGAAATTAACACTTACGTTATCGAATCCTTGATTATTCGGTATATCACAAAAACTGAATCTAATAACTGTTTTATTATACTGATTGATTAAAAAAGATAATGATCAAACATCCGTCCATCAGAATAAAACGTCTTTGTAGGTTGCGCTGATTTGCAAAATTAAATTGCAGGCTCTTAGCCAATGAGAAGATAGATAGCCCAACGCATGCCTTCGTAACCGTATCTTTATTATTTCTAATGCGCATATGAACATAATTGTATGGTATATGCGCATTGTAATTTTATATCTATTGCTATTATTATGATTTATTTACCAAAAAAAAAAACTCAATAGTTATTCCATGGCAACGATGTTATAGATCATACACGGTAGACATTTGTATTATGAGTCGAATGGGTTAACGTAAACAATGGTTTATTAATCTGATATACGTAACAAGCAAATGAAAATAAAACATTTTAAAAATCGTTAAATTCACAGGGAAGGAGGTCCGACACCATAAAGTTGGTGATTTGTGGAGGCGGAGTTGGAGCACAAGTGTTTTCTGGCATTGCATTTTCTCAAAAAGACACTGACGTTCGAGTTCTTAGTTTGAAGGAAGATGATGCAAAGCCCTGGAAAACTGCACTGCAGCAAAAGCAACTTGAGGTTATATTTCGCTGTAAAGGGGAGGAAACCTTTCGTATTGTATCCAAACCAGCTTTAGTGACCAAAAAAACAGAAGACGTAATGGGACATGCTGAGATGGTGGTATTTATGATGCAGCCGTCCTGTCTTGAATATTATTTAGAGGCTTTAGCAACTCACGTTAAACCTGGCACCATTATAGTTGGCTTACCGGGGAACAGTGATTTTCACTTTGAAGTTCGTCACGCGCTCGGGAGGAAAGCGCAGCAATGCACCACCATGAATTTTGAGTCATTACCTTGGGCGTGTCGTACTACTGAATTTGGAGATAAATGTGAGGTGACTGGTATCATCGACACACTGCCGGGGAATATCAAGGTAGGCCTAATGTCGCTTAACGAGAACTGACTATTACCTCGTGGATTATATGACATAACCATAATTCTCAAACTCATTAATTATTCATGAAGATGAAACAAAGGAAATCACTACCGTAAACAGTGGTTTGGATATTGTATCTTAAGTACCATAAAATTTTGAGAACTTTAGCTTTGAATTTCCTCATGAATTATTGATTATTTGAGAAGGTATATCAAACACTCCACTCAGCGTTCCATCCGATATCCAGACACCTCAAAGTCGGGCTTAAAAAATGAGTGGAGGGCAATTTGGTCTGAAATCATACGCGTGACTTTAAAAGTGGACGAGCGAACAAATCACAAGAGTATCATTTCAGACCAAAATTGCACGTCACGAAACTCAATTATATTACCACTTTATTACAGCCATTTTGAAATCGCAGAATTCAGTCAGTACCAATACTTGTTTGACCAAATAGCCGGTTTGTTGAAAGCGGAACAAAAAGGCTTTTACATCTTATTTTGTACCCGAAGCAGAAGTGGTGCAATATCGAGCAAAAATGGTGCGATTTAAAACAGAAATGAGGTGCTTTAGAACATGAGTGACACGATTTAGAAAAGAGGTGATTGAGACCAAAAAATAGTGTGATTCGTGAACAAATCACATTGCTGAGAGCCAATCAAATTGCAAGAATCACTAGTGATTTCAAAAGGGATATATTTGGACTATCTTTTTGGACTATTTGGACTATCTCTTTTAATACCTTTTTTTTTTCATGTGGAGTCACTATAAACTAGCCGGAATTAAGAGAAGCTGACCACTTACACTATTTACAAAGCTTAGCCTTTGACTCATTCTATACTTTTTTCACTTAAAAATAATCCAAATTCTCAGTGAATGATCACATTTGAAGAATATCGTTTGAGTAAGGCGTTTTAAAAAAGACTGCATGATTGTTCACAAGCGATTGTTGTTTTAATGCAGCCAAAGCCAAGAGAGAATTCCGTCTGTGCACGTTTTTCAGGCCTTCTAGCGAGTAACGTACCGTTACTAAAGGTCCTAAGTGTAATAACTTTTTGCCCTAAATGTAATAAAGGTCCTAAGTGTAATAACTTTTGACCCTAAATGCAATAAAAGTCCTAAGTGTAATTCTTTCAGCTCTTTATATACTTAGGGTCATAAGAAGATTTCATAGCGTTTGCTTTTAGCCTTATTACAGGTTAACTGAGCGCCAGAATGTGTCTAGGGAATATCAAACACTAAATACCCCAGACAGATCCCCTATATAGCCATTTGAGAAACAACTTATTATTCAGTTATTGATATCATTATCACTGTTATTTTTATTGTCATTATTAACTGAAAAGAATGTTTAATCGAAGTGAATTGTAAATAGTCCTTTGACCGAATAGTGATTAATTGTAAATAGGTTTTAATAGTTAGCATTGTTATCAATAATACTTCTTTAACGACAACTTGAAAACAGAGGTCCATGATATGAAGCAAATTTTTTAAGAACTCTTTAATGTCAAAAAAGGACTGACGTATCTTAAAACTTATGTAACAAAACAAAAAAAGCCTCGTTTATCACAGCAAATTTTCTAAAGAAACTGTAACTTCATCCACTGGATTGAGCTAAAAAATCTGTTTCATAGGCAAAGGCAGCCTGTAGTGTAACTATAAAGATATACTGCCCTTAATATATTGCTGTTTATATATAACTTCGTGTTCACAGCATTCTGTATGGACCGACCGACATACTCTTTTGGAAAATGATAAATAAAAAACATTTCTTTTTTTGGCGCAACATTAAAAAACCCCATAGGCAAAAGTATTTAATTTACTACGATTGTTTCTAATGAACATTAATACTTCCTTCAATTACTAAATTACTACTGTGTTTTGAAAACTTTTGTGTAGATTCCATTTGTTTATAACTCGCGTTTCACGTTGTAGGGATTTAGTAGGAAACACGATCGAGACGTAGTTAATTTATAAGTGTTTCTCCTACTTCTTGAGCGCTCTAGCCGCTTTCTAAGTTAATGAATATCTATGAAGACTACAATAGGGCGAAGAAAGTGAATCGCCAGCTGGCTATAACACTAATATCGCATCAGACCGTCGCATGTTTCAGTCAGGGACCATATCAAGTTTGGGGCTGTTATACTACATACATGTATACTGTTAAGACTTCCATTATATTTAGGGCTAAAACCTATTACACATATAATTAGACCCTTTATTACATTTAGGGCCAAAAGTTATTACATTTAGGACCTTTATTACATTTAGGGCCAAAAATTATTACACTTAGGACCTTTCTTACATTTAGGGTCATTTATTGCATTTGGGGCCTCAACACTGTTAGATATTTGCAATAGCAACAACCGTCTACTTATAGTCTTTCTCGTCAAATATGCGAAACTTGAGCACTAAAATATTCTTACATGTTAAATGAATAAAAATGATTAAAAATAAATCAGAATTAAATGTTCGAGGGCTTAAACAAATGAGTTTAGCTCAAGCCAGGATCATTAAAAACATTTTTTAAACGACTCAGAACGTCAGTTCAGTTACTGCAGTGTATGATGCTAATTTAAGGAGGCATAAAGGAAAAAATAAACAAAACAAATATCAACGAAGCACAGCTTTGAGCGGTAACTTCAAGACCGTGACCGAAGACACTTTCATTTCATTCATGGTGGACTCGGCATTAAACCTGGGTCGTAAGTAGAGACTGATATACTCTAATGGGGCTATGTCATGATATTTGCTCTCTTTTTGAAAAAGGCTAAAGCGTGTCTTCGCATCAATTGAAAACGAAAAATAAAGGTACACTTTTGTTATTTAATTGTTTCCTGCCGTCTGTTGCTACTGATGACAAGGATGGGTAGGGATTGAAACTTGAAAGGGCTGGGCCAAATTTTTCAAGTTTTTAATGCTGTGTCTGCAAAACTCACCAAAAATGGTTTTTGCTCTCTGATGAAAATTAAATTGTTTGAGATCTTCTTCATAACTATTCAATAGCACTTTGTTATAAAAGTACAGAGTACAAATAAAACCATAGTAGAGAGGTGTTCATTCTTTGAGGTTCAAAATGTGCATGATATATATGTATTTTTTATGTTTTACCAGAGAGGAGACGTCACTCCAAAGAAGGACCCAGTTTCCACCCTGCAGTATCTTCTGGGACCCCTCCCTAAACTGGCCGTACAGTTCATCGGCTAAGGCCGTTTATGCAACCCAAACAGTATTATTTGTGAACTTGACATAAAGTGATTTAAAATCTAAAGAAAAATAATACCAAAAGTATATACACATATAGCTCAAACTTTACGTTTGTAGTTAAAATAATAAGAAAGGACAATAAGATTTAGCCCCGCAGTAAATTCTTAACTTTTGATCGCATCACAACATAAGTTAAAATTTGCCCAAATATTTCGATCGCAGCTGTAGTGACTTTCTTTAGCGGGAAGCTTGGAATGATTAAAAGGAGGCGACACCTGGCATGACTTTTTGAGGTGAGTTAACAAGTTAAAGTGGCCTCAACGACTTACAACGTATCGTCACAAATTTAACTTCGTGTTGCGATCACGATTTAGACGTGCAATCAATTTCGTCCAACAGATAAGTTTTCGTAAAATGAAGATAAAGTTTAATTAGCCAATGACAAAGCAGTATTATTTAAACATGCTTTTTCATTCCCATAGTACATCTACGTCCCATAAAAGCAGTAATGGTTGTTTATTTAAAGACGTCGAAGGTTTGTTCCTTCGGCGTTCTATTTTTCATCCTTCCTCGTATAAAAAGATCTTGCGGCAGCGGCTGAGAAGAGACCTGCAGCACCTTTGATGCCAAAAGACCATTTTACAGTTGTCGACTTACTACCCTAGCCTTCGATTGCATGTGAGGCTGATGGTGACCTTGTCTTGATACAAACGTCATTTGCTTTGTTATGGAAATTGTCCTTAAAAAATACTAGTTAGCATAAGAATGACTTAATTTACATAATAAAGCACGAAGGTTTGTATCAAGACATGGTCACCGTCAGCCTCGCTTCAATCAATAACTATAAAAAGGCCTATTCCAGCGGCCCCTGCGCTTTGGCCCAGTGCAAACGCACTACCTGAAACCACAAGCAGACTGTGTTGCCCGCGGCAACTCCTGCTGCGGTGAACCCTATTGCTGTCAAAGTAGCAGGGGCGGGTACTATGGTAAGACCATTCACTACTCCGGCCAAACAAACATCAGTCAAGCTCCACCCTGGTTTAAAGAATTTCTATTAATAACTTTCTAAAAAAGTACACGTGAAGCAAACAATACTGGATAACTGCTAACTTTGCTGATGAACAGTTTGTTATCAGCAAAGTGACGTGACTGCGAAACCCCCCAGGATGTTTGTACTCATAGACGTATAGATGCTACAGTTGAGGCCTGACATGCACATTACTGTGTAACTGTATGCGTCAGAAATAAGGTAGCTTTTTCAGGTATATCAAGGAGTGGTTCATTTAAGGTGTTTCAAAAACATCTAGAAAAGAAGGGGGAAGTCTATATCTGTAGACATGCAACGTCTTGCACTACGAAACGTAGGACAGAGCTTATAAACGGGTTTTTAAGGTTAGGTCACATGGGGCCACGTGACTTATTTTGTCATATAATTACTGAAGAAGAACTTATCTGCACTAATCTAGATAACAACAGAGTAGGAAAAGTGTTATACAAAATAAGGAGAGTGGTGCGATGAGTGCAAAATCGGAAACCGATTTAGGGGTACTATTCTCCGATTTAGCACTACGGATTTCTTTGAATTTTACTTGGAATTGAAGTATCCGATTGTACGATTCTTCCGATTTCAACAACGTCTACCGATTAGAAAGTTGTCGGAGATATTCCTGAACACGACCGATTGGATTTTGAGGAAGGGGGATGCAAATCAAATGGAAGAATCAACAGATACATGGACTGTATCGCGGGCTTACTTACAGCAGTACGACCATGTGGCATTACCGACAGTGAGGGCACAAGAGATGTACACATGAGTCATGCACCCAGGTATACGCGTTTTTGTTGTTAACACTCAGATTTCGAAAGAACAACGGTCGATCTACTACGGCTGAAATTCGTAGGTGATGACAGAGCGTGCGATCTCCACCAATTCTTAAAGAATTTTAGTAAGAAAGAAAATGTTGGCGCGAAGATTTCTTATTGAGCAGGTCAAGTTTGGTATTTTTCAAGTGCAAAAGCACAAAGAACGGTGGTGTATACCCGCGAACAATAAAGTGCCGCTATCACCAAAGACACTAGAGTAACAAACACTGCAGTGATGATGAGTAAGCTTCAAAATTGCTTTAACGCGTTGCTTTCAACTACTTTTTATGATTTTCACTTTTTATTTTAGCTGAAATTTTGAAAAGAAAAAAGGTTGAAGCTTGTACGCTTTTGAGTTTGAAAAACTAATAATCATGTTGAAAAATGTTGAAAAGATGTTCAATTAATGTAAACTAAGCCTCTGAGTGAATAAAACTCATTTCATCGTTTAGTGGCTTTTAATTTGTCATAACTTTTTGAAAAAAATCTCTGTACTTGAAAAATAAACAAACAGCTTCATGGTTGGTTCGCATGTACAATTTTTATTCACTTGTTGTGAAAAATCACAAACTCACTCGTTCGGTGGTTCACTCGTTCGTTTGTGCATAGTTATTAGAGGAGACTGGTTATGAAAAGCGGCAAACATCAATGATAAAAACAACAGTGCTGCAGTTTATGTTGGAAGTACCGTGAAAGTGCACAATCCTTTGTTTTCTGTTGGCAAATTGTTACGGAATAAATTAATGCAACGTTTTTATTGGTCAATACAATCAAAATGATAGGAATTCTTTTGAACGTTGTGCACTTTCAGGTCCACAAAAACATATAACAAAGGAGTCTGACGGGTTTCATAACCATTCCACTCAATTAACTATGGTTTGTGATACTTTGAAACTCGTGAATAAAAATCGTACAAGCGAACCAACCATGAAATAATCTCTATATGCCTGAGTCCTTAGCCAGAACAAAACAGTTTATAATATGTATTAGTATTTACCAAATCAGTGAATAGCAATTTTCTCGCGTTTTGATTGGCTCCCGTAACTCGGAATATCCTTGGCTATTTACTGTTTTGCGACCGGAGCCATGATGGATTCTCGTTTCGAGACACTTTCGGAAGAAGAAATTTGTGGCATAAATGAAGCAATCGTACAAACAAATACCAAAAAAGCGAGAAACTTTGGCTTGTCAGTGTTCACTGGTAGGTAGAAAATTATTTTCATGCTGAATTTGTCGCAAAATCGTAAGATGCACTTGACAAAATCCCCGAAATGTTTGTGAATTGAAAACGAAGTTCTTACTAAGTGACGTTTTTAATTTACAAAAAGTTTCCATTTTTCAGTTTTATCCAACTGATTTGAATAGTATAGTATATAGGGGTACCGGGACATTTTTCATATTCCGGGAACCATTGACCACCCAGCCACGGGCCACGCCCATGACCACGCCCTAATCAATATTTGGTAGTTTGGGCCCCTCTCCGGTACATGTTCAAGCGGTTTATACACAGGAGGTATTAATTTAGAGTTCATCAATGCTGCTAATGGTCAACCCACTACCTTGAGACAACCAAACAGCTATACTATTAAGTATCTGCTGCTGTGATAGTTGCAAACTTCACATAAAATCGTTAGTGTTGAAAATAATCTGCGCCCTGCTATTAAAATATGCAGTCTTGATATATATTTTTATCATCTTCTATCCTAACAAAGGTAACTTTGAGAGTCTTCACAAATTTGAATCCTTTTGTGATATTGAGTATAGTACCAGATAATCTGCTAATAGCCAAATCTTTTATTTTGCTGCTGTATTAAGGCATCTGTTTTGGACTTTAATGATATCTCAAATGATCGTGTTTAGCCTTTTAGAGCCCGTCGTTTTTCATTAATTCTTGTCCTAGGGGTTGGTACTCAGTGGTCGTTGCTGTTTCTCTGAGTGGGAGCCGGAATAGGCCTATCAGTGAAAGGATAGGATTAGCCTCAAAATACTGTATCAGTTTTCGGACATTTCTCCTTGGTGTAGGAATTGGAGTCCTTCTTCTTGGAGCAAGAATAGGGCGATTAGCTTCTTCCAGCATTTTAACCAGATTTTAGAGTTCACTCATTGTGATCCGCCGATAATAGCCTTCTAACTAGTTCATTGCCATTACTCACAATATTATTATTATTATTATTATTACATATAATATTTTTTCCCTGACATACGCTTACTTACATAAGAAGCCATCTCTTTAAACCATTATGGTGGGCGTGGTCCTGGGCGTGGCCGGTGGCTGGGTGCTCAATATATGGATCACGGAATATGCAAAATGTCCCGGAACCCCCTATTTACTATACTTCTGATTTGGTAAATACTAAAACAACTATCCCCCTCAGGGTCGGTGAACAGCGCCCGATATATACCTCGACGCCTTGCGTCTCGCTATATAATCACTACTATTCACCTCCCCCTCGGGGGATAGTTAAACTACGAACAGTCTCTTATTTTTCTTTGCAAAGTTACCGCACGCGAAACCTAAGCACCTGAGCGGCAAAGCCGCGAGCCTCGAGAAACGAGGGAGTAAGCACGAGAAGAAAAAATAAGAGACTGTGCTGACTCTTTTGTTTTGTCTGGGGACAACGAAGCAGTCAAGGTAATTTAATTAATCAATTAAACCCGAGTAACTTGAAACGATTTATAAATAGAACATAAACAACTGAAGAAATTACACTTTCTTTAAATCTGGTAAGATTGCCTTGAATTCGTTTCCCTTGAGGAAATTCACAGCAGTTTCCTCCTGTAAGTTATCCTTAAAAGTTTTATTACTCGGATTACTGCTTGGTTCGCTATTGTTTGCAGTTGCTTCAGGGGCACCCAACGAGAATATAGTTCAAAACCACATAAACATAACATTGTTGAACGTACTTTAGTATTTAAAAGGTATATAAAGGCTTATTTTTATCCCCTAAAAATTTTTCATCTGTTCGGATTTCCTAGCTGAAAGTATAGTGATCCGAAAATTATAGGGATCAAAATTTACCTTTTCGAAAATTTCAGCCAGAAAAAAGGCTCCCGAAAATTCTAGGTGACCTTTTTCGGGTAAAAATCCGTTAAAAATGGGCAATTACACGATTGTTTTGAAGTTCGAAAATCCTAGGAGAGGCAGGCAAGCAAGAAATTTTTCAGAAAATGATCCGAAAATTCTAGACCTCAAATCGTCTTCCGAAGAGATAATTTTCCGAAAATTGTCGTTGGGTGCCCCTGTTGCTTGTGACGCGTGACTATTTTTATTACTTGCAATCTCACCGCAGACCAGTCAATTATCTGTCAACAGCTGTGCAATTGACCAATCGGTTACTCCGTTTCTGGGCTGACGGAGGGTTTGTTTACTACAAAAGAGTCATCAGTCCGTCTTCTCTCGTCTGTTCACAATCCCTTATTGTAATAATAACGTCGTGGTTTGCAATCGGGCTGGATGAGGTAAGAACTAGACGGATTTTAAGAGAAAAAGCGGACTGCAAGCAGTCTAGGGGATAGTTGTATTCTAACAAACGTAAAATAGTTACAAATACTCATCCAAGAGAAAGAGCTATTATGATGGAAGTGAACTACTGCTTACAATTAAGTTTTTTTTTTTTTTTTAAAATAAAAAGAGGGCTAAAACCTACGAAAGTAATGACTTTTCTTTTCCTTCCTACTTTTAGCATTTTTTCTCCTTCACCTTTACCTTTATTAAGTTAGTAAAGCCGGTTGGGCATCAATCTAACTGTTAAAACATTAACAATTAATGAGTGAGGCTGAGTATCTTATGAAGAATTATGGAGATCGAGGAGGGTGTTATCAGTCGAGGCCGTAGGCCGAGGCGGATAACACCCTACGAGATCTCCATGTTTCTTCATATGATATAAAAGCCGAATTCAATAGTTGTTTTATTATTCATTCAAACTAATTCCTAGTTTAAAAACATAGCTAAAACAAGCTTACCTTCATCGATGTTAAGTTTATCTTCGATAGTTTACGTTTAGGTTTGTCCAGCTCAGCAAATATTCTCCAAATAGCAGATGTCGCCCTCCGAGTTGTCTTCGTGCTGTTTTTGCTATGTTTTTAGCCATTATTTCGCCTTGTTCCAGCTGTAGTTCCTACTCTTGAAACGAGTGAAGTGTCCGCCATTTTAGTTTTTACAACGAAAACAACTCAATCTCGTCCCCAGGTCTTCTCGGTTAACGATGCCTTAACCTGTAGAAGGCTGCATTTTTGACGTCATTTCCTCGTTAAACAAAAAATTCTTCCAAATTTGGTCATCAGTAACTGGTTATGGTGAATTATGTGTGAACTTTTAGCCAATCAGAATTGGGAAAATATTTTGAATGAATAATAAATACATATTAATGACTTGGCTAGTTCTCGATCAGCGAAGAGACCCGGAAAGGCCGAAAGGAGACAGCACAGGGAACCCGAACGCTGTATTAGCTAATAGAATAATTAAACGTATTTACATTGTATTATTAGCTGACAAAATAATAAGATGTATTTACCTTTGTTCCTGTGTCTTTATGAGTCGTTTTAGAAGGGATTTGAATCCGATCAGAGACGGTTAACATTGCCGGTTATAAAAATTCGTTTTCTTGTCTGGCGTGTCGTAAATAAAAGGGTCAAATTTCGTCTAATATTGTTAACTATTAACTCTCCTCTAACAGCCACGAGAAGAGAAAGTCAAAAACTCTGTTTTTGTGAAAGAAAATCAGTTTAGCCAAAATTACACAAGTTATTATCAACTTACCTTTTCTGAATCGAATAGTTGTTTCAGTGATCTGAGCCTGGTTATCCATAAACTACAAAATAGTCAAAAACACGAGCAGTATGAAGCAGAACAACTGAACCACGAGCTGCACACAGAAATGAAGCCGAGCGCGATCTGCCTAGAAAATGTGATGGAAAAAGAGACCGGAAATGCTCAACCTGGCGCATGCGTAGAGGTTTTGTCGCGGTGCATGTCATGTGGGACACGCGACTGACTTCCGGGTTAGTTCCTGGTATTGAACCGGAAATCAAATAAGCAGAGCTCATACCGGCTAACACGAGTATCGATTGCGTGTCGCGTGCAAATGAATTAAAATATGGCCGACGAAGGCGAGGACGAAACTTGTGATCAAACCAAGCAAATTCCCTGGCAAGTAAGTTTGTATGACGTTGCTTTATTTGTCGAAGAATAATATTTCCTCTACAAGCCACTTCTACAGTATATGAAGGAGGGGAATACTATTTAAGAGCGACGGTCGACAGGAAATATCGACCATCGAGTGGCAAGAGTTGAAAAATCCATTTCTTCATTTTTTGTCCATAAATAGCTTTTAGGTAGATAAGTAATTTGATGTACCTTGTTCTCGCAAAAAGCCTTTTATTTTCGAGAAAAGTAAGAATACCAGTTTTCGTGGTCGGAGTCTGAATATGGCCGTATTTTCAACTCGAAAATTTGCTAGCATCATCTCTCCTCGTGTTCGCAAGTAAAGCAGTAAGGAGAAATTTGAACACTTTCCATTAATAGAATAACTCTTCTTCTTTCACTAGAAGATACTTTCAAAGCAATATCAAGACGCGTTGAACTAACATAATTCAAAAACGAAGAACAGGTTTTTACGGTGACAATAACTTTAATTTAGTGGTTGTTTTTTGCGGCATTTTTCTTCTTGTGGTATAGCTCAAAATTTTCCCGGTCCTCGTTTATTCACACATTCATCTAAAGCATACCTTAGAACTGGCTTGGGTTCCTTTAGGTAGCCTCCAAACGAAAGCATCGAAGTCCGGTAAAAATAGTGAAGCGTGACCAAAATAACTTATTTAACGGCTCCAAGTTTCCTCGATCGTAAAGCAACAAGAGGAAATATCTTCCTGTTCCGTCATCCTTAGCGAACTACCTTTGTTAAAGTCCTTATTTTCCGATACAAAGTGATAACCAGAAAAAGCGCGTTTGATTTTTTGTTCTTCTAAATATATACTGTCGGGATCGAAAATGTTACTCTTTCAAGAATTGCGTTGCGTTACTACCGTGATTTTGACAGCTCCGTCTCTTCAAACGTAAGTTATGTCACGTGCAGTCACGGAACAGATTGTCACGCAGAGGCGCCGGCTGGTATTGTTTCAAAATGGCTAAAATTGACCCAGTTTCACCTTTTTACCCCACTCTTTGATTGGAAAAAGGAATTTTGCAATGAGAAAACCTACAAGAAGTACAAAAAACGAGCCTTTAGGCTGTAAATATCTACTTTTGTGCGTTTCGAAATTGGAAGTGTTTCAACAATTACCGCCGGCCTACCATGAAAATTCCGGAACTTCGATGGTGTCTTACAGGGATTACATTCAATAACGCCGGCCAATGCCCAGGTATGTTTTAAATGAATGTCTAGATGCGTGATTTAAATAGCATGAAGAGAATTTGGAGTTATACCACATGTTAAATATTTCCGTCGAAAATGAGTAACGAACTTAAGTTTTTGTTATCCTGAAAATCTATCCCTCATTTTTAAATTATTTCAGTACGACGAGCTTTGCAGGCTTTGCTATTGCCCTGAAAGTATCGTTTGGTGGAAGAAAAAGAATTTTTCTGTTCATGGAAAGTGTCCAAATTTATCCATGCGGCTTAGTTTGCAAACGCAAGGAAAGTTAATGTTAGCGAATTTCAGGTTAAAAATTAGGGGTGGTCTGAGACTCCGACATCGAAAACCGATCTTATAATTTTTCTCACAAATAAAAGGCTTTTGGCGGGAACAATCTACATTAGGTTTCTTATCTGCATAAAAGCTATCTATGAACAAAAAATGAAAGAAATTGATTTTTCAATTCTTGCCACGAAATTAAGATTTTGGTCGATTTTTCCTAACCGTCGCTCTTAATAGGGAGTTTCGCTTAGTCAGGTTTTAGCTATCGCTAAGTGCCAACGAGCAAAGATTTTACCTAAACGCGGGCGCTGTTCAATTTGTTTAGAAATGTCATGAATTAGCGTAATTTACGAAAAAATAATTTGAACTCAATTCGATTGCATAAGTGAAAATCACCTTCATGGTGAACTAAACTGTTCTACTGCATAAAGAATTTGAAATCCCAACTTTACATAGCAAATTTTTAGAAACTAAAATTCGTGTCTAAGGGTTTGACAGGTCATTTTGCGTAAAATTTAGTGGTCTTAAAAGCGAACTTAGAATCCTCGAAAAATCATGTTCAACTTGAAGGTATATATTTAGCCTACAAAACGAAGAATTGTTCTAAAAAAGTTTGGGGGCGTACCTGTGCTTAAATTTCTCCAGAGGCTTGCTTTAGATTTTCCATACACTTGTTTGTAATTTTTCCCTGGACTTTGTTACAGACAAATGTATAGAAAATTTTAAATAGTGGTTCTAGGTGTTCTAGCGCATGTAACGCCCTCTCAATATTTTTCAGTAGATTCCTTTGGACTGAAGCTTTAGTTTACAATTTCTTTTTTTTTCAGAACAACCATTCTACGGAAATTATTCGACATTAGATTCTCATACAAACACTGTAATTTCTCACGCGTTTGCTTACATACTCGTCAAGATGGCGTAGAAAACCGTACGGTGACAAGGTCTATTATGATGCCGCCTCGAAGACGCGAGGCTGCTCGTTAGCAATTAGCTTAGGTTATTTAAAGGAAACTTACACTACATGAAGTTAAAGGCAAAAGAGGTTCTTGCGCTACCTAAACAAATGAAACTGGTCGAAAAGACAACAAATATATTGTAGGTCTTCAGTGGCACGAAAATAACTCGATCAGTACTGTCTTCGGGCTTAATTAAAGAAATACAAGAAGTACAAGGCTTATCCATTCTTAATTTCTGTCTAAATTTCTTCTTAGAAGTTTTAACAGTTTTCCAAAGTTTATCCAATCTCGCTTTATTTTTTAACGACATTTCAATGTGGGAGATAAGTCCGTTAAAAAGTCCGTTAAAAACGTCGAAACTCATATGTGCCAAACTTTGGTCGATTCAAATGCAAATGAGCGAAAACGATAGATTCGACACATTTGAAGCGTTTCAAACGAGCTTTACACTTATTCACAACCAGAATCATTGCCATCTTGAAAATATAAAATTCTATTTGTTGACTTTCCGACAACAGGTTTCCGGCAAGCTTGCCGGTTCAGTCCAATAGTCTCCCCGCTGAAAATAAAACAGACCGTTTAACAAGCGTTGTAATGCACTCGCCATTTGTACATCTCCCATTATCGTACAATTTGTTTACCTCCCAAACCTTTGCATAACATTTGTTTTTTTTTTCCTTTGGGCATTACAGTCGTCCCAAGAGAAATAAAAGACAATGCCAATTTTGGGGGGCAAAGAAGGTGTTTTATATGGGAGACGTGAAAATTGCGATTGGTGACCAGATGAATTTTACTTGAACGTATCACGTTTTCTCCATTTGGCAACATTCATTACCAATGGCATTATGAAGCTTCGAACCCCAATTAACAAAATATTTTGAAAACCTACAGTTGAGGACAAGTTTAGACTTGCGAAAACAAAGCTTTTTAATTATTCATCGGGGTGTTGGGTGTAGAGAAGGGGGACAGAACCGGACTAGTTGACTCCAAGAGGGAGAACTGATATATATTGTATAATGACTGCGCGTACATCATTCAAAATTATGGTGGGTTTGTTATTCCGATTGGTAGTCATCAATGCAAGAAAAAATTGGTAGAAGTTTTAACTTTGCGACCTCTTTAAGACATATTTTTGTTCTTAATACTTACTTAATACTTAATCTTTAAATAGCAAGCATTTGTCAAAGACAGTTTCTTTAGCATGAAAATGAATATAAAGCGATTGAAACTAAAACAAAACGCTGCTTAAAGATTAGATGCTTCTCTTTTTTTGTGAGGGTTAAACCAGGTGAATGACTATTTGTAAAGGGCCTTTTTTCAGCTAGTTAGTCACGTGGTACAAAACCACTGTACTAGAGAGCAAGAAACGCACACGCTGGGAGATAAGATCGTGTAGTTGCAGAAAATATCCATACCCCCCCCCCCCCCAATCCCACGGAAAAGCACCCCCTGGAATGGAAATTCCAATGGGGTGGGGTGTCTAAAACAAAAACCTTTTCCGTGAGGGGAAGGGGGGGGGGGATGGATATTTTTTGGAGCTACAAAATTTAAAAGATGTTAGCCGTATGTTTGTCTTGTCCCACTGCGTCCCTTGCTCTCCAGTATCAGGAGCGTATGACCCACTGGGTCATAGTCTCCTGCCAGTACGCATGGCGATTTTGGATCATGTTGTCGATGCTAAAGCTCCTTAATGTCTAGCTGCTAAGGGCCTAGAGCAGTTCTAAGCAGCAATTGTTTATGGCTTAATTTAGGGAAATACTAAATAAAAACTGTCCACCTGTCATAGGACAGGTCATATCGGACATGGTTAAATTGCCAATGAAATTTACGGAGAAAACTACTAAATAATTCAATTTAGTGATATAATTAGCTCATGGCCTATGCTTCAACCCGTTATACGAAAATCAAGAAAGAATCATTTCCTGTGTGGCACAATGTATGCCGACAAGCTTCAGCTTCAAAAGAAAACAGCACGAATTGAGCGTTTATTCAGACTTTTTTTCTTTGAAACCTGCTGTAAAAAAGTAATTTTGGATCCTTGAAGCTGAGGAAATGAGTATAAAGCCTTTTCTGACATCTTGAGTGGGCCTTCAACCCTATTCAGACCTGTCTTCTTTTTTTGTGCTTCCTGCGGCGGAGGGGGGAGGGGGAGGAGGTCTCCTGCAGCCGCCCCTATAACTTCAAAAACGCTTATGATACGGCTACCAAAATTACACAGAATAATGTTCTCATCATTTCCAACATCTAGGCACAACGTGATTGGTATAGTGACGTCATTATGACTTCATATTGTTGAATTTCGTCCCCTCAAAGCGAAAAATTCTTAAATTGTGAGGTGTCTAACACAATCAAGATATAGGTTAACACATTAGTAACCTTTAACAATAGCTGTAACGTCATTGGATCCGCCATTTTGAATTAGCTAAATGTATTCAATTTTCCTAAAATCCCTGTTGGCTAGAACCTCTTTAGAACCTCTAATTTGATAGGTTTTTGTTGGCCGGAAGCTCTATTGTTTCAGAGTTAGGGTTCATTGTTAGTTTTGTTTGGGTGAGGGCTATCTATTGTTTTCTAAACCAATCCTGTGAGCCGTTCTTAGAACTTCCGGCCCAACCCTGAAAACACGTTTACATGGGGCTAATCGTGACAGAAAAAAATGGATCTGTGTACAAAAGGATGCTCAGGAAGCACAAAAAATTCGCAAGTTTAAAAATGCCGAGAGAAACAAACATTTTTAAAACTTGATCTAAATTCATGTTTTTTTTTTTCTCAAATTAGTTACTAAAAAGCGTTACTAATAGCCATAATTGGTAAGTTAAAAAGATATTGCTTAATTAGGTTTCATACTAAAATCAATTTTTTTAATAAGTAAAATTACAAATCCTCCATTATACGAAAAAAGCAAATTTTGAAAAACATGACTGTCAAAACTCGGTTGCCATGGGAACATCGAGGGTAGCGTACACGTCACGACAACTTTTAAACGTTCTCAGATAATTTTTAGGAAAGGTCACCATGTTTGGTGGTCATAGACTTATCAATGCATGAGGGCAAAAAAGACTGTCGGCAAGTTGCTAGTCGTGGAAGCGCTGAGTTATTCTTAATGATTTTATGCTTACTTGTGATAATTAGAATCTTTAAGAGAAATTATTCTATAAGGGGAGGCTCCGCCCGGATTTGGTACCTTTATTAGGCGTCAGGTTTATCAAACGGTGGGGAACTGACTATATGAAGAAACTGAAAGGGTAGGAAAATCGGAATTTAAGCTTGTGAAAGGGCCTTTAAAGGGCCTTATCTTCCATAGCGACGAGCCTTAAACGTTACACAAGGAGCCCATGGTAAAACGAAAATAACAAGAAGACTCCCATGTTAAAGGGGTACCATTTTTCAGTGGAAGGTATACGAAAGAGGTACCTCTTTGTATATTATGAGTGACGAATTTTACCTCGGGGAGGAGCCATCCCGTATAAAACCGTAATGTCCAAAATCTGGACTAAACCGATTATAAAACCGTGCTTGCGATTGGCTCGGCGCTATCTAAGTAAGAGGGTTCCAGAGGCTTTTAATTCTCGCGCTTGTCACTGCTGAAGATTTGACTGAAACTGAAAACCACGCATAAAAAGTCTCTGGCACCCATGGTAGCTACTCACCCGATTGAATTTAATAGCGAAAACAGTAGAGCCAAAAGAGGGCTTATACTGAAGATATTTCTCCTTTGAGCAGGAAGAGAGGGAGGAGGAGTCAAGTGATTTAGAGGACCCGGAGCAACCAGTGGAGATGGTGGAACCGCAGCAACCAAGGGAACCGGAGCAACCGGAGCAACCAGGGGAACCAGAGCAACCAGAGGAACCAGAATTACCCCGGAATGTTGAAAATGCAGAAAATTGCACTCCATCAGACAATGGTAAAAACCAGCTAAATTCGTTAGTCTTACTGAATGTTTTGTTGAGCACAGAAATATTTATTTTTTGTAAATGCTTTTTGAGTCAAATTTGACCAATTTTTGTATTCCTCTGACAAATTTTGGAGGAAAAGAGGCCTTGCTGACCGAATCAGTGTCACTACCGCAGAAGCAAAAGCTTCCGAAAGTCGGCGGAATCTCGTACTGATATCGTCCAAACTATAACACATGAAGTCTCCATCTTTTTGCAGTGTTGCTTAGCCTCGGTGGCTGAGTGAAACAAGTTGATAATTCCTAGGGACCCTATCAAAGTTCAGAAAGAAAAATAAAATTTCGTCTTTGCATTTTCACGTCACAGTAGTGCAATAACGGCAAAGAGATGTACAGAAAAGTGCCAAGCACAGGCTGGATTCACCTTGCCACCGCGTCGTTGGATACCTCAAAGTCTCAATGTTTTCTGTGAATCAATAGGAAGTGATGTAATAAAAGCGTTTTGACGAAGGCGTCATTTGGAAGTGCATGCTTTATAAAAAAGCAAACGGTCGTTTGCAGTGGTTTCTCTCCCTTCATAGCACAGCGTCAAGCCTACGTGGAGAAACCACTGCTCGCGGAGTAGTATTGTCTCGATGGTCACCTTGAAAGCGTTACTGACATTTTGCCACAAATGATTGCTTACAAAACTCGCTCGCGCGAACTTTGGCCCATCTCCACATAACACACGAAACAACTAGAATATCTTGAGAAAGTTCTAAGTTTTTTTTTTTTTCCAATACCTGTAAAAAGTATTAAAGGGAGGTATTTCAAAAGTGAAGATGATTCGTTGCACGAAATAACAAGTAAAATTGACTCGTACATCGAAAGAAAACTCTCACTTTCTCTAATATTTCGCCACCATTGTTTGCCATCTTATGCACAAGTCTTCTACCACTTCTTCTTCCTCATTGTGTCACTTAATGATTGGCAAAGATTGCTGCAAAAACGCGAAACACGGCAGATTTTCATGCCAACTCGAATCCGCTCGAGGATATTTCAAAGCCGCCATGTCGTGATGTTAGACCACGTTATGCTAATAGTTTCACGCATTTATAATTTCCAAAAGTTGAAATGCTCTGAACTGTAACTATCATCTGAACGAACGTAACTAATATTATTTTGAGTTTTAAGTTGTCCATTTTTTTGTGTCTTAGCTAGAACACGCCATACTATAATAAAAGGTGACCAAAAAAACAAACAAACAAACAAAGAAGGCCAATGGCTGATAGTGTGGCGTCCACCGTTTTAAAAACAACACCTACAACATCAGAGTTTTATCCTCGGTAATTTTTAACAAGGGCTAATTAATGGTTAAGAGGTCATTGATCATTGGATATTTAGAAAGGCTTATTTGCATTTCGTTGAACAGGAAAAAAACCATACTCTAACAAAACCAAGAAGATTGCAGCTGCTGCAGCCGTGGGGGTGGCTGCTACTGCTGTAGGTGTACTTGCCGCTCCAGTGATTGCTGGTGCTGCTTTGGGTGCGGCTGGATTCACTTCCGCTGGAGTAGCTGCTGGTTCTATTGCAGCAGGTGTACAGTCAGCTGTTTATGGTGGATCTGTAGCTGCCGGAGGTCTGTTTGCTCTTTGTCAGAGTGCAGGTGCCACCGGAGTTATTGGCTCAGCGGCGACTGCTGCCATCGGTGGTGGTACTGGATTAACTGGGATTGCTGCAACTCTGGGGAGTTTAAAATTATTTGTAAGGCTCGAAAGTTTGCATGATTAGTATGTTAACATTAATAGCGGACAGCAGAATTAAACACAAAGGTGCATTGGGCTGCTGCCCCGACGAATAGAACATGCATAGAGAGGAGCTTTAAAATTCATGCAATATCAGACAAAACAATACTAAAACTAAGAACGAGAATAATTTTGGGAATTTTCAGTTAGTGTAAGTTTGTCACGTTTTGAGTGTCATGTAATATTTTTGAAGGGTGAGGGGTTGGGTTGGGGGGGGGGGGGGGGTGTTGGAGGAGAGGGTGCATTCTGAAGATGTCCCAGTTAAAAATAATAGCTTTCTTTTCTCGTTCTGATAGGATAATTTGCCTTTTCATGTTTTCATTCATATTGGTGGGATTGATGTTTCCCGTTTTTCTTGTTTATATTTGAAACGACTAGCCTAATCGAATGATCGTCCCCATTTTATAAAGCAGAAGAACGTAACACGCAATGCCTTCTGGGGCGGTTATGCGTCCTCCATTTTGTCTTTTTTAGTTGGGGACGACTGCCACGGGCAGTCAAATAGAGTCCTTTAGATCCGACTACGAGTACGACTACCAGTACGAGTTTACTGTTTTTGAAGAGCTGCGCATGCGTCATGACCGTGACAACATCACGCAAGTGAACAAACTCGTTGTCCACTTTTCGTCGCCGACAACTTTTTTCTGAAAAGTGGTAGTGGGGACTACGAGATTTTGAAGGTACGTTTGTTTCTTTGGCCTAAGGTGAAAAGAGTTGGTTTGTTAAATGCACCTAGTGAAGCGGTGAAGAAAGTTTTAATTACAAACGTTTGTCACATTTGGCAACGGAAATGACAAACCTTTACAGACGCTCTTTACAGCTTACTTTAGCCAATGTAGCTTCCCCTTTCTAAGAAAAATACCTTGCATTCTATAAAGCCATATTAAATTATCGTACCGCGGTGAGGACGATGAACATGTGATCGGGAGAAAAAAATCTTGAATTACGCAAACAGTAATAACTTTATTTAAGGAGGGTAAAGACATTGATTACTGGTCACCCAGTAGTTTTCATAATGGCCCTCCTACAATTAAAGTAATAAAAAGTATCGATTATTTAATTAACTACCAATATAATCTACCAACTAAAATTACATAATAAACTACTATTAATACAATATTGATTAATTGACTACTAATGAAACTAAAAGGTTTTACAAATCATAAAATGATCAAGAGAAGAAATCAAACTACGGTAAAGTTTAAATAAGTAATTTTTAAAATTAGTATGGGAGAGTGTCTTAGGTTCGGGATCAAGAGCGTTCCACAAACGGCAAGCGCTTGATTGAAACGTTCGAAGGCCAGAGTTCCTTTTACAAGCTGGTGTTGTAATATTGTTATTGGAAACGTGGTCGTTCTTTTTCTTCAGGCAGAATTGCTCTAAGATTTTCTGGACCTATAAGCTTATTTAAACGATTCGGTAATTTTCTTCCGAAAGATGAACTTTAAATTTTTATTCATAAAGGTTCTGGCGAATCCACCAGTTTTTAAACTCTTACGGGCTTCAAACGTAGTTTCTTTCAATTAAGGTGATATTTTAGTTATCAGAAGGTCGTTTTCATTTTTTCGCCTCTAGAGTTTACCTAAAGAAAATAATTTTTCACTGAGTTATTAAATAAGGTAATGCTCTTGAAACAAAACTTGAGCTATTTCTTATATTAAAGGTCATATAAGTTAAGCATAACTTATTGATTAAGGTGGCTCCGTCATTAATACAGGCGCATTTAACTGTTACGAAGTTTTCGTCCTAACGTTTTTGCTTTTAACGTGATGGCTGAGAAACTTTGCAAAGAACAACAGATATCATTCGGCAATGGTACGAAATATTCCGATTTCGTTGATGGCAAATATATTTTGCTAAATTAGCGCTCAAAAGGACCCTACTGTTCAAAGAAAATTGCGTCTAGTAAAAAACATTTGCTGATATTTTTTACTGAAATTTCTGGTATCGGCTTTAATTGATATAATATTAAAATATGCTAGAGGAATTTCAGAAAAATCGTTGGAGCAGAAGTCCGTGACTAAAAGTCGTCCAAATTTAGCTGTGAAATTGTTTTGGAATTTCAAGAATAAATTGCTCTCAGGTAGAAGGAGACACCAGTTTGAATTTTCGGGACAAGTGAATTCAAGTTTGCTAATTCTTAAAGCAAAAGCCGATTGCCTATCGTGCTATTCTTTAAAAGGTTCTTTTTAGACCCTGTTTACATGGAGTGGGGGACCCCGGTCCAGGGTGAAAAGAAAATCATTTTTACAGCTTGCCATTCGGGCAAGCTGAAGCTAGCATTAAATTTTACTAGCCCAGACGTCATTTCAACTAGCCCCAAAAACTTTTTGTTCTTCTGTTATTCAAATTCCTCATAAAACATCACTTGCCCGTCGGGCAAGTTAAAAACAGAATTCCCTAGCCCGATAGCAAAATCCACTAGCCCCGGGCTATCGGACACTACTTTCTTTGCACGCTGCCGGTCTAGTGGGGTAGGTTTCTTTTGTTTTGTGTCCCCCAGAGCGTGAAAAGAAAAGAAACCAACCCCACTAGACCGGGGTCCCCCACTCCATGTAAACAGGCCCTTAGTTTTATAAGCACTATAAATTGCTCCAATTCTTGCTCTGAAGTAGAATGACTTGTTTCTTGACATTTTTGAAATATCCCTTGGAAGTTTTGGCTCAAACTCCTGCTACATGCATTTTGATGTATTGCAATGCATTTTCATTGTTTTTACTGCCGTTCGTTGCTTCCAACTCAGGAAAGAGGTATTGAGATTGGACGCTACCTCGTATCAGAGCTCAGATAGAACTGTTCAGTACCTTTGTTTATGACTATAAAATGAGCACGATTGGCAGTTCTGCAAAGAATTTCGCACCTCACCCAGGGGGGACGATCGACAATGATGCCCATACCTGTGAACCGAATCACATCCCAGTGCAAAATAAAATTATCGCAAAAATACTGCCCGTGAATAAATTTACAACTCTGAAATTTTTGTCACTCCTTCCTTCAATGAATGGGTGGTTTTTTTCTTGATTATCATGTTTTGCTCTGCAATACATGTTTATACAGATCGGTTCGCAGAGATGGGCATCATTGCCGTTCATCCCCCCTGGCTGAGGTGCGAATTCCTCGCAGAGCTGCCGCTCGTGCTCATTTTCTTGTCATAAACAAAGGTGCTGGACAGTTCTATCTGAGCTTCGATACAAGGTAGCTTACAATCCGAATACCTATTTCCTGAATTGGAAGCAACGTACAGCAAGAAAAGCCGTTGAGGATGCATTACAATACATCAAAATGTATGTAGCAGGAGTTTGAACCAAACCTGCCAAGGGATATTATAAAAATGTCGAGGAAGAAGTCATTCGACTTCAGAGCAAGGTTTGGAGCAATTTATAGTGCTTCTAAAGCTAAAGAGGGCCTTTTAAAGAATAGCACGATAGGCAATCGCCTTTTGTTTTCAGAATTGGCAAACATTGAATTCACTTGTCCCGAAAATTCGAACTGGTGGCTCCTTCTACCTGATAGTAATTTATTTTTAAAATTCTAAAACAATTTTACAGCTGAATTTTGAGCGACTTTTAGTTACGGACTTCTGCTCCAACGATTTTTCTGAAATTTCTTTGGCATATTTATTATATCAATAAAAGCCGATACCAGAAATTTCAGTAAAAAATATCAGCATTTTTTTCTAGACGCGATTTTCTTTGAACAGTAGGGTCCTTTAAAGCGCTAATTTCTCAAGAAATATTTACCATCAATGAAATCGGAAAATTTCACATTATTACCGAATGACTTCTGGTGTTCTTCGCAAAGTTTCGCAGCCATCGCGTTAAAAACGAAAAAGCTATGACGGAAATTTATCACAGCTAAATGCTCTAGTATTAATTACAGAGCCACCTTAAGGCAAGCGATTAAAAATTTATAGACAACCTTATTTTTGTTTTTTTTAAATTTACCATCTAATTCGTACGGGAATGAAATAAATAAAACATTATTCCTTATAGCTTTCCAGTTACAGAGGTCGTGATATTGTCATTTTATCCTTTCCTGTTGTTGACATTAATTAACAGTAATTTAGAGCATAAGTAAAACCTTTGTTATCGTTTATTTATTATTATTGTTATTTTTTTTTTTTTTGATGATAGGTTACCAAAGATCTAAATTGCGCACATTCCTTGCTTTTTGGTATCACTGAAGTAAGAGTTAAAATCCACGGGTGGAGCTTCTTTTTATGGAAATCTATTCCAAACACCCTAAAAATTTTTAGCTATGTGTTTGTTAGTTGGAATAATTTGCATGTTTTGTTTTCTATGGAAACATCAACCTTAAATAACCTGTTTTTTCCTCACAACTGAGTTTGTGTTAAAGTAAAACATTTTTTTGCAAATAAGTATTCATCCCTTCATTTTCTGCTTTTATTTTTCAACTGATGAAAATAAGACGTGAATCTTCTTTAAAAACAAAATGATGCACTCTTGTGACCTTTCATCATTAATTTCTTTCTTTTTTTACCATCAGATATTTTTATTGCTATTTTGGGTAATGCCATGTAACTCAAAGGAAGTACCTAATAAATTGTTGTTGTTGTTGTTGTTGTTTAGACCACCATGGCCAAAACGTGAAGTATTCATCTGGAAAAAATTTCATGAGACTCCTTTACTAAAAGAGGTTCTGTTGGAAGAACCGTATAAGTTTAATCCTGGAACAAAAGAGAGAGGGACTGCTTGGTCTCATATACTAGACACCTTGAATAAACAGGAAATGAAGGTAACACAAAGGTCGGTGCGAGAAAAGTTCGACAAGCTCTATCAAGAGTTCAAAGAAAGGGGAAAAAATGAGATAATGGCTAGTGGTGCTGAAGTTGAATATGATGAAAATCATCGAAGCATTAACAGAAATTCATGAGAGGATGACATAATGTGAAGAGGTGCGACAAACAAAAGAAACTACTGAGAAAGTAACAGCAGTGGAAATGAGAAAGACAGCAACTGAAAAGTTGAGTGCTACCAATACACGAAATAGAGATGCAGATGATGGTGATGAATCAGAAGAGGAATCACCAAAGAAGAAGCAAAGCCATACAAACTTACTGGAAATGATGCAGCAGAGTATAGCCATGAAGAAAACTGAACAGCAGGAGCACTGGAAAATTAGACAAAGAGAGCTTGATCTAAGGGCATCATCAGAATTACAACAACAGCAACAATTTCCAAAAAGTTGTTTTGCAACATCAGCAGCAATTTCAGCAGGAGCAACAAGCCATGAAAAATGCACCAAAATAATGCAAAATAATACAGCACATACATAAATGTAGCATTTAACAATACAATTTTGTTGGAGAATTTTTGATATGTACGTATGCATGGTACCAACATTTTATAATGATGGTATTTCCACAAATAGTTTTAGAAACCATGATGGCTGTATCATTTACTATGCCTTTTTTATCATATCACAGTTAACTTTTAATGTTTATCATCTTTGAAAATATTTAATGGTTTGACTCATTATACCAAACTAAGGGAGCAAAGAGATTACAGTCAAACCTGTAATGGCCTTGTAATGGCCTTGTGTCTAACGGTCACCCTGTATATTACAGTCAGATGACATTTTTCAAAATTATGTTGCCTTATATTTTCAATAAAGTTTACCTGTACATGTATATAGTTACTGTAGTCATCTGTATATAATGGGGGCGGTCACCCTTTTGACTTTTGGTCACCAAATTTGATTACAATCAAACGTTTGGCGAATAATAACAAACTTTCTTTAAAAATTTATTACATTGTCGTTGACTGCTTTTCTCAAATAGTTCACCGATCACTGATTTATTATCTCAAGTACTTCACTAATCTGAACATTAGACCTTTGCAAATCATGTTTTTGTTTTTTAAAACTGAAAGTATTCGTGGATACTAGGTGGCGGCAAATCAAAATATGCACTGGTGCTGGAGACATAAAAACAGGTTAGAACATTTCTTAACAGACCACAAACAGAATACATAGTGCCAACTGCACTAACGGCCAATTTTGAGGTTCTTTTTAAAGTCCAAACAAGCAAAACAAGATTTGATATCACCGAAAACCCATTCTACGGAAGACCTGACTTTGCTCATGGATAAGTTAAAATCTTCTTGATCTGTGAGGTGTCCTGTTCTGAAAGGAGCTTGGGGATGGACTCTCAAAGGGTAGGCAGGAGCTCCATATATACATAGTGGATTTCCTGCCTGATCAAAAGAGTGCTCTTCCAGCTGGTCCAAGAGTCCTGACAACCTTAACATGGCTGCATCATGTCTTTCCCTTCTGTAAAAAATCAAAATAGTTCACAGTTAAGTACGGATCTACCACTCAAAATCAAAGTATGGATCAGACACCCACCTCAAATCGATTGAGGCTTATAGTTTCTGGCCAAGATCGACATACCATACAGAAAAAAACAAGCAAGGCCAAGAAGTTTTTTATAATAACTTAAAAAAAGATTTCCACCTTACATGTACAAAAAAAAAATGTTGCATCTCTTAAGATCCCCCCCCCCCAACACTTATCTAATGGTCTATCCCTAAAAAAATGGTCGATTTGTTGATCACCCCGCATTTTTATTGAGCCAAATTGACTGTGACTTACTATGCATGATTTTTGACTCGTTGTGGCTAAAAAAATTAAAACTGGAGATAGAAAGCTACTTTCATCAAAGTTTTGAATCCCATTTTCAATAATCTCTATCTCAAATAAAATCAATTTACTTTTGCGTTTCCTCAGTGGTCCGCATTGAGCATGACGATACACATATTCTTGAATATCAAACTAAAAAAACCCTAATGCAAATAAAATAAAATATGGCTGTTGCTTCCCTACGTGTACGGAAAGTATTTTTGGAATAGGATGGCATTGTTGATCAGAAAGTGGGTCGTGGCATTGATCACGAAATCAAGCCAATCGACTCACCTATCGGACCAAAAAAATTAGCGATCATACCATTGGGAGGCACAACAGACTGAAACTTCAAACAGTGAACTCTTTTATGACCATTGTACACTACACGTAGGTTCTCTCCGGGCCGGCAGATTGGTCTTATGGTACCATCGACAAAGCCCCAACAGTTGTCTAGGGCTGCGCCTTTCTGGTGGATTGCCCGGGCAACCTCCTCCAGGTTGATTCGGCTGCAACCAAGGCTGATTGAGATCTTGAAGAAGATGACCTTGAGTACTGACAACATGGTCGTTTACTTCTGCTAAAATTAGGCTCATTTCGGGAACCGAGCGACCCAAACGAGCAACCATGTCACTCAGCCGGCAATCTCTTTAGGAGCATCAGAAGCCCTTCCTCTCGAGAAGCCACAGTTCCGTTCGGGCAGGTGAATTTTGTATTCTTAGAGCCTGGCTAAGAAGTTCTATTTCGTACGGAGCAAACCTAAACTCAGCTTTCACTTCAGCATCTAAGAGGGGGGGAGGGGGGGGGGGGGGGGGGGGGTCTTTGAGCCGTACTTCAATTTTATCAAATTTCCAATACGGAAACGGCGGATTCTTCGTGGTTAAGTCGTTAAAAATCCTTAGCACTTGCTCCTCGTCCATCACGACGTCCAGATAAAGCACCATAGATGCTCCTAATCAATTTTTCTTCGAAAACATTGCGAAAAAATTAGTAGCACGAAAACAGCCTCTGCGCGGCCACAACTCGTACTCCTAGTCGGATATAAAGGTCTCTAATAGCAAGTGGAGTTGACGGAATACGACCTATTCGATTCTAAATTCAACAGCACAAAATGTGTTGACAACATTTGAAACTAATCGAATTCCAAAACAGCAACTAAGGAAATAAAGTACTTCATAAAAGGAACTTTGAATGACTTTTTGTTATAAACGAAAAGAGAACCGTAAATACCGCTGTTTAGTTTCCTCACACCGTATTGGCGTTTTTCTTGCAACGTAGTAACATTCCAGAAATATTTCTGGTGTTCAGGTTTCTGATCGTGAGTTTCACAGTCTGAAAAGTTAGTGATGTGCATAAAATGAACATATAATCTCTATTTACAAGCTGTTTATCTCTTTTCAAAATCTTCAGTTAACCTGATGTATTCAAACGATAATATGTACGTCAAATCGAAATTTAAGGACGTTAATTGAAATAATTGAAACCAAGAAGCTCTATAATTAGTCAGTTTTAAAGCTTGCAGTGCCTTTACTCTAGAGCATAGTGATGATGATGATGATGATGACTACGAATGTAATGAAAAAGGAAAATACTATTTAAATTTGCTGTCCAAATACTTTCATAGGTTTGAACCTTTTTTGTCACTGATAGAATAATAAAAGAACGTTTTTTTCCCTGACAACGGATATTATTAATAATGCACAGCAGATACAGAATAACTTCGGTCATGAATCAAATGTGCAAAAACACACCAATTAAACATATACATGTACTCATTTAATTTATAGGGAAGGAAATCAGACACCATAAAGTTGGTGATTTGTGGCAGCGGAGATGGAGCCCATGTGTTTGCTGGTATCGCATCTTCTCTTAAAGAAGTTGACGTTCGAGTTCTTGCTTTGCATAAAGATGAAGCAAAGCGCTGGAATACTGCACTGCAGCAAAAGGAACTTGTGGTTACATTTCGTTGTGAAGGGGAAAATATCTCCAGTATTGTATCCAGACCAGCTCTGGTGACAAACAACCCAGAAGACGCTATGCGAGATGCTCAGATGCTGATATTTATGATGCCTGCGGCCTGTCATCAAGTTTATTTAGAGGCTTTAGCACCGCACGTTCCACCTGGCACCATTATAGTTGGTTTACCGGGGAACCCTGAGTTTGACTCCCAAGTTCGTCACGTGCTCGGAGAAAAAGCGCAGCAATGCACCATCATGAATTTTGAGTCATCACCTTGGACGTGTCGTACCACTGAATTTGGAGTTAAATGTGAGGTGACTGGAATCATGGACACACTGCTGGGGAATGTCAAGGTAGGCCTAGTGTCGCTTAACGAGAACAGACTATTACCTCGTGGATTATTTTATTTTATTTTATTAGCTTCGCCAAAAACAAATAAACAAACAAACAGACAAATAGAAAGAACGTTGACAGGGACACCGCAACAGCTGTGGCCAGAACAGCGGGCCCTTTATATCACATAAAGTTAACATAAATGACATATTGTAACTCAAACTACCCTATTAGCACGGAAAGAGATTTTTCGTCTGCCTTTTTTTTTACGTGTTACGTTTTTACGCATATGAGGGCAGCGCGGACAATCGGTCGTCGCGTCAAGCTGGTCATACGGTGACTCCTGGGCTCGAGCTACCGCTCCTACCACTAGTTGCTTGATTTATTTCTCGTTCTTCCCGAGTCGAAACCGTGGAGCGAGGTAACTCGTACCATGAAGACACTGCAAGGGATCTTCAAGGTCAAGCAAGTGACGCTGAAGGAGATCTAACCACTGACTTTGATAATCCTATTCAGTCCGCCGGGGCGTTTTCTTTGAAGTCAATTAACTTTGAAGTCGTTTAAGCTATGACCGCCAAAAGTTAACAACTTTCTAAGACTTTCTCTGGGAACATTTTAAAGTCGTCGCGTCGGGAACATCAACATTGACGTTACCATAGCAACTGAACTTTGACAGCTATGTTATGGAAAATTTGCTCTTTTCTGTAAAAAACGATTCCATTTCGATTCTGACCTATTTAATGATTATATAACACCTAATTAGGCATTATTACAATATTAAATAAAGTAAAGCTGTTAAATGTAATCCAAAATAGTGTCGCTTAATTTTAATCGTCGCTAAATTAAAGTGAGTACAATGTGAAATTTCACCATCCGCGTATAACTTTGTGAGAAGAGCGTTAAGATATGACATTACAGTTAGAGCAGTAATAATAATAATTTACTCACTTCTATACACAGTTCGTTTATTTCTTTCAAAAGTAAGTTTCAGAACGTCGTGTGAAGCTATTAGCGTTATGTTCTAATGTAGTCGTAAACACTTTGAAAACCTTGATTCACCAAAGTTTAAGTTTATGAAATCGCGAAAATTTGTGAGTTATGTTTCAAAATGTACGAAAAATCGCTAACTTAACGTGTCGCCAAAATTTCATGAAAGGTAGCTCAAAAATAACAGGTCCAAAATGGCGGATGTTTTCAGTTCCTTCAATTTTCGTGTTTTTTTTTTTTTACTTCTTTTGTCATAACATTGATTTGAGCTCTGACAGCGACCAGGAAACATTCAAAGGCCAGACCATCAACTACATTACCGGCCGGGGGCATAAAGAAAAAAAAAAAACAAGAACAAGAGCAGCGGTTTGAAGGGTAACTTCAACACAGTGAGGAAAACGCGTTCATTCCATATATTGTTAGACATGCATTAAAAACATGGGCACGAATATGTTCTAATTAGAGTTTGAAACTGAAAATGTTACAAATATGCACAGGACGAACATATTATGTATTTTTTGTGTGCATTTGACCAGGGAGGAAGCGTTGCTTCGAAGATGGACCCAGTTTGCAGCCTGCAGTGTCTCCTGGGATCCCCCCCTGTACTGAGAGTAACTGAGAGGATCTAATACGACTGTTTATACCTTCCAAAAAGTACTACTTGTAAACTTTATTTAATACAAAGTGATTTGAAATCCTTGTAAACAACAGCAACAACGACAACAAGCAATAAAGTAACCCAAAAATATGTGCAGTTCACATCTATAGTTCAAACTTTACACATGTTACGCAATACGAACAATGAAATTTACTATTCTGTACAATTTAAAATTTGTCCAAATACTTCGATCGCAGAAATCAGATCGAAAGCGAATCAGCAGAACGAAATCATTTCAATCTATCTTGTATTGATAAACTTATTGAGACCGATGAGGTCGGAAGTTGCAACATACCTTCACAAAATAAACTTGGTATCAAGATCAAAATTTAAGACTTGAACTGAATTGCTTCCAACAGAGAAATGTTCATAAAATCAAATTAACGTTTACCAGTCAAGCAGTATTATTATTCTTATTACATCTACGCCCTATGGAAGGATACTAATGGTTATTTATTAAAAGATGTAGTTAATATGTTCATTTTGCCTTCTATTCTTCATCATTCCTCGCATAAGAAGTTCCTGCGGCAGCAGCTGAGAAGAGACCTGCAGCACCTTTCATGCCAATTACAGCAGCCCCTACGCTTTGGGCCAGTGCAAACGCACTACCTGAAGCCACATAGCCTCCATACACTGCGGACTGGGTTGTTGCTACTACTGAGCCTGCGGCAACTCCTGCTGCGGTAAATCCCATTGCTGTCAAAGCAGCAGGCGCGGCTACTATGGTAAGAGCGCCAGCTGCTCCTGCCCAACAAACATCCGTCCAGCTCCATCTAGATGTAAATATAATTAAAGAATTTCGATTAATAATTGCCCCCAAAAAAGGTGGTCAAGCCAATTTTGGGTGAAAATTGTTGGTTTTCACATGACGTCACTAAAATTCAAACTAAAAAACTATCGATCCTACCGAGATTTTACTCTCACGATGCATTAGAGCAGCTGAAAACTAATTTTCATACACATTTTTGCTTCAAAAGGGTTCTTGGTTTTGTAATAGAGTACGCTTGAATTTCTAAGCTCACAGGGACATCGATACTGTTGTTGTCTGCTTGACGAACAAATGAAATTTTCGTAAAGCATTAATACATGCATTTGGCTTACCGTTCACTTGAACTGGAGACATGCTGGTAAGCAAAAGAGAAAAACAACAAATTGACGCCTTATTCAGCATTCTTTTCAGAACTTATGAAGCTTGGGTTAATATCTTACAGCCTCAAGAGCCTTTTGCTTTGAGTTTTTGCTCAGCACATAAAAACCCTTCACTAAATAGTGGCAAATGAAGCTTTGCAAGATGGCGGGATCTTATTGGCTAATTTCTTGGCAGGGCATTTGTGTATACCGTTCCAGATCTCCGGGAGTGCAAACCTCCGAATACAAATACAACCGTCTCCCCTTTCTCGTCGCCACAAGGGTCGACGTTTCGCAGAAGAGAGCGATTCGAGGAATAGGGATAGACCACTTTGTTCTCAGGCTAAAGCAGTGAAGAAAGAATTTATTTTAACTAATTAAATTGCGTTATAGGGGGTTTTCACTCACCTGGCCAGCTTCTGTGCTAGTTTATTGGAACAAAAGAAAGCGTTTACACATTTGACTTACATACATGCACGATGGATGGCCGCGAATACAAGATAAATATGTCAATGGAAAACCTGACCTAAATAAACTTCGTGCTGTCCGCCTTTTCTCCTAAATCTATCGAGTTCTTAGATATAGAAAGGAAGGGACAAAAAAACTGTTTTAGGTGACTTTGAGGCAAATTAGAGACTGCTCGCAGTTTAGTGGACTGCGCGAACACTCTTCGGCGTTGGTTCGGAGAACCAAACTAATGCAACATCTGAGTTTGCTTAAAATATTACAGCGCTTTTATCTTATAAGCATTTGTCGGGCGTTTGTCATCTGGTCGGTCTCCGTGGTGGGCAATTTGTCAAAAAACCTCTGCCCGGGGGTGGGGCATTTGTCAATTCTTCTAGAAGAGGTTAAAATCGTTCATTTTTCAATCATGTTCACTGAAAGATATGCCTATATTGATAGCTATAGATATTTGTACAACGAATATTTTTAATACATGTGCTTTAAAAGGATACGTGTGGTTTTCGCTCCATCATCACCCTTCTGAGAAGTTGCTTCCTGCAATCGTGTTCAGTTCGCACATCGAGGAAAAACAAGAATTGTTTAAAGAGTGTAAAGGAAAAGACACTTTCTTTTTGAGCGAATGGTTGAGGAAGAAAGGCCAAGAAGAACTCTACGATATATTTGAAAGCTAATATAAACTTCGTGTTCTCCTCTCTTTGTGTGATCAATGCGCAACGATTAAAACGTTGACGGAACGGTTCCATCGTGATGAGAAAATACTCGTCTTAAGACCGTCATGTTAAGCTCGTCGGCTGTTTGTTTATCATTCACTATGTGAAGTGTATTATCAAAATTCTACCTTATAGTTTTGTCATTGATATTAATCAGATCGATATGATCTTTTTTGCAATAATTATAACTAGCGGCTAGGAGCGATTTGCGAAGGGTGCTTCACACGTTTTGATCAGATGACCACAGATTTCCTATAAATAAAGCATGCATTTACGGCTAATTTACAGGAAAGTGTAATTTTGTTGTTGTCCAGGGGTGGGGCACTTGCACACTTTTTTTAAAAGCCCCACCGTGGAGCATTTGCAGCTTTTCCAAAAGAAAATGACAAATGTCCGACAAATGCCCTGGGTGGGGTGGGGGGAGGGAATGGGCACGCACCAGTTAAATTTTGCAGGTGATAGCACGAATCGCCTTTGTTTACTGTAGAATCGAATATAAACTTAACAGATCAAACCATCACTCAATTTTTTGCAAATCTGGTAAAATTATCCGAAATATAATCCAATGTGAGGCGGGAAGAAACGTCCGAAGAGCGACGTATTCGGAAAGGGAAACTTTGCAAGCGAGGCACGAAGTCACTTTGTTTTCGGGCTTGTTTCTACTGTTAACTTTGTTTATTCATTGTTTTTCCAACCACTCCCGTGAGGTCTTCCGAGAGGGGCTGGCAGCGAGGTCTGGAACCGAGTTTACATGATCGCTCCAGCTAAGAAATTTGGCCGAATGAGACTGAGTACCAATTTTCCTTCAAAACAAGCATGGCGGTGAATGCAGATATGAAAGGACGATGAGTTTTTGCTCAGTTTTCAAGTTTTCCCGCGTCCTTACATTAAGGAACGGTTTTCATGAACTTTGTTAAAGGAATTTTTGGACGTCAGCAGGCATGATGTATGAACAGTTCATGGGTGACTTCACTTTTCGTGATTCGGCATCTCGGCAAGTTCAGTTATTTATAAGCTCCGTGAATTTTACGAGCGACCACTCTGCTCCATCTCTTATATTTTTCCGTTAACAGCGGTATTAAGACTCTCTATCCTAAACACATGCTACGAGCACACTGCTTTAGTATGAGTCTTGCAACAGTAATATGTAAATGTTCATTAAACCAATTTTCTAGTTCGCTGTTCGTAAGTTTGTTTGAACTCTGGGAGCCACAACAAATATTTATGGGCTTAAATACAGAATACAGGGCCAATTTAGTAAAAGCCAGGGTAAATGTTCCAATCACTTTGCTTCACATATACTAGGTCTGTCAGTATAAGATATTTTTAATATCAGAAGGCTGGAAGGGGTTAACTGAAACTTCAAAATCTTCACTGGAACATCACTGGAGTGATAATAAATATTTCCAACAGCAATATCGCATTTAGTAGTTTTGTATTAGATAGTGGCTTCGGTTTCAAGGTTTCGGTTTCGGTTTCCTTGAAATTTTTTATACAAAAATTACCCTTAGTTCTGAGTTGTACTTGAAATGATTATAACGGCTTAGTGTGGAGGCAAGAGGCTAATCCAGTCGCTAATAAGATTGAGTACATCAGAGAGGGGTATGCGTTGAGAAACTCCCTCAAAAGACTGAAGTACAAGAAACAGAAAAAAGAAAATTGAATGTTTTGCAAAGTTTATAAGAGAATCAAAAGGGGCTTGAAAAATGTACAACTTCAATTTTTTGTGTAAGTTATGAATCTGATTTACAACTAAAATAAGCAAGGTAAAATTGACTTTTTTATCAACCATCAAAAGATGTTATTGTCTCTTGAGCCCAATCCCCTCAGCAGTTCTTTCTACGATACTACCCTTGGCTTATTTGGCCTAGATAGGTATCTGCGGCTCAGGATTTAGGGTGGTGACCATTTCACCCTTTAGACTTTTGAACAGGGTGTCTGTTTGGGCTGTAAAGGTTGATGAAGAGCAGTCTATAGTTACATTTTTGGAACCACCATTTTTTCCCTAAGTTTTTTCCATGGTTCTAAGTTTAAAAGCTAACTGAATTATGTATGCTAAATGAAATGAATCAGATTATAAAATAAGGTCTCTTGGCTTAAAAAGGGTAGGGAAATGAACAATGTGTCCTACTACGCATACCAAACCCAGGCAGGTGATCTCAAATTTTAATACCCTTTTACCACTTGTTGTGACAACAAAGTCAGTGAAGGTTTATGGTCTCTAAGAAATGCCTTTGGCTGCCTCAACAATAGCTTTTAAGTGTTACTGTTGACTACATATAATATTATCTTAATGATCATTTTACATTTTTTCCAAGGCATCCTATGGTGTTTTTCATATCCACTAGTACAAGGCACTTTTTAGGTTGAGAGGGTTTGATTTCATTAAGTACATTTTTATACAGACACAAACTAACCTGGCACGTTGATGTCCAAAGATGTAAAAAATTACATGCAACTATATGGCAAAAACTAATCACAGTGGCCAAAGGAAAGGTAAAAATAGAAATGTCACCATTTTCCTGATTTTATAAATTTCCTTTGAAGCATATTTAGCCAGATGTGGTCCTTGTCAAAACATGCAAACTTGAACATTTATTTTCTGAACTTAGCTAATCTTTTTTAAACCATTATCTTGTTCTAAGGGGTAGTGTAGTTTTTGAAATTTATAATTTTTCCCTCTTTGTTGGCAACAAAACACACTTGAATGAGGACTCAAACTGAAGGCAGTGTAATTATTTAACTTCTGTCATGAAAAGAGAAATCCAAACACACAAAATAATTACCCTTTCATTTGTCTAAGCTTCATTTGTTGGAAACTACGGTAAAGTTTAAATTAAATCACAGGAAGATAAGAACTTAAGCATATCAACATGTGCAAAATCAAAAGAGAATGATCTTTTGGCAAAATTTATTTAGCTTCTAGTGCATAAAGAAATACGTGAACTACGAGACCATGCCACTCAATCATCCAACGCAACTCTGCCAGGCTAAGTTCACAATTAAGGATGAAGAATTAAGAATCTCAATCATCATTCTTGTCATCTTAAAGGTGTAATAAAACCGTAAACAACTCTGACAACTCTTCTACTCGACCACAGCCACCGCACTTTCTTTAATATCACAAAGAATTAATTTTGGGCTTTTCTATTGAAAATATAAACTCTTCTACATACGTATTGGAGGGTTGGCCCTTATTTTTGTCTTGTGGGTCTTCTAAACAGAAACACAACTTGAGGGCCTGCATCTACAGATAAAGTGAGTCAAAAGGTCTGGCATCGAGGAACAATGTCTGTTTACCATCAATGTTCACTGGTCTCGTTCTTAGCGTAGTAAACCGCATGTAATGACAAACGCAAGACCAGAAGAAAAGAAAACGTAAGCTCCACATTACCGCGGACAAAAATTGGTTACAGCAAAGAAAGCAATGACCAACGGGACCAAAAGCAAATTCATTTCACGATGTCGAATCGCTGCGAAGACAAACTTCTTGTTGTTGTTCCCACTTCGGTTAGCGCATGCTCGCTACAGTTCTCGAATGATTGACAGATTTCTTAACTGTGGCGATCATGGAAAGCCGAAAAACGGCAAGATCAAAGACCGTTGCCAGCCCTCCCTGATGTTGCTTAATTTTGTCGAAGAATAATATTTCCTCTAGGAAGCCACTTCTACAGTATAAAGGAGGGGGATGCTGTTTAATAGGAAGCTTTATTTATCCATGTTTTCTCTGTCATATAATTAAGTTTAGGTTATTCAGGTTTAATATTTAAAGGAAACTTACACTATTCTATGCAGTTAAAGGCAAACGGGGTTCATGCGCTTGCTAACCAAATGAAACTCGTGGAAAAGAAAACAAATATACTATCGAAATTCATTGTACGTTTTCAGTGGCACGAAAATAACTCGATATTTTCAGTCTGTAAACAGTGTTTTCGGACTTGAAGAAATACAAGAAACACAACTGAGGCTTAGCCATTCATAATTTCTGTCTAAATTTCCTCTTTGAGGTTTTAACAGTAGCTAACAGTTTTTCACGTTAATGCACTATCGTGTTTTTTTTTTTTTTTTTTCATCGACAGCAGTTGACTGACTTAAAAGACACTATCAGCATTTGGTAAAATGGGATATATATGACAAAGCTAAAAACATAGTTTATGTGACAGATGCATGTATTAGTCTACTAATAAAAGGAATCAACTTCAGCCTCTTGCCACAGCCATATTTAGCCTTCATTTTGTCGATACACTTTTTCAAGAATCTAAGCGACGTCAGCTATATCTTGATACGATCATAGGGAACCCACACTCTTATTTGTAAAGTGCAAATTTAAATCAAGTGAGAGATGAAAACTTAACCTGTTCTGTTCCTGAATTTGCTGCGGCGGAGCAAAGAGAAATGGAAGTTGTTCTACGATGCAGAAACGATGTTTGTGTCGGCGCTATATCCGTAAATTTCACAATGCCTTATTTTATGTGGTTTGTCTCGTATTTCACTGTTGGTCATTACGCCGTTTTTATTATCATCTCTCGTTTCATTGTTGGTTATTAACTTATGAATATTTTCTCTAATTTATGAATTTATTAATAATTTATTAGTTAATTACAGCACCGTTAATAAATAACCAACAGTCTGGAACCCACACAGTTAACCAAGAGTGGGTGCCCTTGGTACCATTGCATTTACTATAGTACACATGAGTATTTAGACGCATTAACCATAAGAAGAACATCGATGACATCGATACCAAGCTTTAGCCCTCATTACAACTACTAAAAAGCTGATCACTACAATTTTCTCGACGCAGTTAATTTTGCATACGAAAAAGAGCGAAAGAAGAAAGACAGAAAGAAAAGTGTAGGAGGAAACTTGGGGGAACAGCAATCCTCTACAATGAACTCAACTGTTTCACTCTTCAAACTGTTTTAATGTTGGTTCACTCACTCTGCTAACACAACTTTTCACAATTAAGGCTAGTATAATATCTCTCTGACAAGAGCTACTTGCAGCTTCTTTTATCCTGACTGAACTTGAAGGCTGCCAATCTTACTCAAACTTTAAATAATCTTACATCAGTAAAAATTCGATTGGCTATAAGAATTATAAAGTTAACACATTTTCCTTCGAGATTGTGTCGTAATAGGAAAATCAGCCAAAACTCCAACATTCACTTATGTCCAACAAATGTCCAGTCAAAACAAAACAGTCAGAGAGACTCAAAAATTACAAAAAATGCTTACATGAATGAAAATCATATATGTACAATATCGTTACTCTAAAATGTACAATTTGTCAATTCGCGTAAAGTGCTAAAGTTGTCGTTTAAAAGCTTCTTGTTGGAATATCGTACCATATAATCATAATTAATCCGCCTTTTTCCATAAAGTAACTCAAAAGTTGTTTACAACTCTCCAGTCGAAATCAATTAGCAAGGAATGTACATTACAAAAACCTTTGAACAAAATATATTTCTAATTGCAACTTATAGCAAATAGATTGAACTAGGCAATAGAAAAAGCTTGTTTATCATGATTTTCTTTGAAAGCGCAGGAACGTTTCGATATCAAACCACTAAAAACGCGAAAGATGGCAGGAATAGGAATGTCCAGGAAAAGACAACTTAGAGGCCGATACACACGAGGGGTTTTGCTCCCGGAGCATGCTCCAGGCTCATTTTGCACTTGTCAGTACACCCAGACAGACAGACAGATAGACAGACACACACACACCCACCGATACACAGGTAGACTAGACATGCACAGAAGGCAAAACGTCTGAGTAAGAGCTAGACCAGCAAACAGATAGACAGTCAGAAAAAAAAAGCCTAAAAGACTGTAATACAAGTTTCTAGATAGGCAGACAGACACAATCACTTTTTTTTACTCATACATTCACTGGATGACTTTCAGGGTGCGACCTCTCAAGGGAGTTACAGTGTTTAAAAGAAACTATGTACAAAGAGTTCCATAAGAAGCCTCCGATATATGATCCAGATGAATTTGAAGCACTCTGCACTAGGGCTGGAGCCAATACTATATTTAATTCTATTTTGTCAGCAATGATCGATCAGAGACATTCAACAGAGCGAATTGCCTTAAATCGAAAAAGGACTGTCACAATCCTCTACAAGCTATGTTATGGCCTCAGCCAAGTGTGTAACTGGCTGCAGACTGACCATTCTATGTATTTGAGGCTGTTCAATATTAACATGGAAGGTCTGCAGACAGAGCAAGTAATGGGAGGAGCTTGTAGTAGGAGTAAAGTGTGCAGCCTTATGAACACAATGAGCCAGAATGCAGGCAAAAAAATTGACGACGTGGTGGCAGAAGCTATTATAAACAAGTGGCAACTGGTATTAATTGTAGATGACTACACAATCATTCACTCAATAAGACGACAACAAGACCAGGAACTCACTAATGCCAATTTCTTTTGTACTATCATCATCAAAGTTTTCAAAAATGTTCCAGCCATACCTGGCTGTCATGTCTCCACTTATCATAATCCTTCTGGTCTCAATGTTACTTCCTGTATAAACACAGTCTCTGGGCCATCTACTATGCATAAATTAACTCTAACATATTCATCCCTGATGCCTCCTTGGATAACTGACACCTTTTTCAATCCCGAATTTGAAAGACACAGGGTAACGGCTCATGAATACTGCCACCATGAGTCTGTTCAGACTATGAAGACAAATGGACAATGTACACCTTGTTAACTTTTTCCAATTAACACTTAAAAGCAAAAATGACTTTGATGCTGCATTTGACCTTGTACCGAGTACCAGACTTTCTGAATATCTCAAGTTATTTCTTATTCCTCAACCTGGTGACTGGCCTGCTCAGTTCTACTCCAGACAAGTCATTTACGAAACCCTTCAGAAATTTTGCTGCCCATCTGATGTCTTTGATAATCCTCAAGAGTGCCAGGTACAGATCATTCATATGCAAGAGTCTGCTCTTCTGGACCTATACGACAACAAATGAACGTTAGTACATCTGGGTAACCAGGAATTCTTTCCATAATTCTCTGTATTGGACCCCTTCACATCTCCTCAAATGGAAGAGAAACTGTGTTTCATGATTATCGGCAATTTTTTAAGACTGTCTGTAATAATCTCTTTCCAAAAAGCAAATTGGCAAAGAATCCTAGGCCCTGGAGAATCAGTCTGATACTTGAAGTGGTCTACTGTGGATGGCTTTTTATCAGGGACAGTGTTAAGAGCAAATTTTGTTTTTGCAAGGACTTGGAATACAGAACTCTTTTGAATTTGATCGACAATTATCTACCACTTGTGCTTTCCATCTACAGTGTTACTTACAAACTAAATAACTTTCAAGAGTATCTGAATGCAATGATCAGGATATGGGTGATGTTTGTTTGTCTTGAGAGGCATCATTACAATAAGGCCCCACTAGGTTGGCTTTCTGTGAGCTCTTACTGGGGCACGCACCATCCTGACTTATATAAACTGCTTCTGACAAATTTGGTTATCTTTAATGAGTATCCAGTAGAAAACACTCATAGTATCATACGTTCTAAAACCAACACCCATGACACAGCTGAACATTATACAGAAGAAAGCCAAAGTTGTGTTCCAGTCAAAAATGGAACAGCAGCACTTTAAAAAACACTTCACCCAACCCAAGAAACCGCAGTGGTCACTTAATAACCTCAAAAGACTGAAGGCCAAACGTGCAAACATCCTTGCAAACATATTTACAGGAATAGCCAAGAACCCAGGGAAAGCAAAAATCTCTACTCAAGGCAAAACTACAAAAGTGTTGTTGCCCAAGATATTCGGAGATGAGCCTGTCAAGATTTAAGTCTTACCTCTAGTATACTGCACCAGCACCATTCCAGACCAAAGCAGACGATGTGATTTACCAGGGTGCAACATAAATGAAGATCTGTCTTGGAAAATATTTGAGGGCTGTTCACATTTTTTCCATCATTCCTGCCTTGGCGAAATACAGTTTTGTCCCTTTTGTCAAGCCTTCCTTGCAAAAAAAAGCAGAGAGTCTTTCGAAAACTGCCAAGGAAGCTATTCTAAACCCTAAAGAAAAAGAAAGTGTAAATCAACAATTCTAGAACCTACCAGCAGATGACAGTGAACTAGAGGGTGACTTAGGCACTGCATTGCCTAGTGGAGATGCGGATGAAAAAGTAAAACATGTGAATAAAGACATAATGGCACTACCAACACCACCATCCCCACCATTAAACCAAGTATCAAGCTCACCAAGCCAACCAAGTCAAGTTCATCCATCGTACATCCAGCCACCTGCGTGAAACGCAGCGTGAAAACGTATCACGATCGGAAATCACGCAAACTCTCAGTTATTGAAATTGGACAGTCAGTATTCTACCAACACACAGAAGGTCAGAACTGGAAATGGGGCAAAGTAACTGGAATTTTAGCCCCTAATACGTACGAAGTGGAAGGTGCCAATGGCGGCAAGTACAGAAGAAGCCGTGTGCATCTAAGACCCACCAAAGTAGTACGAACTCCTCGCGATGTGTCTCCTATCGTTTTGTCTTGTACTCCTGACCAAGTATTGACTTCAGCCGTGCCTACAGTTCCTAAAACTCCAACCACTGGCGCTGAGGCCAAAGAAAGTCATTCGCATAGTGAGGCAACTACTCCCATTAAGAGTGCCGCACCAGAAAGGCCTAAACGTGAAAGCAGATTACCTATTCGTTTTAAGGACTATGTACTCAACAAGTAGAGACTGTTTTGATTAATTGAACTGCTTTATTTAGGAACTTTGCTTACTAAAGATACTGTTTGAGTTCCTTGTTATTGTTACTTAAGTGGACATCTTCAGTGAAAGATTCGGCTTTCATATTTAGTTGCTAAGAAACTCCATTGTTATTTTCCTAAAGAAGAAGAAATGTTGATTGATAGTATATTGTAGCGTACATAAAGTATGTTTCTAGTTCCCATGATCCTTCACTTCGAACCATGTGCTCTCGTAAAGGCGGTTCACGAATAAACCCATGTTGTTGTTTTCAACTCTTGTCGTGTTCCTCGTTCTCCACTCTAACAAATCAACACTATTAATAAAATTAAGAAATGTTCCAGTTCACTTCAAGAGTAGACATTGAAAAGATACTCTATAAAATACATATGCTTGTCAAACCCATGTCAAGTCTGACTGGACATGTCAGCATGTGCTCAGTTCAGCAGTGAATTAATATATGTTATACAATTTTCCCAGCACTTTGAAGCTACAAAATTAAGAGCACACGAGACGTAGATTAGTCACCTGGTGAGATGTTGGTGGTAGTCACTCCGTATGTCTAGAAAAATTAAAAAAAATGAATATCAATGAGTCACAGTCAAACCTGCATTCAATAGGACCGAAATTAAAATCGAACTTTTTCACCGATTTTGATGAAACCAACCGTTAGTTCTCCCAAGAGGTACAGTAAACATGTGACGCTGACCAAAAGTTAAAAATTATTAGAGCACTAAAGGTCTGGCTAAAAGAAAATTCCTGTAAAGTATGCGTTACAATGTTAGCCCACAGAAAAACAAGAACTTCTACAATTTTCCGATAAACAAATTCTGTATCGCTAAAATACTTAAGGGACCACCTTTCTGTTCCAACTGATAACGGCGTGGTAGACGCCCGCTGATCGTTATGAATACACTCCCGAAATATGGCTAAATCAGCTATTCACAAATTATTGACAGAAGTCCTCTACGGCATGGAGAAACTAATTTACATCCGATTTATAGACAAACACTAAATAAAGAACATTTTGCTCAATACCTACCTATCAGCAATGCATTCCATGACAACATTTGCGGTTCTTGAAGGGGAATCAAGAGACGATTCGAGCGACCAACAACAACAAGCAGCCATGTTCGTGTCAGACATCCTTGAGAAACTTGCTCTTTCACCTCGTTCAGCGCATCAGTCTCCACTTAAAATCACCAGATCTTTACTTATTTTGTACAACGAAGGTCTTTCCTAAGTTCCTGCTACCATTTGAAGCAAGCTTTCAAAGTGAAGATTTTGGTTCCAATGACTATATGCACCACGTAGCTGTGACCGGTCACGTGCTGTTTATCAAGTCTTAGTGCGCATGCTCAAGCAAAAAAAGACCCCTGTTTCCGTTCACTGGCGAAAAATGTCTGATTGGTCGTCGGGCGACCACGTGACATTGCCAAATTCAAAATGGCGGCAATACATCCATAGTTTGTTTATTCCAGTGGAAAGAAGGTTAATAATTGCGGCTTAATATGAGTTGCAAATGCATATCGGATAATTTTAGAATAGTCGAGACTTTTTATTATCCTTTTTCACCTATTCCTGTGGAAACTCGATCTAAACAACAGAAACATTTTGGATAGCATTGTAATACGCTCTTCGATCAACAGTCGAATGTTATCGAATGTTAGATTCACAATCAAAGTCGAAATTTGACACAAAAACGGGATACACATTTAACAAAACTGTCGCTTCGGTGCAACTCGGTACAAGCTAATTTATACACCAAAACAAAGCCCAATAATTTTTCTTCCACTACTTTATAATTTCTTTTTGTACCGAGTTGCACGAACATGCAGTAAACAAAAAGAGCAAAAATTACCCACCTTTTTGGCATGTCTTCCACATACAAACCAGCGATCTCAACGTCAATAACACTGAATCAGACCACATCAATGCGATATTTCGCCAGTTTCAGGACGCTATATTCTCTAGAGAACACACTTACGTCAAACCTTTGACCAAAATAATTTTTGATCTCATACAGTGGCAAGAAATTGCAAAGCTGTCACTGCCAAAAAAAGCTGCCATCGCTTCTTTCGTCTGAACAACATTTCGCGCGCATTTTCGCCTCGGAGCCAATGACATTACGCGAAATCGATCACGTGTCATTTTTTTTTCGCCGGTGAACCTGTTTCCGATTCACACGACGATAATGATATAAAAGATGGCTGACGAAGGCAAGGACGAAACTTGCGATCAGATGAGGCAAAATCCCCTGCAAGTAAGTTTGTATTACGTTGCTTTATTTTGTTGAAGAAAAATATTTTCTATAAGAAGACACTGTTACAGTATAAAGTAAACGAATACTATTTTGGAGCATAGTTATCCATATTTTATATGTAAAATATGAAGCTTATTTAAAGGAAACTAATGCTTTGCAAAGTAAAAGGCAAACGAAGTTTGTGCTCTACATAGTAAATGAAACTGGTCTAAAAGAAAACAAATATATTATCGATATTCACTGTACGTTTAACATTTAAGTGGCACGAAAAAAACTGAACATTTTCAGGGTCCTCGAAACGGTGTCGAGAACTGATACAAGCTTGAACAATTGATGATTTCTGTCTAAATCTTCTGTTTGAGGTCTTCCCAGTTTTTCATTTTTAACCACTCTCGTTTTATTTTCCAACGACAGTTTGATGTATGAGATAAATGACCTTAAGTCTGTTTCTTCACATGTGCCTAATCTTATAGTCGATTCTAAATGTAAATGAGTGAGCACAATAGATTCAACACAGCAAAGTTAGACGTTTCAAACGAGCTTTACACCTATATCGTCGTTTCCTAACTCGTCGTTTTCTAGACACGTTTTATCCATAACCAGAATCATTTCCAACTTAAAGATGTAAAATTCTATTTGTTGACTTCCGACAACATGAAGGTCTGTGGCTATTTAAAGCCTATATACTCTATATAGTAACATCGCCGAAACTGAAACACGCCGTATAATGCATGGTGACCAGATGAACAATTTCACTTGTATGTACCACGTTTTTCTCATTTGGCAACATTCATTACGGCGTGGCTTTATGAAGCTCCGAACCCTTAAGAAACTGCAAAATATTTTTCACGCCTAGCCGTGCTGAAAAACTTGAGAACAAGTTTAGATTTGTTTTGACTTTGCGACCTCTTTAAGATATATTTTTTTATCTCAGTACTTAGTAGTAAGCTCCTTCAAGCAAGCAATTAACAAAGCCAGTTCCTTCACATGAAAATGAATACAACATTAATAGCACTTGAAACCAAAACAAAATGCTGCTTTCATTTTCTTTCAAAACTTATATGTATAGGATTATATCTTTCTCTTTTTTAGGGGTTAAACCGTGAATAACTTGCTGTATAGGACGTTTTTCAGATAGTTATTCACGTGGTCCAAAAATACCCCAATCATAAGAGAAAGAAACGCAGCACTGCGAGAAGGAAAAAATTAAATTACCATTTTAATTATGTAGGCCAGTTTCTGTTTTTCTTGTCCCAATGCGCCCCTTGCTCTCCAGTGCGTATGGCGGTTTGGGTGACGTGAATGTCTAGCCGCCAAGGGTCCGACTGGTTCTTAGTAGCCATTATTTATGGCTTAATTTACTGAAATTTAAACTGTCCACCTGTCATAAGACAGGTCAGATCGGACAAAGTTAAATAGCCAATGAAATTTAAGGAGCAAATTTACAAACAGTTGAGTACTCGAGTACGTTGCCCTGCCTCAGCTTCAAAAGAAAACAGCACGAAATGAACGTTCATCCAGAGGCTGTTTTCTTCAAAAACCTGTTTAATGCATAAAAATCAATGTATGGATGCTTGAAACTGAAGAAAATTACCATGAAGCCCCTGACGGAGGCTCTGAGCTTGTTTACGAAACTATAGACCTTTAGATTCGTGGACAAGGACGACTACGAGTTTGAGATTTCAGTTTTTTCGCGAAGTTGCTAATTGTCTGTTTTTAATTCTGCTGTTGTACCATAACCAGTACACATACTACGACTCCACTAAAAAAAGGGCGCTGTGCGGGAGACTAGGATTTAACACTCTCGACAGTAATGCCATTTCACACCCAGAAGAGCGTAAATCGCTGACCTTATCTTCTACGGTCAAGCCCATTGTGTCCGTATACCATCTCAAGGACTACCGCTAAAATAGACTAGACTACAATATTGGATGAGTGAAATGAATAACGACATCAGAAGAGATGGCTAAGTGCACTGTGTCGGTGATCACAGCCGTAACAACATTTTTTTTGAGACCACCTCCCCCCTCCCCCCTTATCTCAGGGTCTAGATGACCACCCCCCCCCCCCCCCCCCTGCCTTATCTGAAGTTCTGGATCCGCCACTGTATCTTTAGATCAATTTTGCCATCGTGCATCGTGCATAAGAAACCGATAAACTTATTGAGGGTGCATAGATCGTGCCTGTATGGTGCCTTTATCGAGCCCTAACTGTGCTTTAACGAGCCTTTTTCAAACAATCATCGATACATCATCTGAGAAAAAAGCTACGGTGTTGAAAGGAGAAAAAATGTATAACAATAGCCTGGGATAATTAAGTTTTTGAGAAAGTCAGTTTTGTATTAATGACGCTATTTTTTAACTTCACGAGTTTAATTTTCCAGCACGTTTTGTAAGGTGTTATCCGTGTCTCTCCCTTCGCACTTAAATGACTTATGGTGTTTAAATATGCATGGTGCCTTCATCGTACTTAAACGGCTCCGGCTCCTTCATCGTGTTTAAATGGTGCCTCAAGGACAAAGGCACGATGCACGAAATGACAAAGAACTATAACCGAACCTCGATGCATTTGATGCTTTAAAAATGGCGTTATAAGGCTAAAAAGGTGTTTTTTATCCAAGAACCATGAAAATCCATCGATAAATTTTAATCATAGGAGAAACTTTGGTAGATGTGCCTCTCTAAAAGCTTTGTCAATTTTGGACATTACCTTTTATTATAGTGGTGAGTGAGATCGAAACTTTATAATTTTCAGTAAAAAGTGGGGCAAAATGGCGCTTTTATCTCCACCACATTTCGTTCACAAAGATTTCATTATTTTTTAGCGTTATGCAGAAAGTATGTACTCGCTGTAATGCACATTTATTGCACAGCAATTGTGCAGAAAATCAAGTTGCTATATTATTATACGAGTTTAGAGGAACTGTACCAGTAAAAGTAGCTTTGGGCCAGTTTTTTTAAAAAGGTGGTCACTAACATCGTGCGCATGGCCAGATGCAGACCAAAATAACAAAATAAGAAATGAATACATGCCAAAAATTCAAAACAATAGAAAATTACAAATGTGAGGATTTAACCTTCGCCAGGTCACCTATACCCAACACAGAATAACTTTAACAAAATTACGATTAAGCGATCACAAACTCGCCTTAGAAACGGACCGATACTTAAGACCTTAAAAAAAAACCTGAATCGAAGAAAGAATGTGTCCAATTTGTAAACTAGAAATGGAAGACGAATATCACTTAACTGTATATGCCCCTCCTACCAGGAAAAACAAACGTGCTATTAGATAACTTGAAAAATGATCATTTAATTAGAGTGAACAAAATGTCACCCAATGATATATTCATGTTTTTTAATAAATCTCCCTAGCGAGAATTCTGAAACCCAAAAAATAATAGCAAGGCATGTGTTCGAATGCTTCAAAATAAGAAACGAGACGCAAGAAAAGAGTAGTGTAAAATATGTCCATGTCATGTAATTATCTCTATTTGCAATAACTTTTTGTGTAAAGTGTACTAAATGGCTTAGCATAGAAGATTGTAATTATGAATTATTTGGAAAACGGTTGATCTACCAGCTGATAACAGACCCCAAATAAAATATTGTCTATTGTCTATTACCAATGAACAACCCAAAAAATAACTGTCCGCTAGCGCCTAGCTGTGAAAACGCTGTGATATATACAAAAAAAAACCCACGAGTAAGAACCTACATTTTCCAGGGTTAGCCTAAACACGTCCTTACATAAATGGTGGTTAACATAAATTTAGGCTATCTACGTTCTTAATAGGTTCTTAATTTCTTGCAAAAAATTATGTCGTTGCTAAGAAGATTTTAGTGATTAGCGCCCTTAAATTTGCATACCTAAAGATTGCTTATATTTTAATATGACCATAATAGAGATCTATTCTCACATGAATTTTAATTTCTTGAGTCAAAACAACTTTATATACATGACTGTGCTGTAAAACACAATATTATAAACATTTTCTCAATGACCTCAATCAAACAACATTTACATATGTACTAACTTGCCTTTTGCAATCGGTAATTAGTAAATATTTTTATATGATTTTTGAAAATAAGAACCTTTTTCCAAATTTTAGGCTAAAGAGGTTCTTATAATTATAGAGGGGGTCTAAATTGCAAATGTTAGCCTAACAGGTTCTTAAATCTTAGGTTTTTACTCGTGGGTTTTTACTGTATATTTTTTATATTCTTAAGCTAGCTTAGTATCCTCACGAAAAATAAATAACTTTGAAGATGGCTGCAATTTGGACGCGGGGTGTACTCCCTTTAATGGCTTATACGGGGAGGCTTCGCCATAAAAGAGTACCTTTGAGAGGCGTCAGGTATATTAAAGGGTAGAGAATTGACGATCTGGCCCCGATTGTTCAAACGTTGGATAGCGCTATCCACCTGATAAATCACTATCCAGCGGATAAGTATTGGGGAAAGTAATTGCACTATCAACTGGATAGAGATTTATCCAGTGGATAGCGCTATCCAGTCTTTGAACAACCGGGGCCTGAAGTATATGTGAGGGTAAGAAAGTCGAATGACGTGCCTTATGGCTATACCATTTAAATATATTAAAAGTTATACTAGTGGCCAATGGTTACATGCCGATGATGCATAAAATGATAAGAAGACTCCCTGCTTTAGCAATTTATTTCTATGGTGGGCAGGTACCATGGGGGTAGGGGTACCATCTCTGAATGGAAGGTATACTACAGAGGTACTTCTTCTGTCAAAACCGGTCGATTGAATTAAAAGGGTGTGGGTTTGGATCTCGGGGCGAAGCCTCCCAGCAGAAAACTATCATGCTCAAAACCGGACTCCCCGATTAGCTCGCGCTGGTCACTGCGAAAATTTGACTGAAACTGGAAACCACGTGTGAAACGTCTCTGTCACCAAGGGTAACTTCTCACCGGAATTGAGTTTATTAGCGAAAACAGGTAAGTTAATAAAGGGCTGGATTCTTATGGTATAGGGTGATATTGAAGATATTTTTCCTTTGAGCAGGAAGGGAGGCCGGGGCAATCAAGTGATCCAAAGAACCCTAAGAAACCGAAGGAACAACGTGAGCTGGAATTCATGATCATTACCCTGGAATTGCTGCCTCACCAGAATGGAAATGCAGAAAATGGCACCTCATCGGACAATGGTAAATCGGGTTTCAGTTTCAGTGGAATTTGAAATTTGAGCAAGTGTCAGTTTTATTCCTATGACAGTTTTTGGAGAAAAAGAGGCCACGCTGGCTGAATCAGTGTTACTGCACGCACAAGCAGAAGCTATAAAAGTCGGCCTGCCGAATCTCGTACTGATGTATCTTTCAAAGCATAACACATGTAGTGACAAAATAAGTTTACCTAGTAAGATATCGAGATGTCCATATTAAGCGGTTGTCTGTATAAGTACAGCCCCCGAAATGATGCCCAAATCGACCCCGAAATGATCCCTATTTCTCTTCACGTCGACCTTGATATGATCTCCATTTAATTTTAGGAATGGAATGATATCCTAGATTTATGGATCGTGCAAAATGCACAACATTATAACTTAAGCTTCACTAATAATCTTCACTTGCCCACATGACATTAATTTGGGATTACACTTTGAACTGGATTAAACGCCGGAAAATATTATTATCAAAAAAATACACAAAGTCTAGTATATTTTTAGGAACACCATGAACTGCGACTGATAATATCAAGAAACATAACATTTTTTTTTTAAATTCTTACTTAAGTGGTTATAGCCCGGTTTATAGAGAAAACTGCATAGATGTTAAATTCTAAAAATGATGTTAAAACTGCATGCCTTGGATATTGAATTTTAAAAATGGTGTTTTAACACTTTTTAAAATATTAAAATGATGTTGAAGATGCAAAAGTATACATAAAGGCGATAGATGACAAAAGTGCTAAAAAATCACATTAACTGTAGCGAAATGTTTAATTAAGGTAAAAAAAAAAAACACTGCAAATACCGTGTACGATCAATCTTACCCAACGTCGGATCCAAAAAGATCGTGATCAACCAAAATCGATCAAATTGAAAACGTTACAGTCAAGAAGACTTTACCAGGTTTAAGTCTGAGTCTTGGGTTTGTTTGTAAGTACCTCAGTGAGGAGAATGTCGGAAGCTCGTTGTATTTGGATCTTAAGAAAGGTTTTGTCGTAGCCGCGATTACACTTTTCATTCTACAGGTGAGACCCACCACATCAAATCTCATATCACTTGTGAAACTTTTCATGTTATCTATTTGATTCAATGTCGCCTGTGCAATCTACAATATATTGGAGAAACTAAACGTCGCCTCAAAGACCGTTTTAATGAGCACAGACGACCTTTTCTCAACCCTACTGGTAATTACATCCATACTGCAGTTTCAGAACGCTTTCTAACCAGTAATCATTCCGACAATCATATGCTTTTGATTCCTATTGAAAAACTTAAAAATGGGCGTGATTCTTTCAGAAAAGCACGTGAAGCCCACCTTATCCATAAAGCTAAGACAATTGAGCCTCTGGGCATCAATAAACGTGATGAACTGTAACTATATATAGCATATCTTTTATTTTTTTTGTTACCTTGTCTTTTAAAGTAGCCACCATACCACGTCATATTATGTAATTTCCGGTCATAATTTTGCTTCATATATATTTCTGTGAATTTGTGATATCTCAACGAACCTGATGAAGACTGGTATTGGCCAGTCGAAATATCGCAACTAAACTCTATTTCACTTTGTTTGATCACTCGCTGCTAAAGTCTTCTTGACTCAGAGTCGTACCCAGTCGCTATTTAAGTGTTTTTTGGGAGGAGAGACGATTGAGGATTAGGTTGAGGCGCGCGGGGGGTCTCATGGGAAGGGAAGAAGGAAAAATACTGTTTTTGACTGTAACGTTTTCAATTTGTAGCGAAATATTAAACGCGATATAAGAACGTAAACGCTGCAACAGATTTGTAATAATTCCGTGACGGAATACAAGTTCCATTCCAAGAATTATTTGGGGATCATTTCGGGGTTGACGGGAAGAGAAATGGGGATCATTTCGGGGTCGGTATCATTTCGGGGGCTGTACATGTCCGTAGGGCAGATTCGATTGTATGTCTTTTAAGTTCATCGAGTCTTCGAGCATTGGTTTCTCTAGGCCGAATAACACGCTACGAAGGGAGAGAAATCTCTGCGATCATCCTCGGAGACCCAGGGACAGATAGTGGGGTACGAAGAAAAGTAAAGAACGGCGAGAAGAGCCCCTGGGGATAATGTCTTACCAGACCAGTTCCAAACGGTTGCCGCCGTTCTGGCTTCTGATTGGGCAGAAAAACACAAAAGCTTTCTGGCACCAATCAGAATCCAGAACGGCAGCGACCGTTTGGAACTGGTCTGGTAAGACATTGTCCCCAGGGGCTCTTCTCGCCGTTCTTTACTTTTCTTTGCGCCAATTTTTTCCGCCCGTTTAGACTTTCCCTCGCCCCCACTATCTGCCCCTGGGTCTCCGAGGATGATCGCAGAGATTTCTCTCCCTTCGTAGCGTGTTATTCTAGACTATAATTACAACATGGCAAAAATTAAGCAACAAAGAAGGCTAATGGCCCACCTTATAATAAAAACTACACCTGCAATATTTAATATCAGCTCAGAGTGTTATCAACGATATTTTTTAACTAGAGCTAATTAATGGATGAGGGTCTATTAAGCATAATAAATACTTATATAGGTTTTTTTTGTCCATTTAACAGGCCCACGACAAACGCCTCCTTCAAACACAACCAATCAGGTTTTAGCTACTGCAGCTGTGGGGGTGGCTGCTACTGCTGTAGGTGTACTTGCCGCTCCAGTGTTTGCTGGCGCTGCTTTAGGTGCGGTTGGATTCACTTCCGCTGGAGTAGCTGTTGGTTCTATCGCAGCAGGTATACAGTCAGCTGTTTATGGTGGATCTGTGGCTGCCGGAAGTCTGTTTGCTCTTTGCCAGAGTGCGGGTGCAACCGGAGTTATTGGTTCAGCGGCGACAGCTGCCATTGGTGGTGGTACTGGATTGACCGGGATTGCTGCAACTCTAGGGGGTTTTAGATTATTTGTAAGGCTCGAATGTTTGCATATTTATTATTATTAACGTTCCCGTATACGACAGTAGAATTAGATTAAAACAAGTATAGTCAACAACGCACCACATTTGACTCTAATTTGACAGTACTGACACTGAAAAAAAAATCAGCATAAATCCAAACCAGCAACTAAGGAAAGAAAGAAGTTACTTCCTAATATGCGGTTTTGCTATGCACGAACAGAAGACCGTGAACCGTTGGTGAACGTCGTGAAAAATATTCTGCAATTAATTTTTATTAATGCTGTGTCTGATCACGACAAAAATCAGGACCCGCGAGAAAGCCACAAAACCATGAGGTTGTTTGGCTCACGCTTGATTAGTTTTCCTCGCAACATGTTTGGGGTTTTTCGAGCGACGAGCTCGCTTAGCGAAATGTTACCTTGAACCGAAGTTTTATGTCTTTCGTGTCATGTGAGGCACTGGTAACTTCATCTCCTCAGCGGATGTCAGTAAATATCGACCAGAGGTCTACAAAAGTGAAAACTCGAAAATTCTCAAAAAAATTCACAAAGTAGCACTAGGTAAGCTATTAACATAAATGTAATTTTTACTTCGATCCGATAATTATTTTCCACGTACGGGGGGGTTATTGGTTTCGCGGCTCTCGGATCGGGTTTTCCAGGCCCGAGACCATGTGTCGCAAAGAAATCGTTTTAAAATTCAAATCCATTGTAATGCGGACAACAAATAACTTATTCAGAAGAGTACTTAATTGCACACATTCTAAGTGGTGATTTACTCAGTTTGAACGAAAGTGTAATATTTTGGAGATTTTTCATTATTTTCAATATTTTTAACGTTTTCGTTCAATGAAAAAATGGCAAATTTCAAAGCCCAAAATCGTCGACTGGTACCTCGATTTCAGTAACGATTCTTATACCACGTTAAAGAGCGTTATCTCTTCTTTCAAAATCTGTTTTCAAAACTACGGGCAACTTAAAAGAAAATGTTTGAGGCCAAAAAATACTAGTAGTACTTTTCTGAAATTTGAGCTTTCCAGACTCAGCGGGTCGATGCTAAAAACTCAGAAAAATGCAGTAAGAAATCAGTTTGAGCAACAGTGATTTAACGTTATCAGCTATCAGAAACCAACACGTGTTTATCGAGCGATCTGATAAAATTTAAAGCCGTTTTCCAACAAGAAAAGCAGAGTTTAGCCATCTTCTGCTACCAAACGTACGAGTGACGTAAGGTTGTCAAAGGGCAAAGCACAATAATAAACTTCAAAAAGCACAACGTTTCTAGATCTGCGTCCAGGAATTAGACTTTAGCGGACAGGACAATGCCTACGAGTGTATGTTTCATACCTTAGCATGGGTTTCCTAGATACTGGAAATGAAAAACATCAAGGACAGCATCGGCAAGAGCATCTTCGGCTGCTCTCAAACGACGGAGATTGCGTGAGATTGACCGCTTACCACCTGTTTTTGGGCTCGCATTTCGACGGAACGCTTGCCTCGAGAGGCGCGCGGCACGGATCTGAATTCTTCTTCACGAGACATTGAGCTGAATTTATCGGAAATATGCCACCACCACCAACAACATGAGCTTTTTTCGGGTATTTGTCGTTTTTTATGCGAAAAGTTCGGGTAAGCAGATTCTCGCAAAAACCATTTGGCTTAAAAAATGTACTCAAAAGCCCACCCTGAATTTGAAGCAAAAAGTATTTCCTCGAAATAAGCTAAAAATACCCAATTCACGCGGTGAAAAAATGGATGATTATGGAAGGATTATCGAATTCTTGCCTACCCTGAGGGATTTCCCGTGATGTAGGATTAGGGCTAGGAAAAAAGCCCATAACCTGCTGCTGTCGTTGTGAGTTTCCTCAAGATCAAAAATTTCAGTAATTATAAGAACCGAAAACAACAGCTTAAAGGAGGTGCACACACCTTGAACTAGCCAGGAAAAAGGGGCTTCTGATTGAGCTAAACTGTCATTGATGCACGGTGCAATTAGGTAGACCTGTTACTAACCCCCGCGCAACCACATGGGGAGTACTTTGAAGCGGTCCTGTCGGGGACTTTCGGGGGTAGGGGGCGGGGCAAATCGAAAATAACTTCTCTTTGTTTTTGTGAAGTACATCATTTCTCGCACGGTTGACAAGGTGACGGCGGACTCCGTACCTTTGGAAAGGCCCTTTTGAAACATGTCCTGGCAACATGCAGGGCATCACGAAATTAACGTCAACACCTTGAATCAACTCCATGAACAGGGAGAGGCGATAAGTACCATCTTAAAAGATGCTTGATGTCTAGACGTGAATAGTCTGTCCACAGTCATTTTTCATTTTACATTTCGGGACCATTTGACAGTGTACGAGTGAACCGGAGCGCAGTAACGAGCCCTAACCCCACCCCATTGCCCTTGCGGTCAATAAATCATCGCGTTGTTCTTTTTTTTTTTATGCGCGTTCGAGAACCTCCCAAGGGAATATTAAGGGTCTTTGTACAGTTTCAGTTTATTTTACCGACAAAAAAGAACAAAACAAAGCAGAAGACAAGTATACAGAAACACGCAGAAGCAATGTGGTGAGGAAGCCCAAAAAGAAACCATAAGGCTTAGGTCATCCCCTTTTCGTTCGTTTAGCGTCGAATAGGTTTCTTGGTTTTGGGTCGGTCGGTCGGTGGGGTGAAAAAAAAAATCACAAGAAATCTGAGAACAGGAGGCCTTAAACACCAGCATCATTGCCGTGGAGACTGAAAACAACAAGACATGGTCACCAAGTCGACACAAACTCAATATGGCGGAAAATTTCATGGTCAATTTCATAAAAAAAAGGCCCAAAAAGGGTAAAAAGCAAAGAGGATACACAACCGAACGTTTTATGCCTCGAAATGATGTTATAATGCTAATTTTTTAGATTAAAAGAATTAATCTAAGTCCAAAAAAAAATAAACCTTGTCGTTTCTTTTTCTTGCTTTTTTAAAAAAATGCCAAAAAACTGGGTCTTTTGGACGACACTAAACGAAGAAAAAATTAATATAGGAATTAAGCTCCCTTAAAGTATAAAAGTATAAGTTTACAAGGACAGGATCGAACGTATACTGAGTAACTAAATGAAAAAAATTTGATCAAAATTAAATGAAAGGATAAGAGCCTAAGCGCTGTCTGATAACGAAACGGTAAACAAGAAGTGCTGCCTCTCATTTAAAAGAGACGTGAAATACTGGGTGGACCACATCCTGAACTCCCGCGAAAACCGCAAGAGAGGAACGCTCAGGGCTAAGGAGACTAAACAGGGGCGTAGCTACTTGTACGCACGGTTTGCACGTGCGTACCCGAAAACGTTGAGGAAAAAAAAATAGAATGAAATAAACATAACTAAAAAAATCGGTTTCCAGAGAAGCGACGACATTAATTGGAGAACCGAATCTTTGATGATTTATTTATATAGCAAGCTTGATGATGTAAAGCGTGAACGCGTTGTTTTCTCCACGACCTGTCTTCGGAGTAGACGAAGTAGGGCACAATTACGTCAATGTGTGGTGCTTTTGTCGGTCAAAAAAATGTGACAAAAAGGGGTAAAAAGAGTCATTGGTAAACTAAAGTCGGAGGTACTACAAGCTTGATTTTTAATAGCTGTATTAATGATAAACGGTTGACGTCAATGAACATAACAAGCCGACAGAATTAAAGAATTTTAGAGGTTGTGTCATTTCATAAACAGCAAAAATGTTTTTGCTTACAACCGTTAACCCCACCTTTAATAAAGACACCTTAAAAAAATGTTGAGATTTGGGGTGGGGGGCGGGGGGAGGGGGGGAAGATGATGTAGAAAAAGTTGGGCGTACCTCCGGTCGGTCGTTCTGTGAAATGTAACGCAATCTTTCCCGTTTACGGTCTCTCGGCGCTTGGATTTGAAACGTTGTCGTTTGGTATGTTCTCCCGTGTGGATACTTGACATTTCGAATATATGGAAACACCATGCTAAGGTACGAACAACAGACATTCACAACATTGTTTTGTACGCTAAAATCTGATTTCATGGACGTAAAACGTTTTGAATTTTAAGACTTTTTAATATTAGTGCTTTGCCTCCCTTTGACAACTTCACGTGACTGGACTTGGAACGAGTTGACAGCTTAAATCTGCCTTTCTTGATAGCAAACGGCATTAATTTATATCAGATCGCTGTATAAACACGTCTTGGTTTCTGAAAGCTGATAACATGAAACCACTATTGCTCAAACTGACTTCTTACTGTATTTTTCCAAGTTTTTAGCGTCGGCCCGCCGCGTCTGGAAAGCTCAAATTTCAGAAAAGTACTACTTGTATTTTTTGGCCTCAAACATTTTCTTTTAAGTTGCCCGTAGTTTTGAAAACAGATTTTGAAAGAAGAGATAACGCTCTTTAACTTGGTATAAGAATCGTTACTGAAATCGAGGTACCAGTCGACGATTTTGGGCTTTGAAATTTGCCATTTTTTCATTGAACGAAAACGTTAAAAATATTGAAAATAATGAAAAATCTCCAAAATATTACACTTTCGTTCAAACTGAGTAAATCACCACTTAGAATGTGTGCAATTAAGTACTCTTCTGAATAAGTTATTTGTTGTCCGCATTACAATGGATTTGAATTTTAAAACGATTTCTTTGCGACACATGGTCTCGGGCCTGGAAAACCCGATCCGAGAGCCGCGAAACCAATAATCCCCCCGTACGTGGAAAATAATTATCGGATCGAAGTAAAAATTACATTTATGTTAATAGCTTACCTAGTGCTACTTTGTGAATTTTTTTGAGAATTTTCGATTTTTCACTTTTGTAGACCTCTGGTCGATATTTACTGACATCCGCTCTTAATAGCTCAACTGTGGACATATTTGGGCTCAGTGCTGTTCACGGAAGTTCTTATTAGAGACCTTAAGATCGAGGTTTAGCCATTACACTTAACATCAACCCACGGTTAGGGCGGTTAGCGGTTTCACATTAGCCTTTTATGCTTATTGCAAGAACATTTTTGGGATATCATTTTTGTCAAATCGAAATTACAGCGCTAAATCGAATACTTCAAGAATACCGAAAAGCTTGTCAACTGAGGTTTCAGTCAGTTTCTAATTGAAAAGCGGTTCCTTTGCGTTAGAGAATGACGATAATGATGATGACGATGACAATTATGCTGATTTGATGATAATAAAAAAATCGCATAATCTTTATTGGAGGTACAATAATAAGAAATTATATGACTGAGGTATTTGTGATATCCGAAATAATCAAGGTGGAGGAAACACTTACGTTATTGAATCCTTGATTATTCTATATATCACAAAAACCGAATCTAATAACTGTTTTATTATACTGATTGAATAACAAAGATAATGATCAAACATCCGTCCAACGGAATAAAGCTAATTTGTAGGTTGCGCTGATTTGCAAAATTAAATTGCAGGCTCTTAGCCAATGAGAAGATAGATTGCACAATGCATGCCTTGGTAACCGTATCTTTATTATTTCTAATGCGCATATGAACATAATTGTATGGTATATGCGCATTGTAATTTTATATCTATTGCTATTATTATGATTTATTTACAAAAAAAAAATCAATAGGTATTCCGTGGCAACGATGTTATAGATCACACACTGTAGACATTTGTATTATGAGTCGAATGGGTTAACGTACCCAATGGTTTATTAATCTGATATACGTAACAAGCGAAATGAAAATAAAACATTTTAAAAATCGTTAAATTCACAGGGAAGGAGGTCCCACACCATAAAGTTGGTGATTTGTGGAGGCGGAGTTGGAACACAAGTGTTCTCTGGTATTGCATTTTCTCAAAAAGACACTGAAGTTCGAGTTCTTAGTTTGAATGAAGATGATGCAAAGCGCTGGAAAACTGCACTGCAGCAAAAGCAACTTAAGGTTATATTTCGCTGTAAAGGGGAGGAAACCTCTCGTATTGTATCCAAACCAGCTCTAGTGTCAAAGAAAACAGAAGACGTAATGGGGGATGCTGAGATGGTGGTATTTATGATGCAGCCGTCCTGTCTTAAATATTATTTAGAGGCTTTAGCAACTCACGTTAAACCTGGCACCATTATAGTTGGCTTACCGGGGAACCGTGAGTTTCACTTTCAAGTTCGTCACGCGCTCGGAAGGAAAGCGCAGCAATGCACCATCATGAATTTTGAGTCATTACCTTGGACGTGTCGTACCACTGAATGTGGAGTTGAATATGAGGTGACTCGTACCATCGACACACTGCCGGGGAAAATCAAGGTAGGCCTAGTGTCGTTTAACGAGAAATGACTATAACCGCTTGGATTATGCCATAAACATAATTCTCGGACTCATCAATAATTCATGAAGAGGAAACAAAGGAAACCACTATCGTGACACTGGTTTGGATATCGGATCTTCAGTACCATAAAATTTTGCAAACTTTAGATTTGAATTTCTTCACGAATCATTGACTATTTGAGAAGGTATATCAAATATTCCACTCAGTGTTTCATCTGATATCCAGACACCTCGAAGTCGGGCTTAAAAAACTCGGATGCGCCACCTTTTTCAACCCACTTCTCGGTATCTTGATACCGGATGAAACACAGCGTGTCGTGTTTGATATATTACATCACGGTCTAACTCAAACTATGCTGTTTTACGCACTACGTTTGACGCATTATGAGGGCAGCACGTCCAAGTGGTGGTCAAATTGGACGAGCAAACAGATCGAGTGCGATTTGAAATCACAAGAGTATGATTTCAGACCAAAATGCACGTCACGAAACTCAATTACCACTTTATTACAGCCATTTGAATCGCAGAATTCAGTCAGTAGCAATATTTGTTTGACCAAATAACCGGTTTGTTTAAAGTGTAACAAAAAGGCTTTTACATCTCATTTTGTACCCGAAGCAGAAATGACTACCGCACAGGTTGTCGAAACGTCAGTCACTGTCAAAAACAACAGTCCTATTAAGGACTACGTTCACCCGGACGATCAAACTCAACATACTTTTGAGATAACTCTATTGTTTTCCACATAAGTCTCTTGACCCACTCTGCCTGTCAGTATTACGTCACGTAGTAACGGGCAAGAGCCTCGGGTCGCTTGTGCATATTAGCAAGGGATGCAACAGTTATTTGGACGAGTGAGGTCGAGGAAAAACTAAGAAGCTAGCAAATATCGCTATATATTGCTTATTTGATCGTATGTGTGTGAGCTTTGGTGTTGCTATAATCTGCTTGTGTAAACCGTTTTGATATTTTGTGTCCGTGATTGTATAATTTTGTTAATTTGTTTTGCGGGCCGTGTTGCGGGATCGCCATCTATTTCACGGGACCGGCAAGGTCATCAAAACTTAAATCGTTTTTTTCTCTAAAATAGGCAAGGTCTATTCTCCAGAATAGGAGGTTCCATTCACATGCAGATCACGCATGTTTATATTTCATCTATTCTTTTGATAATTAAATGGGCCTAACGTCATATCATTCCTTTCGACTGTGGGCCTCTGTTGATCTCCTAATTCTCCACCAAATTCAGTAAAGCTAGTTCCGATTGATTATCTACATCGAGTCGGTCCGTTGAACCCGAAATAATGCGAAATAGCTTGGAATTTGAATTCATGATAAATACAGCTCCACCAGGTTCAAACAGCGTCTATGACAGAGAAAAATTGTTTTGATATGACAAAATTCCTTTTTTAAACCATGCATTTCACCGTGGTGCAGTGGACAAGGAGTTGCCTGCACGTGCAGATAAACCGGGTCCGACTCTCCGCGACGCTGTTTCTTGTTTCTTTATACCCTTTTTTTTTTTTTCTGTTTGGTCTCTCTTTTTTTAACATTATTTTTCCTTTTGGCCTTTTTTTCTTTATTCTTACTGCTGACCCTGCCGGTCATACACTTGGATCAATATATATTTTTAAGCTTAAATCAGGAGTTTTATTTTGGAAAAGGGATTTCAAAAGCTCTTGATCTGCATACTGGCCGAGCTTACGACCAGATAAAAACCAGAAGCTGTCAAGACATGTCGCTCCTCTGAAACAGCTGAATTTTTTTCAACGCTAGTTGACATCATGACAAACAACACACAGTACACCACAAACTGTACTAATTTACACCCAACACCCACCAGTGACCCACTGGCGAAAGTTAAACTTGCCTTTTGTATATCGTCTTAATCATCAATATTATTACCCTAAAATCTCCTCTGGGTTTGCCCCTAAAAAATAATTAAACGAAACCTTTTATTGGTTTTCGGGACTTGATTACAGAATTACAGGTGTATGCCCAATACAGTATTAAAATTCGGTAAAGCAACAAGATTTAATACTTAGAGTCTCTCAAAAATACCTGTCATTAAGCTTCCTCTTTCAACGCTACAGCTAAGCGAACTTTGAGAGGAATGATATGGGGTTCCACTAGCTCTAAAGAGCTGAAAATACGCACAATGTAAAGTATAATACATCCTTTGATGAACCTGCTACTGCTGTGTCTAAACTCCTCAGTCTTGCTGTGCACTGGCCCTCAAAAGTGTGACCGGTTCGGTGTGATTACCAGTAAAATTTGCTCGACGATAGAAAGGAATCTTTAAAATTCATTACACCACTGGACATTTCATTCCAAAAAAATACTTAAGTCTAGTTTTCTATGACAATAGAAACTTTAAAATCTCCAAATCCAAGAAACTGGAACAGTATCTCCGTGATAAAATCGAAATTTTTATCCGTCTCTTCCTGATGAACGCTTTGCTCGCCATTTGGAAAGTTACTGACGCGAAACGTGACGTCATACTGGCAGGCGGACTGTACCACAGATTCCCCCTCTTCCCCCCACCCAACACCCCCACCCCCCTCACCCCTGGGTTGGGTCAAATTTTTTAACTTTTTAATGCTGTGCCTGGAAAACTTACCAAAAAATAGTTTCTGCTCTCTGATGAAAATTAAATTGTTTTAGATCTTGTTCATAACTCTTCAGGAGCATTTTGTTATAAAAGTACAGAGTACAAATCAAACCATAGCAGAGAGGTGTTCATTCTTTGAGGTTCAAATGTGCACGAAATATATGTATTTTTTTATGTTTTACCAGAGAGGAGACGTCGCTCCAGAGGAGGACCCAGTTTCCACCCTACAGTATCTTCTGGGACCCCTCCCTAAACTGGCCGTACGGTCCATCTGCTAAGGCCGTTTATGCACCCCAAAGAGTATTATTTGTGAACTTGACATAAAGTGATTTAAAATCTAAAGAAAAATAATACCAAAAGTATGTGCAGCTAACACATGTAGCTCAGACTTTACGTTTGTAATTAAAATAATAAAGGACAATAAAATTTAGCACCGCAGTAAATTCTTAACTTTTGATCGCATCGCAACATGATTTAAAATTTGCCCAAATATTTCGATCGCAGCTATACATATAAGTGACTTTCTTTAGTAGGAAGCTTGCAATGATTAAAAGGAGGCGACACGTGGCATGACTTTTTGAGGTGACTTAACAAGTTAAAGTGGCCTAAACGACGTACAACGTATCGTCACAAATTTAACTTCGTGTTGCGACCAAGATTTAGACATGCAATTAATTTCGTCCAACAGATAAGTTTTCGTAAAATGAAAATAAAGCAGTATTATTTAAACATGCTTTTTATCCCTTAGTACATCTACGTCCCATAAAAGCAGTAATGGTTGTTTATTAAAAGACGAAGTTTTGTTCCTTCTGCGTTCTATTCTTCATCCTTCCTCACATAAAAAGTTCCTGCGGCAGCGGCTGAGAAAAGACCTGCAGCACCTTTCATGCGAATAGACCATTTTACAGTTGTGGCTTAATACCCTAGCGAGGCTGACGGTGACCTTGGGCGCGATCCATTCAACCAAATTAAAATGTCCAGAAATTTCGGTCCAAAACTCAATGGATCGGTTCGGTCCAACCGAAAAAGTTTCGAAAAAACTGGTCCACCTTTTGAGGTGGACCACTTTTCCCGGTCGGACCGGTCGGAATTTTGGTTGAATGGATCGCGCCCTTTGTTTTGATACAAACGTCATTTGCTTTGTTATGGAAATTATCCTTGAAAAATACTAGTTAACATAAGAATCACTTAATTTACATTTATTACTACAGATTCACTCCACTACATTACAAGCAAATAATGAAATGAAATAAGCTAACACTACCATAAGAAAAAAAAAATTGTGGAGAAGGAGACAACCAAAAGCGCCAATGCGCCATACTAGAGATGCCCCGACTAATTAAAATATAAGAAAAATATATACAAATAGAAATATGAATGTTATAGAGAATACTTTATGGAAAGTGCTGGCGCACGATATTTACGCACGAGTTGTTGACGTATCAGAAATCGAACGAGTGAGCGCAGCAAACGAGTAAGATTTGTGATACAAAAACAACGAGTGCGTAAATACCGTACAAAGCACTTTCCATGCGGTATTGTGTTTATTATATACATACTGAGACATTCATCATTTTGGCGGCTTTTTTATTTTAAATCTTTCAAAAATGCTAAAATTAGTAAAAACGTTTGTTAAAAACATAAATGACGACGAGGATATGAGGTAATCCAAGAACTATAAGTAATCTTAATCGTTTGTTCTCAATGCACAATAGAAAATGAGTGAATTTAAGTAAAATGGCAGGTTTCAATATAAGCTCAAGCTTAAATGAAAGGCAAAGTAGCTCCGACAAAAAGCACAACAAAAGCTTACGTCTCGTTCTGTTTATCCCTTTCCGCTGTTGTTTCGCCGGCTCTCTACCGTTTTCTTTATCGACAGTGAAACAAACGAAACTATTCCACTCTATTTCCGAAATGTTTTTCACTTTTTTAGCGAGAAAAACTCTTTGAGTAAAACTTTTCTCGTTGAATGCGTGCGAAGCGGCGCGGCAAGCTGCAATAAAAGGCGGGAATTTTGGCGCGAAACTCACACACCTCTGTGGCTTCTGATTGGACGTATCATTTTTCTCACACGTGAAAAAACATCGTTCGCGATTCTGATTGGACGTATCATTTTGTTCACGTGTGAAAACCATCGTTCGCTTCTCTGATTGGCTAGAACTAATTTGCGTACGAAAATTTACGACATAGCTTTTTGGTGAGTATTTCTCAGTATGTATATAATAACTAGTTATCCTTAATAAAGCTTAAAACATTTTTTTTTAAAGTTGCAACACTGTTTGATTCTCTAATATGATTGGGTAAACCATTCCATTCATTTACAATACGGTTGAAAAAACTATATTTAAAACCATCAGTTCAACTAAAATTTGGAACAAGGTCCTGTGTGTCATTTTTCCTCAAGTTATAACCTGTATTTCTGTCCTTAAAAATATGAGCTTATTTGAAATGTCAATATCATAATGTCCATTAATTACATTACAAAAAATGTAACATCTCTAGTGAACCTTCTATTAGATAATGACAACAATTTTAGCTTAGATAGTCTATTATCATAATCATCATTAGACCTAGTGATCCATCTGGTAGCTCTTCGCTGAACAGCCTCCAATTTATCAATGTTACGTTTAGTATGAGGGTTCCAAGTTTCGCATGAATATTCTAATAAAGGTCTCACAAAACTACAATAAAGTGTGTTCATGGTATCAATATCCTTTAAGTCCCTACAAGTCCTCTTAACCAACCCTAAAACCCTATTAGCCTTAGCAGTTATTTTATCTACTTGTTGGTTCCATGAAAGATTACTAGCAGTAAATAATCCTAAATCTTTATACACATTAACACTTTCCAAAGGTTGACCTTCAATATCATACTCCCCAGCTAAGGGTGACTTTTTCCTGGTTATTCGCATGATCTTACATTTCTTGGCATTGATTCTCATCTTATTCATCTTACACCAATCTGAAACTTTATCTATGTCACTTTGAAAAGTAGACAGATCTTCTTGAGTACTAATAACCCTATACATTTTACTGTCATCAGCATACAAAGCAATTGAACTGTCCTTACTAATTACCCCCGGTAAATCGTTGATGTAGGCTATGAAGAATAATGGTCCCAACAAAGAACCTTGTGGGACACCAGAGGTTACGGTTAACCAGTCGGAAGCCTCTCCTTTCACTACAACACGCTGTTGACGTTATGTTAAATAATCTCTACACCAATTTAACAAGTCTCCATGGACACCATAATTGTAAAGTTTGGTTAATAGAATATTATGACAGACAAGGTCAAAAGCCTTTGAAAAGTCTATAAATACTACATCAACTTGACCTCTCTTGTCCAAGACTCTGAACTAATCATGACGTACTAAGAGTAGTTGAGTAGTGCAGGAACGACCAGTTAGGAACCCGTGATGAGAATCATATACGAATCTAACAATTTGATCATAAATAGCATTGTACACAATTCTCTCCTGGCATTTCCCAGAGATAGTTAAGAGTGAAATGCCTCTATAATTTTCTACTGATCAGTCAGTACCTCAACATCGCTAACCAGGTCAGGAGTTTTGGTCAGGATTAAATCAAGTATATTGTCATCAGTTGCATTAAGCATTCTTGTTGGATTGAAATTACATTACCAGAAAATGATCATTAAGCATGTCACAAAAATCGACAGTACATAAATCACTTGAAGTAGGAGTTAAACTATGCCAGTCTATGCTTGGAAAATTAAAGTCGCATACAAGATAACAGGTAGCAAATCTGGTCATCTCAATTCTCTCCAGACATTGACGTAATTTGAGGGAATACTCCACATCAGCACTGGGTGGTCTGTAGCACACTCCAAAGAGAACATTGTCCTTTGATTTCTGACAACTTTCCACCATGATGGTTTCAATATTATCATTATACTCCAGATCCCTTGTTCTTATGGAAAGTAAATCCGCATGTACTGCCAATAAGACACCTCCACCTCTACGATCTTGTCTGTCTTTGCGATGAACACAGTAGTCATTGAGACCCAATTCGAAATCCATGAAGCTAGATTCAAGCCATGTTTCCGTGATAGCAATCACCGGAAAGTAATCTTCAAGCAGCAGGATTTGCAAGTCAAGAACCTTATTTCTTAAACTTCTAGACTTCAGAGTAAAGCGAAATAGCAGGAGGTCGTAAAACCACGTCCTCCCTCCGTGACCACGTGACCACATAAAGCGGGAAGGTTTGTATCAAGCCAAGGTCACCGTCAGCCTCGCTTCAATCCATAACTATGAAAAAGCCTATTCCAGCGGCCGGTGCGCTTTGGCCCAGTGCAAACGCACTACCTGAAGCCACAAGCTGACTGTGTTGCCCGCGGCAACTCCTGCTGCGGTGAACGCTATTGCTGTCAAAGCAGCAGGCGCGGCTACTATGGTAGGACCACCCACTACTCCGGCCAAACAAACATCAGTCAAGCTCTACCCTGGTTTAAAGAATTTTGAAAATTAATAACTTTCTCAAAAAGCACACGTCAAGCAAACAATAATGGATAACTGCTAACTTTGCTGATGAACAGTTTGTTATCAGGAAAGTGACGTGACGGTGAAACACCCTAGGATGTGTGTACTCATAGACGTACAGATGCTACGGTTGAGGCCTGACATGCACAGTACTGTGTAACTGTATGCGTCAGAAATATTGAGGTAGCTTTTTCAGGTATATCAGGGAGTGGTTCATTTAGGGTGTTTCAAAAACATCTAGAAAAGAAGGGGGAAGTCTATATCTGTAGACATGCAACGTCTTGCAGTACGAAACGTAGGACAGAGCTTATAAACGGGTTGTTAAGGTTAGGTCACACGGGACCACGTGACTTATTTTGTCATCTAATTACTGAAGAAGAACTTATTTGCACTAATCTAGATAACAACAAAGTAGGAAAAGTGTTATACAAAATAAGGAGAGTGGTGCGATGAGTACTAAATCGGAAACCGGTTTAGGGATACTATTCTCCGATTTAGTACTACGGATTTCTTTGAATTTTACTTGGAATTGAAGTATCCGATCACGGTTCGATTCTTCCGATTTCAACAACGTCTATCGATTCGAAAGTTGTCGGAGATATTCCTGAACATGACCGATTGGATTTTGAAGAAGGGGGATGCAAATCAAAGGGAAGAATCAACAGATACATGGACCGTATCGCGGGCTTACTTACAGCAGTACGACCAGGTGGCATTATAGTGAAGGCACAAGAGATGTACACATATGAGTCATACACCCAGGTATGCGCGTTTTGGTTGTTAACACTCAGATTTCGAAAGAACAACGGTCGATCTAATACGGCTGAAATTCGTAGGTTATGACAAGGCGTGCGATCTCCACCAATTCTTAAAGAATTTTCAGTTAGGAAGAAAGAAAATGTTGGCGCAAAGATTAATTCTTATTGATCAGGTCAAGTTTGATATTTTTCAAGTGCAAAAGCACAGAGAACAGTGTTGTATACCCACAACAACAAAATGCCGCTATCATCAAAACCACTAGAGGAACGGACACTGAATCAGCTGAACAGAGAAATCACTTTTAGAACAGATTTAAAGAACGTGTAATGGAATGGCTGAATTCAATTGTAAAGTATTCATATGGTTTGTGATACAACCACGTTATGAACTTATAGAGGAGTGCAAAAAAGGAGGAAAAGATGTAGGAAGGGCATTCAAACGCTTTGAAAGACTCTAGTGCCGATTACGGTCTTTAGCTTTACTCATCGGGGCTGTAATTCAACAAGGCTACTTTTCAATCAACATAAACACAGTTAATCAGTCCTCAAAGCTCACTCTAGAGGAATCTCTACTAGCTTAGCCGAAACGTTGCTACGGTATGGAGCAGAGTTGGGCTGGACCTTTGAGGGGCTTCAACATTGCTTTAATGCGTTTCTTTCAACTACTTTTTATGATTTCCATTTTTTATTTTAGCTGAAATTTTGAAAATAAAAAAGGTTGAAGCTTTTACGCTTTTGAGTTTGTAAAACTAATAACCATGTTGAAAACTGCTGATAAGATGTTCAGTTAATGCAAACTAAGCCTTTGAGTGAATAAAACTCATTCATCGTCTAGTCGCTTCTAATTTGTCATAACTTTTTAAGAAAAATCTCAGTACTTATAAAATAAACAAATAGCTTCATCCGGTAGCAAGACGCATGATGCAAAGCTTCGTACTTTCCCTTTTATTTGTTTTCCACTATATCGTCTCTCTGTCGTGATTAATGGTTTGTGCGGCCATGGGAATTCATCTGGACCTCGGATAGGCTTCGGCTGAACGATATAATGAATCAGCCAAATGAAACTCAAGCCCACCAACTTTCGGGACTTGGCGGAGAATTTAACATTGACCTGGTGTTAAAACACCACTAATTCCCCGCTCCAAGGGCCAAGTAGTTTGTTAAAACCCCCATATAGCGGGACATTAGTAGTTCTAGGCTCGATTTCAACCACTCTCTAGGGTCCGGCGTTGAACGGGCTCCTTTCCCGAATCGTAATCGAGCCTTAAACAGTTCACAACTGGTCACAATGCTGGACGCGTTTCTAAAGTTTAACCATATGTGTTTTACTATACTCAGCAACTGTAGTGAAATTTGACTTCTACACTCCAATTCAACAAGAGAGGATCCTCTCTTGAATTCAATCACGATGTACGTACGGTCAACTCCCCCAAGCGACCACCAAGTCTTTGCTATTTGGATGGTCGCGAACGGGAAGTTCTGGACTTTATTTAAATTCAAACCAACGGACCTGTGAGTAGACATTCGACTGCGTTTCTTTACCTAATTCCCGAGAACGGACCTTAGAGCCATGATAGAAAAATGCTGTTATCCCTTAACATCTGCATGGTATACTTGTAAGTTAACTGTCAGAACTTTATTTAACGTAGCTTCTGCACTTTTCAAACAAGTTCCATTTGCCATATCAAACACATGGGGTACAAACAGTCTCAAATGTTGTGATAACTTCCCTTGTTTTTTGGCATCGTATTAGAATCGAGTGCGATTTTCGCATGTTTTATTATCGTCTTTATTTTCTAAATGTATTACTGAAGTCATCATAAAACTTCACTTTGCTTATTTCATAAGGTCTTTCTCTCGTCATTTTACCTTTTCCCTGGGCGGTTCTGCATTTTCTGCCGTATATCCCAGGCCTTTACCCTTGTCCGGCTTGCGCTGTCCACCGCTATAATAAGCATTTACTGAGTGACAACGCACTGAACTTTACTGAATACTGACAAGAACGTTTATTAGCGTTAAGTGAAAAAAAAAATTGTTCCCGGGGGCGTACTAAATATAAGGCATATAGTGTTTAATGCCGCCCCAAAGGGTATGGTTTTCAAGGGAATTACAGGAGCGTATGAAAGTATTCATCGTTCCAATTCCAAATGAATAAGAACGGAATAGAAATATGGGAATTCGAAATGCATTTGAAGAATTCTTTTTTATTTTCTCTCTAATCTAAGTAATGAAGACATAATTTCTGCCTAAAGACCAGGTCTGAAAAAGGGTGTGGAAAATGACTTTTCTTGGTCTGAAATAGGGTCAGGATTTGGAGAACAGGGCTGTACACCCCCATCAAGAATTCTCAGGAGTAGCCCCCCCCCCGGAATATTGTCATACTAAGAATATTGAAACAATAGGGAATCTTGTATATGCTAGCAAGGATGACAGGAAAAAAAGAGAGAGATTTTCGTAAAAAATCCGCGAAATATATGTATGTCCTCCGTTGGTGCTCGCTACACTATAAAGTCTCTATAAAGTGTTTTCGCAGCGGCTGTGTAATAAAAATGAATTTTACAATAAATCGGAGCGATTAATACAAAAAATTAATACTCCATCAATCGACATATGGTGGGTCATCACCATTAGCAAGTCAAGAAAATGTCAGCGATGATTATTTCTCAGAGAGGGTTCCACTTTAGCCAGCACATTTGAAGCTCTATCAATCGTATAAAAACAACAACAATGGAGAATCTCAACAAAAACTATTAGTAAAGGCAGATATGACTAAACGTCACGTAAACGTAATTGTGTCTACTCCGTTTGCGTTATGTTATGTTGTACCGTTAAATCAACAGAGATCGTAATTCATAAAGCCGTGACACTTAAGGGGTGTTTACAATCATGACACCGGGACGACTTTCGCGTTAACGCGAGTTCACTCCGGTTCCCTCTCATGGCTCTATATTTGTTTACAAGATATCACCACAAAATGTCATGCCGGCGCGAGTCACCCCGGTGTGATTTCACCCCAGTTGTTGTACCGGAGCGAGAATTTCACTCCGGTACGAAATTTCGCAACTGTACCATGTAAACGCGAAACGACCACCCGTTTCGGTGTGAAATCGGTCTGCCGGTTTCACCGGCGAAAAACGTCTGATTGGTCGACGCGCGACCACGTGACATTGCCAAATTCAAAATGGCGGCTGCATCGTTTCTTTATTCCAGTGGAAAGAAGATTAATTGCGGCTTAATATGAGTTGTAAATGCATATACGGATATTTTTAGAATAGCCTAGACTTTTTATTATCCTTTTCACCTATTCCTATGGGATTCGTTCCCTGCGATGCTCGCGTTTTCGCCGGTTTACCTGATTCAACTTTGAACTTCTTTAAGCGATCACTCTTCACGAAGGACAACAACATTTCTGATAAAAGCCGGGCCACTAGAAAGAACGGCCTTTGTTCACAGCTCAATGCAGCGGAGAAATAAGACACTATGGGTCCTTTGAAATTGCTTAGACACCTGAAAGTTATTTTATTATTATTTTTTTTACATAAAAGATAAAGCAAAATTATGTTTTCTCCAGCAAGACTTTCTAATTTATTAAAAAAAGCTTGAACATGAGCTAAATGAACTGTAGTGTCTGCATTCATGTTCTTTTCATTGTGAACGGGTGCAATTTTAATATCAAAACTCTAAAGCCGACTTTGACCGAGCAGGTTTTTTTTTTCTTTTTTCCTTCAATGGTTACTGTGCTTGATCTGAATAAGATAATGAAATTTTTAAAATTAGAGGAATACTATTTATAAAAGAAGAGAACTTTGATTGCAATATGTCAGTAGGAATGATTATATCTTTTTAGTACATAGGTTAGAAAAGTGATGCGTAGTCAAAAGTGCTACAAAGGAGTAAAAACCCAGATCTTTCCATTAATAAATTTTTTTGACATTGTCAGGGACATATGCTTTTGCTTGAGTACACATTTGTTCGTCAAAAATCTTGTTCGTAAGGTTGCACTTTGTTTGATTAAGGATCAATCAATCTTTTCTGAAGAGAAATGAACAATAAACTATGTTAACATGTCAGACACTTCAACACTGCCTTAGCCAACAACTAAGAAGAAACTCAACCTCATATCAAAAAAACAAAGTGAAAACTACTTCACTGTGAAACAACAACCCCTTCAAATATATATCACATTAAATTCATGCAAAATGTAGACCTGATGATAAGTTTATAGGAATAGAAACAAGCGATAATTAAAATGAAACTATAAAGTTTGAATGAGATCTGTGAGTGTCCTCTCATAATTCTGGCAGAAGATCAAAATTGGAAACTGCGTATCCTACCCAACTGCATTCATCAACATGATCCAACTAAAATTTCATTAAGACTCAAAGTTTACTCCAAACTTGAAACTCCTGTAAGTTTATAATACATAATAGCATGTTAACTCCATCATTCATTCATAACTTTGCTCCAAAAAAAATTAAACCGTAAAGGATGGACAGAAAAACAAAAGTATTCACAGGAAAATTACCCTATTCATCTCCTTCCAGGATCCAATTTTCAAGCAAAGAAACACTACCCACAGAATGCGTTGTGTGCAAAAATTTAGTACCAAAAAATTGTACTCGGTGGAAATCATGTCCGTAAACTGCGGTTCCTAAAGTAACAAGTAACTCGTTGTGTGGATAATCCCAAACCAAATTTATCAGCAAAATAATCTAACCTTCAATCCTTCAATTATAAAATTGCAAGCCTAAATGTACAGCAGCTGTGCACATTGTAAACGGAATTTTTTTACAAATCAGAATGTTGCTGGACCTATCGAACTGTAGCTTCAAGACGGTCTAAGCGTTTTAATGAAAACACTATCACATTTTCTAATTCGACAGTTCGGATAAAACTTAAATTTCTGTAACATACAAAGCTCTAATAATGTGCAACATGTCAACAATGAAATGTGCATCGATCGACAAAATCACGTTTTGCTGATGAACTTCGCACTTTAGAAAACTGCCGCAACCCAGCCGCGTTCGATCCACTAGCCACAAAGCAATTTACACAGCAAGACAATGGCTAAGAATATTTATTTACCTTCTTTTTAATGTTCTTTTGTACCGAGTGACACAAGATTAAGTTGAACCAAGCGTAAGCTTATTTTTCTGCCATAAACAGTGTAAACACACGGAGATTTAGCATCTAAACACAGTTTTTCCAGCAACAAAGTACAAGCTAAGTCATATTAACTAAACAAAGCCCAAAAATGTCAATCCCTGTCCTTTTTTTTGTTGAATCCGTGATAAGAAACTTGAACTAAACAACAAAAACATTTTGGATAGCGTTATAATACGCTCTTCGATCAACAGTCGATCGAATGTTATCGAATGTTAGGTTCACAATCAAAGTCGAATTTTGACACAAAAACGGGATACACATTTAACAAAACTGTCGCTTCCGTGCAACTTGGTACAAGCTAATTTATATACCAAAACAAAGCCCAATAATTTTTCTTCGACTACTTGATAATTTCTTTTTGTACCGAGTTGCACGGAACATGCAGTAAACAGAAAGAGTAAAAATTACACACCTTTCCGGCATGTCTTCCATACGCAAACCAGCGATCTCAACGTCAATAACACTGAATCAGACCATGCCAATGCGATTTTTCGCCGATTTCAGGACGCTCTATTCTCTAGAGAACACACTTTCGTCAAAACTTTGACCAAAATAATTTTTGATCACTTACAGTGGACAGAAACTGCAACGCTATCACTGCCAATAAAAGCTGCCATCGCTTCTTTCATCTGAACAACATTTCCCGGGCATTTTCGCCCCGGAGCTAATGTCATTACCCGAAATCGATCACGTGTCATTTTTGCAGAGCATGCGTAGACATTTTTCACCGGTGAATCTGCCGGTGGGCTGGAACGGGTAGCACATGCGCAATGTTTGCGATTTTGAATCGCACGAGTATTTTTTTCAACATGAAGTGCACTTTCAAATAAGCGAGATATGAAATGACCCATCATCATGTAAATGCGATCGAAATCAAAAAGTCATCCAGGTATGAACTCTCGCCGGGGCGAGTTTTCTCGTGTAACACCCCCTTACACTTACACTTATCGTCAGTAATAACCGGAAGTTTGGTTGTTGGCTTAATGGAATACTCTTGTCTAGTCGCAAGACGCTTGAAAGCTTTTGTTTTAACTCCTGCTAGGTCATTCAGTGTGACAACTGAAAGAGGAAAAAGGAGAGTCTCAGTTTAATGGGGTGGTAGCTTTGACGGTTGAAGGTTAATTTTTTTCCAATTTTGACGGTTGACGTTCAAATTTGAGAGCTTCTAAAGGTTGACGATTAATGAGTGGAAATTTAGTCCAAACGTTAAAGTAAATACTAAATTGTATGTTATGAATTAATAATAACTGTTATGTTGTGGAGTTTGTCTTGGCCTGTCCCACTTATAAAATTTCGAAATATTTTCACAATAAGCAGGTTGTAGTGTCTAGAAAGAGTGTTTTTGAGAACATGGGAACTGGTTTTTCCAGTTTATAGATTTTTCAAGATACATAATCCCGTGACCACCAGCTCAAATAGTGGATTTGAAATACCTTGAAACTTCTTGACGGTTTATATCAATGTGCATTTTTGACGGCTGACAGTTAACACCACTGAGACCTCCAAATGTACAAACTTTCTCGCTGCTTAAAGGGACATTCGACTGACTTCCGAGTTAATTCTTGGTATTGAACCGGAAATGAAATATTAAGCAGATTCTTGCTCTGTGAGCTAATAGAGACCTTTAGATTCTAGGACGAGAACGAGTACGAGTACGAGATTTGACTTAAAGTTTTTTCGCGTATTCTCAAAATATAGACTCCCCGGAAAGCTTCATTTTACCATTTTTCACCAGAAAAGTTAGCACTGTTAACTTTAGTGAAGGAGATTACGCGCTCTCCCAATCGCAAAATAATAAAACTTCCAACATTGATGACTCGTTTTCCCCACTTCGACATTCTTGCTAAAATAGAATGACGACGGCTACCACGTTTTCCCGCCAGAATGACGCTGGTTCACGCGCGAGCACTACTTAGTACTTAGAAAATCTCGTACTCGTTGTCGTACCCGTCTTAGAATCTAAAGGTCTCTAATACCGGCCAACGCGAAGTGAATTGACCGAGAAGGCCTCCAACACGAGGATATTGTTCGCGTGTCGCGTGCAAATGAATTAAAAGATGGCCGACGAAGGCGAGGACGAAACTTGTGATCAAACCAAGCAAAATCCCCGGCAAGTAAGTTTGTATTACGTTGCTTAATTTTGTCGAAGAATAATATTTTCTCTAGGAAGCCACTTCTACAGTATAAAGGAAGGGAATTCGTACTATTTAATAGGGATCTTTATCTATGTTTTCTCTGTTATATAAGCTTAGGTTATTTAAGGGCAACTTACACAATGCAAAGTTTAAGGCAAACGAGGTTCATACGCTAACTGATCATGACCAAATGAAACTGGTCGAAAAGAAAACAAATATATATTATCGAACTTCATCGTACGTTTTTAGTGGCACGAAAATAACTCGATATTTTTAGTCTGTACAGTGTCTTCGGACTTGAAGAAATACAAGGCTTAGCCATTCTTAATTTCTGTCTAAATTTCCTCTTTGAGATTTTAACAGTTTTTCATGTTTATTCAGTCTCGGTTTATTTTCAACGACAGTTCGATGTGCGAGATAAATGACCCTAAGTCCGTTAAAATCGTCGAAATTCACTTGTGCCAAACTTTGGTCGATTCCGAATGTAAATGAGGGGGAACGATAGAATCAACACATGTGAAGTTCGACGTTTCAAATGAGCTTTACACTTATCCACAATCATAATCATTGCCATCTTAAAAATGTAAAATTATATTTGTTGACTTCCCGACAACAGGTTTGCGGCAAGCTTTCCGGTTCAGTCCAATGGTCTCATCGCAGGAAATAAAACAGACCGTATAACAACTTTTACAATGCATTCGCCATTTGCACATCTCCAATAATACACCTTGTTTTCCTCCAACAACTTTTTATTCATCCTGGGTATTACAGTCGCTCCAAGAGAAATAAAAGAAAGTGCTTAATTTGGGGTGACGGGGGGGGGGGGGGGGGGGGGGCAAACAAGGTGTATTATTGGAGATGTGACAATGGCGATTGATGACCAGATGAATGTTACTTGAATGTGCCACGTTCTCATTTGGTAATATTTATTCCTCATGGCGTTATGAAGCTGCAAAATATTTTGTTTCTTGACATGGAGACAGCTGGGCCAGGGGCCGTTTCTCCAAAGTCCCGATAACTTTTCGGGCCCGAAGTCATATATCCAAATCGAAGTAAAAAGAATAAGAGCGCGGGTCCTGGCTAACAAAATACTCCAGGTTTTGTTTTTTTTTGTTTCATTAGCTGATAATTTTATCATGTTAGATGCAAAACTATTGAAACTTCTATCTTGCATGTAAACAACTACAGCTTTACGGGACCGTTAACTTTGGGACCTTTCGAGAAACGGGCCCCAAAACCGGACTAGTTGACTCTGAGCGGGAGAACTGTTATAGAGACTGCGCGTACGTCATTCAAAATAAGGTGGGTTTGATATTCCGATTTGAAATCATCGATGCAAGTAAAAAACACGGTAGAAATTTTAACTTTGCGACTTCTTTAATACTCAGTAGTAAGCTTCTTCAAATAGCAACTATTTGAATTGTCAAAGCCAGTTCCTTCAGCATGAAAATGAATATATAATTATATAGCAATTGGAACTAAAACAAAACGGTGCTTATAATTACCAGATTAGATGTTTTTCTTTTCTCTTGAGGGTTAAACCACGTGAATGACTAGTTGTACAGGGCCTTTTACAGCAAGTTGTTCACGTGGAACAAAAACACCACACTAGAGAGCTAGACGCGCACGCACTGGGAGAAGACCAACCAGGGCGTAATAAGCTAGGCTAGCTTATTACGCCCTGAGACCAACAAAGGAAATTATTATTTAAAAGATGTTAGCCATATGTTTGTCTTGTTCCAGTGTGTCCGTTGCTCTCCAGTACGCATGACCTTTTTAGGTTACTTTGTTGATGCTAAAGCTCCCTAGTGTCTAGCTCTAAGAGCCATTGTATATAGCTTAATTTACTAACTTGTACTGAAACTGTCCACCCGTCATAGGACAGGTCAGATCAGACGCGGTTAAATTGCCAATGGAATTTAAGGAGAATACTACTACACCATTCAATTTATTTATATAATTAGCTCATGCATGACTCATGCTTTAACCCAGCCGTCATATCAAAATCAAGAAAGAATTATTTCTTGCGTAGCACAATGTATGTTGACAAGCTTCAGCTTCAAAAGAAAACAGGACGAATTGAGCGTTAGCCTGCGTGGCAGGCGCAAAAAGGGGAGGGGGAGGGGGGAGGGAGAAAGGGAAAAGCCTGCTCTAAGAGCCTATGTTCTTGCATAACGCCTGCCAATTTTCTAGTAATCCGATTACGCCTACTGTCAATCAAGTGTCGCTACACTCGCCATTGCAGAAAAACATTACACTCACGAACTAAAGAAATTCGCTTAGTTATTCAGATCCAGAAGGCACTTTGGAGAAAATTGGAACCCTTATTCAGCCGTAATAAAAAAAGCTTTACGCTTCAAAAGAGGTCAAAGAAATCGCGCTTGCATCAGAGGGCAAATCCTGCCGACCAGAAAACAATAACTACAGTCAATCGATATGTATGTCATGACCTCTCAGTGTGAAACACGCGGCTAAAATAACAATTGCTCAGTATAAATGCAGAACCTTCCAGAGCATAATCTACCCAGCAGATAAAAACAACTTTATTGGAATAAGCAGCATTTTGGCATGAGGTGAAACCACCCTCTTTTATTGCTAAGTTACGTCGGCGAATGTCATCGTTCGATAAATTGGCTAAATCTTTCGCTGGGTAGCCCAACAATTCCATCTCCTGCAACTGGTCTTCGATAATACTTTTCAGCGGCGAAATGACGAGAATCGCCGCATTACCATTTAGCTCGTAGTTCTTCGCGCGTACAAACATTTGGTAAATTAAACTCTTGACGTATCCGGTCCGCAAAACCGCCAGAACATCTCTGTCGGCTAAAAGAGCCCTTACTGCTGATTCTTGCTCTGGTTTTAAAACAGATTCTCTACCACTAGATAAATTCGCATCTCTCAAAGCACTCTCTACGACATCCACGTCTACCGCTGCCATCTCGACTGTTTGTTGATTTGTGAAACGCGCATTTCAATATGTTACTCATTACGGCTCAGCCAATCAGGAATTTGCTGAGGCCAGCGTCCGCAGATATGAACAAAAGGGGGTTCTTAGAGCGGGCTTCTCCTCCCCCTATCCCCAATCCCCCACCCTTTTTTCCTTCCTCCCTATCCCCTACCCCCTACCCCTTTCGACGCCTGCTACGCAGGCTAATTGAGCGTTTATTCAGACTTTTTTTCTCTGTGAAACCTGTCTAGAGCTTTTAAAAAATTAATTTTGGATCCTTGAAGCTGTGGAAATGACTATAATGCCTTTTCTGACATCTTGAGTGGCCCTTTAACCATATTCAGACCTTTAATTTCATCTGCTTCTGTAGGGGGGGGGGGGGGGGGTATCCTGGAGCCGCCCCCACTATAACTTCAAAAAAGCTCATGTTACGGCCAACAAAATTACACCGACTAATGTACTCATCATTTCCAGCATCTAGGCACAACTTGATTGGTACAGTGACGTAACTTGACGCCATTATGACGTCGCATTGTTAAATTTCTTCTCCCTCAAAGCGAAAAATTCGTAAATAGTAAGGTGTCTGACAAAATCAAGATATAGGTTAACACATTTATAGTAATCTTTAACAATAGCTGTAAGTTCATGCAGACGTAATTTGCTGTTTAAAAAAAGGATCTGGAACCACCCACCATCTTGGATCCACCATTTTGAATTAGTTAAATGTGTTCAATTTTCCTTAAAACCCGTATATATAGACATCGCACCGGGCTAATCGTAACAGGAAAACATTGATCCGCGTATGAAAGGATGCTCAGGAAGCACAAGAAATTCTCGAGTTTTGAAATTCCGAGAGAAGTAAACACTTTTAAAAGTTCAACCCGACATCTGCCATTTGGTCTTTTTAAATTCATGTTTTTTTAACTTTCATACTAAAATTCATTTGCTTTAATAAGTAAAATTAGAAATCCCCCTTTATAGGAAAAAAGTTTGGAAATCATCGCTGTCAAAACGTGGTTGCCATGGCAACGTCAAGGTTATCGTACGCGTCATGACAACTTCAAAATGTACCCAAAAAATTTTTGGGAAAGGTAGCCAGGTTATGTGGACATAGACTTATCAATAGATAAGGGCAAAAAAGGGATGAGGGCAAAAAATACTGTCCGCTAGTCACTATTCGTGAAAGTGCTGATTTATTCTTAATGATGATCTTTTGCTAGTGTTCATTAGAATCTTTAAGAGAAATTATTCTATACGGGGAGGCTCCGTCCCGATGGGGTACGGTCATCAGGCGTCAGGTATATCAAAGGTTGGGAACTGACTATAATTATGTAAGAACATGAAATGGTGGTAGAATCGGAATTTAAGTATTTAACGTAAAAGGGCCTTTGATTAACATTTTTCATAAAGACAAGCCTTAAACGTTACACGAGCAGCCCATAGTGATGCAAAAAAGACAAGGAGACCCCTTTGTTTTAGCGATTTATTCTTATTGAGTGGGTATGTTAGGGGCACCATTTTTCAATGGAAGGAATACGAACGAGGTACCTCTTTTGTAAAAAATGGTATATTATGAGTGATGGATTGTACAACGGGGCGGAGCCTCGCCGGATAAAACCGTCATGTCAGAAATCTGGACTAAACTGAGTATAATACTGTGCTTGCGATTGGCTGGGCGCTATCAAAGCAATAGGGCTCAAGAGGCTTTTAATTCTTGCGCGGGTCGCTGCTGAAGATTTGACTGAAACTGGAAAGCACGCGTAAAACGTCTCTGAATGAATTTAAAAGCGAAAACAGGTGAGCCCAAAAGGGGCTTTTTTAAATTAAAGGAGTAAGGTGATACTGAAGATATTTCTTCTTTGATCAGGAAAAGAGGGAGGAGCAGTCAAGTGACTCAAAGGAACCGGGGGAACCAGAGGAACCGGAACTACCACAGAATGTTGAATATGCAGAAAATTGCACTCCATCAGGCAATGGTAAAAACTAGCTTAGGGACGGACCATTAGAAAAATGATGGGGAGGGGGGGGGGGGGGAGGAAACAAAAAAAAATTCATGCAAGGGAAAATGCCATGCAAAGAAGAAGGTAAAGAAAAAAATTCATGCAGAAGGAAGGTCCAATTGTGACTTTTTCAGAAAAAAAAATTAGAGGATGGGCCTTACCGCCTTGAATAAGAATTCTATAATACAATGAAAAAATGCATTCACACGTAGTAGTAAGTGTTAAAACTTTAACTGTCAACGACATAAACAGCAACACTGCGACCGGTACTTTAAACAAAAATTAACGTAAATACTATTATTTTAAGTTTTAACCCTCGGACGTAAAAGGGAAGGGTGGTTGCCACCCATATGAGGTTTTTTTTTTAGTTTTTTTCCTAGACGATAAAACATCAGCACTTGACGTTTTCAGTAGCTGTTTCTTTATCCCTTGCGCCCATTTTGAGACAAGTTTAGTGAAGGTTAGTTACTATGGCTACGAAATATGACGTCATAAGTAGCAGGCGTTCAAGCCATTTTTGAGTGAAAATGCACATTTTTATATAAATGCAAATTTATGTGTTATCTTACAGCCAAGAACAAAAAATTACATTTATTGCGGTTTTAACCTCATTTCTAATTCTTGGTAAAATCCAAGATGGCGGCCAAGATGACAACCATTGTTGGTGACGTCACAGGTTTCCAGCAGCGCCACCACCCATAAAAATAATATACCAAATCTTGTTGAGAAGATCAAAGGCTTTCCACTGAAGGCAAAATCGTTTCGAAATACTCCAACATATGAAAAACCCTGGGGAGGGGTTCCATCAACCCCCGCTCTTGTACCACGGTGGGGGTATGAATTTGCGTGTACGTCCGAGGGTTAAGTTGTCCATTTCTTAGCTACAATACTCGTCACAAATCGTTGAAACAGACACCGTTTCTCTTGAATTTCCTGGAAAATTCCTGAGATTTACTCATCACACTTTTCTTCTCAGTGAAATACGCCTTCTCCCTCCCCAATGTTGAGCCACGCGTGTTTTGACGCACTGAGACCACTGTAATACCCCAAAGCAACATTGGGGAAGTAGAAATGCACTTAAGGGCTTCAAGATTTTTGACGGATATTGTAGAACACACCATACTATAACTACACGATGAGAAAATAACAAAAAAGGCTAATGGCTGTGGCGTCCGGCGTTTCAAAAACAACACCTGGAACATCAGAGTTTTATCCACCGTACTTTTAACAAGGGCTACTTATTTACAAAGGATTTTTTTTGGCGTGTTCGTTAAACAGGAAAAAAAACATCCTCCAACAAAGCCAAGAAGATTGCAGCTGCTGCAGCCGTGGGGGTGACTGCTACTGTTGTGGGTGTACTAGCTGCTCCAGTGATTGCCGGCGCTGCTTTGGGTGCGGCTGGATTCACTTCCGCTGGAGTAGCCGCTGGTTCTATTGCAGCAGGTGTACAGTCAGCTGTTTATGGTGGATCTGTAGCTGCCGGAAGTCTGTTTGCTCTCTGTCAGAGTGCGGGTGCCACCTGAGTTATTGGCTCAGCGGCGACTGCTGCCATTGGTGGTGGTACTGGATTAACTGGAATTGCTGCAACTCTGAGGAGTTTTAAACTATTTGTAAGGCTCGAATGTTTTTAACATTAATAGACGACAGCAGAATTAAACGAAAACAAGAGTTCATTGGACTGCTGCCCCGACGAACAGAACATATTTACCAGGACAGAAGAGCTTTAAAATTAATGCAATATCAGACAAAACAATACTAAAACTAAGAACGAGAATAATTTTGGGGATTTTCAGTTAGTTTAAATTTGTCACGTTTTACTGTCATGTTATATTTGTGGGGGCTGAGGGACTGGAGAAGGGGGAGGAGGAGAGGGTGCATTGTGGAAATGTCCCAGTTAGAAAGAATAGCTATCTTTCCTCGTTCTGATAGGACAACTTGCCTTTTCATGTTTTTATTCATATTGGTGGGATTGATGTCACCCGTTAAGTTTCTTGTTTATATTTGAAATTATAAACGATCAGCCCTCTCCGTCAAAAGTCGAATGATCGTCCCCATTTTATATAGCAGAGGAAGGAAACACGCAATGCCTTCCGGGATGGTTATGCGTTCGGGATTTTGTCTTTTTTAGTCGGAGACGACAGTCACGTGCAGCCAAATAACAAGTATAGTTGACGACATACGACCCATTTGATTCTAAATTCGACAGCACGAAAAGTGTCGACCACATTTGAAATTAATCGAATTCCAAAACAGCAACTAAGAAAAGAAAGTACTTCATGAAAGGAACTTTCAAAGACATTTTGTTATAAACAAATATTGAACCGTGAATACTGTGTCTGGTTTCCTCACACCGGATTGGCTTTTTCTGGTGGTAGCTTCTCTTCCGCCGAGGAAGAGAAGCGACAATCGGAAATACGCATGCGGTTCGCTGGCTAAATTTAAGGGCGTTGAATGAAATAATTTGAACCACGAAGCTTTAAATTTTTAAAGCTTGCAGTTCTTTTACACTACAGCATAGTGATGATGATGATAATGACGACGACGAACATAATGAAAAAGGAAAATACTACTTGAATTTACTGTCCAAATACTTTCAAAGGTTTGAACCTTTTTTGTCACTGGTAGAATAATAAAAGAACGCTTTTTCCCTGACAACGGATATTATAAATAATGCACAGCAGTTACAGAATAACTTACATCATGAATCAAATGTGCTAGAACCAAACATTAATAATGGTAATTGAACTGAGTGGAGTGCAATTTGGTCTGAAATCATACGCGGGATTTCAAAATCGAACGAGCGCGCAGCGCGAGTTCGATTCGAAATCACAACTATGATTTCAGACCAAAATTGCGCAACACGAAGTTCAATTACCACTTTATTGCTTCCGTTCTGAAGTCGCAGAATTTAGTCAGTACTAATATTTTATTGATCACGTAGCCGGTTTGTTAAAAAGCCGAAACAAAAAGGCTTTTACATCTCATTTTGTATTCCAAACAGAAATGATGCGATATAGAACAAAAATGGTGCGATTTAAAACAGAAATGATGCTGTTTAGAACATTAATGACGCGATTTGGGACAGATGCGATTTAGAGCAAAAAATGGTGCGATTTAGGAATAAATCACACTGCTGAGAGCCAATCAGATTGCACGGATAGCCAGTGATTTCAACGTGGATGTAATAAAACATATAAACTCATTTAATTTATAGGGAAAAAAATCACACACCATAAAGTTGGTGATTTGTGGAAGCGGAGATGGAGCGCATGTGTTTGCTGGTATTGCATCTTCTCGAAAAGACACTGACGTTCGAATTCTTGCTTTGCATGAAGATGAAGCAAAACGCTGGAATACTGCACTGCAGCAAAAGAAACTTGAGGTTACATTTCGTTGTGAAGGTGAAAATGCGTCCAGTATTGTATCCAAACCAACTCTGGTGACAAAGAAGCCAGAAGACGCTATGCGAGATGCTCAGATGGTGATATTTATGACGCCTGCGGCCTGTCATCAAGTTTATCTAGACGCTTTAGCACCGCACGTTAAACCTGGCACCGTTATAGTTAGTTTATCAGAGTACCCAGAGTTTGAGTTCCAAGTTCATCGCGTGCCGGTGGAGGTAGCGCGGCAATGCACTATCATGAAATTTCAGTCACTTCCTTGGACGTGTCATATCACTGAATTTGGAGTTAAATGTGAGGTAACTCGTACCATGAAGACACTGCAAGGGATCTTGAAGGTAAGCTTAGCGAGTGTCGCTCAACGAGAACGGCTGACTTACTTAACCTTATTCAGTCCAAGGCGTTTCCTTTAAAGTTGTCGTTCAAACTATGACCACCAAAAATTGAAAAAAAATTTTCCTAAAACTTTATCTCGGAACATTTCAAAGTCGTCGTTACGAGAACATCAACATTGACTTTACCATAGCAACCGAATTTTGACAGCCATGTTATGCAAAATTTTCACTTTTCCGTGAAAAAGGTTCTACTTCTATTCTGACTTACTGTAAAATTCCGAAAATAAGCCCCGGGGCTTTTGGGGGGCTATATATTTTTGGAGGGGCTTATCTACGGAGGGAAATTTTCGTTTCAAAACCGATTGGGCTAGCCTTATAATTGGAAGTAAATTAACTTTTTTTGCTCTGTTTTACTTTGTAGTTGAGGGCAATTTTCCAAGTACAAGCCCCCTAGGGGCTTCTATTTGGAGGGGCGATTTAACGGAGGGTTTTTTGCGTTACCGGTTTGGGGGATTGATATTTTAGGGGGGGGGGAGGGCTTATACATGGAGGGGCTTATTTCGGAATTTTACGGTATTTAATGATAATACATCACTTAGTTTGGTATTATTGTATTAAATTTATTATAGCTGTTAATGTGATCTAGGCTTCTTCTAGTGACAAATTTGAGAAAGAACAAAGGTGAATTAAAATGACCAAATGGCAGGTTCTGGGTTCAGTTTTCAACAGCGTTCATTTCTCGAGGAATTTCATAATAACTTGCAGATGTTATTTTGCTTCCTAAGCATCATTTTATACACATGAGGTCAATTTTTCTATCACGATTCTCTAGATTTATGAGGGTTTTATGTAAAATAGGATACATTTAATTAGTTCGAAAATAACAGATCTAAGATGGCGGATGTTTTCAGTTCCTTCGACTTTCTTTGATATATTTTTTTTTTACTTGATGTTATAACATTGATTTGAGCTCTTATAAGGGCCAAAAAACATACTAAAGACCAAGACCATCAGTTACATTTTTGCCCATGTTGATAACTTCAGGGGGCATAAAGAAAAAAACAACAACAAGCCCAGCGGTTTGAGACCTTCAACATCGTGCCGAAGATGCGTTCATTCCATTTATTGTTATAATTAAACCTTGGCCGAAAATAGGGACGACTATGCTTTAATTCAAGAGTTTGAAACTGAAAATTTTACAGATATGCACAGTATAAACATATTATGTTTTTTTGTGTCGGTTTTATGATCAGACAGGAAACGTTGCTCCAAAGAAGGACCCAGTTTGCAACCTGCAGTATCTCCTAGGATCCCTCCCTGTACTGAGAGTAAAGAGGATCTAATACGACTGTTTATGCCTTCCAAACAGTACTACTTGTAAACTTTATTTAATAAAAAGTGGTTTGAAATCTCTGTAAACAAAACGAACAGCAACAACGACAAAAAGCAAATAAAGTAACACAAAACTATGTGTAGCTCACATCTATAGCTCGAACTTTACATATGTTAAGCATTAAGAACAATGAAATTTATTCCTATTCTGTTCAGTTTAAAATTTGTCCAAATACTTCGATCGCTGAAATCAGATCGAAAAAGAATCAGCAGATTGAAAGCATTTCAATCGTTGTTAGTGAAATTTATAATTATTTAAATTTTTGACACCGCTTACGTCGGAAGTTACATCATATTTTCACAAAATAAAGTTGTGTTGAGATCAAAATTTAAGACTTGAACTGAACTTCTTCCGACAAAGAAATGTTTATAGAATTAAAATTAACGTTTATCAGACAAGCAGTACATTTTGAAAGCTTTGTTTTTCTTAGTAAATCTACGTCCTATAAAAAGATAGTAATGGTCATTTATTAAAAGACGAAGTTATGTTCGTTTTGCCTTCTATTCTTCATCATTCCTCGCATAAAAAGTTCCTGCGGCAGCGGCTGAGAAAAGACCTGCAGCACCTTTTATGCCAATTCCAGCGGCCCCTGCACTTTGGGCCAGTGCAAACGCACTACCTGAAGCTACATATCCTCCATAGACTGCGGACTGGGTTGCTGCTGCTACTGAGCCTGCGGCAACTCCTGCTGCGGTAAATCCCATAGCTGTCAAAGCAGCAGGCGCGACTGCTATGGTAAGACCGCCAGCCACTCCGGCCCAACAAACGTCGGTCCAGCTCCACTTCGCTGTAAACATGTTTAAAGAATTTCGATTAATAAATTAATTTCTTTAAAAAAAAAACAAACAAACAAACAAACATGAAGCAATCAAAACTCCTAACTTTGCTTACGGACAGTTTGTTATTAGCAAACTGACGTGACTGCGGAACCCCGTAGGATTTGAAGGGTGTGATCCCTTATTTCGCCTATACGGGTTTGCGCCGTTGAGCCGGCAGGGAATGGTTTTCAGAGTCACTACCATTAAACAGCGCATTCTCACTATTTAGCGTAGTGAACATAAAAAGTATTCCGATCCGGACAAAAGACACTCTTCGCACTTTTACTACGCTAAAAAGTGAAATTGTATGTCCTGCGGGTTAAGACTAAAGACTCCTGAAAGCCATTCCCTTTTCAGCGGCGCATAAAAATAGTAAGAAGGTTGGCGAGGGGTGGTCACAAGAATTATCCCAACCCCTCCCCCCCCCCCCCCCCCCCCCCCCGCCAAATTTAATTCTCTTATCAGGTATGTTATTTTAAATATTACTTAATTCTTTATGCTAAACGAATGAACCAGGTTCGCGTGAAATAAGGTCTCCTGTCTTAAGGTGACGTTACACTGGCATATTTCCACATGTTTGGAAACGAGCTAGAGTTTCACCAGTATTTAAAGAGGACCTGAAGACTGATCCTGACAGCTATACACCTATCTCAGTTCGCCTGTAGCAAGTAAATTAATTGAAAGAGTTGTTTTTAACCAACTACATGTCTAAATATCTAAATAGTAATAACTTGTTAACTGAATCGCAATCTGGCTTCAGACCTATGTTCTCTACTGAAACAGCTTTACTTGAGGCGACAAATGAATGGCTATGGAATATTGACAACAATCTCCTAAATGGTGTGATATTCCTGGACTTGAAAAAAGCCTTTTGTCACCATATGGATCAGGCTATCCTACTGGGAAAGCGTAAACTCTATGGGGCCAGTACTCGATCTCTTAACTGGCATGGTTCCGGTCCTGTCTATCTGACCCTGAAAGCAGCAAACCTTTATTGATGGAGCTCAATCTGATTTCTGTAATTTAACATGTGGTATTCTACGAGGGTCTATTTTAGGCCCTCTGTTATTTACTGTTTATATCAATGATCTCCCTTCATGTAACTTGTTTTCAAAACCTAGAATGTATAATGCAGATGATACTACCCTTACTTTTTCTGCAGAAGACCCATATGTCCTTGAACATAAAATGAATTATAATATGAATAATATACCGTTAAAAAGAGCAATTAAACATAAATCTCTTGGACTTCAAATAGATGAATCTGTGAACTGGTGCCCACACGTTAATACCATAATTCAAAGAACACTGGTCTTGGTCTTAAAGCATGTAAATCCTATGACACCATTTGACAGTACAATGCACTGGTAATGCCATATTTTAAATATTTTAGTGCTGAATGAAAAATATCAATAAGAAAGTAGCAGACAAACTTCAAAAGATGCAGAATAGGGCTTCCAGAATTCTCACATTTCTAAATGGTCATGTTCGCTGAAGTGTTTTGTTGGATTAGCTTGGCCAGGAAAGGTTAGAAAATGTAAGTCGTCAACACTAGTATACAGTCGGCTGTTACAATGTATAAAATCCATAGGGCGGATCTTTACCAACACCTCAAATGTACACACACAATCTTAGAAACTCTGAGTACAAAAAGGAGCCTACACTACATATGATCTGTTCTGTAGAACAAGATTCCCTCAGAAATTAGAAACTTGCCTAGCTTAAATGTTTTTAAAACGTCATTTCACGGGAAAGGTTATCTTAATCCTCAGACGTACAAGGGGGCGGCGGGGAGGTGGATGCCACCCCCCCCAAAAGGTTTTTCCGAGTTTTTTCCTAGAGTATAAAACAATAGCACCTGACGTTTTCAGTAGCTGTTCGTTCATCCCTCGCGCAGATTTTGAGACGAGTTTAGTGATGGTCAGTTGCTATGGTTTCGAGATAGCAGGTGGTCAAGCCAATTTTTGGTGAAAATTCATGTTTTTCCAACTTCTTTCAACAATAAAAGCAAACCCTGTGGCTAAAATCATACAAACTGTCTATTTATGTGTTATTTTTCATGTAAAGCACCAAAAATTATCATTTATCGCGGTTTTAACCTGATTTCCAATTCTTGGTAAAATCCAAGATGGCGGCCAAAATGGCGACCATTGTTGGTGACGTCACAGGCCTCCAGCAGCACCACCAGTATACCTTAGCTTGTTAAGAAGATCAAACGCTTTCAACTAAAGGTAAAATCGTTTCAAAATACTTCAACATATCAAAAACTCCGTGATGGGGTTCCATCCACCTTCCCCCCTTGTACCACGGTGGGGGTATGAATTTGCTTGTACGTCTGAGGTTTAATACACCATGACTCATTGTAACTCATATTATCGTATAAGTTTTTGCATTTTTAAATTTATAGTCAAGTAGTTCCTTAGAGTATTTTAGTTTACATGTAATTTCACACGATTCCTCGGAAGACCATGTAAAAGTGATCCGATTTCGTGTATAAATAAACATATAAATAATATAAATATAAATAAAATTGATGAGCGCGGTTTCTTTCGATGGCGTGGGTAACTTAAACTGATGCATATATAAAGCGCAGACAACAATTGCCGCGTGAACCGGAAAAGGATGGAAAACATAATTTGTGCTCTTTTGTTTGTTCTACTTCGCTATCTTTTCCTCGAATTTAAGATTCTTTTTTGGGAATAGAGAGTACTATGCGTACTAATCCATATCACTGACGTCAGCAGTGTCCGTTGATCTAGAATCTATTTTGCTCTTGCATGGAACAAAGGGATGTAAAAAAAAAAAGCATAGAATGATCGCCAACTATAAAGACACACAACAGATCTTTTTGTGTGAAAGCAGCGTTGACAATTTGACTCTATGTCTCGCCAATGTGAAATCGGTCGAAAAACGATCTGGTTGGCCCATGATATGGAGCTCGAAACAGAAGGCTACAACTGCAACTTGATTAATAACGGCATTTTATTTAACCGGCATGCCCGTCTGAAACTTATTTGAACGATGCGTGTATTTGTTTACCACTAAAAAAATGGCATTCATCCACTGAAAGTGCCCTTTGTTCCAAGAGCCAATAAGCCTCTGGTCTTTACACTTATATCAATAAGTTAGTGACGTCAGCGATATCATGCCACGTTTATATCGATCTCTTGTTTCTCGGAAAAAGAATCTCGATTTCTAGGAAAAAGGTTGTGAAGCTGGTAGAATAAACAAAACACAAATTAGCATTTTCTCGCCTTCTTGCTATGTTCATTACAAGAGCTATTATCTGGAGGTTAAAAAATCATCGCCTTCTCTTATTCTCTATATCGTTTGGCTTTTAGTTGTCATTTATCGAACTGGTACGCACGAGCATTTAGACGCATTAATCAACAGAAGAATATCGAGACTTTCTCACCTCAACAATGAACAAGGTAAAGTGAATCAATTTACTAAACTGATCACTAAAATTTTCTCGACCCAGTTTTGGCAAACGAACGAGAAAATACTCTTATTTGCATTAAGCTTGCATTAGTTATTCCAAACACTAGCTCGCAGGGACATCGATACTGTTGTTGTCTGCTTGACGAACAAAATGAAATTTTCGTAAAGCATTAATACATGCATTTGGCTTACCGTTCACTTGAACTGGAGACAGGCTGGCGAGCAAAAGAGAAAAACAACAAATTGACGCCTTATTCAGCATTCTTTTCAGAACTTATGAAGCTTGGGTCAATATCTTACAACCTCAAGAGCCTTTTGCTTTGAGTTTTTGCTCAGCACATAAAAACCCTTCACGAAATAGTGGCAAATGAAGCTTTGCAAGATGGCAGGATCTTATTGGCTAATTTCTCGGCAGGGCATTCGTGTATACCGTTCCAGACCTCCGGGAGTGCAAGCCTACGAATACAAATACAACCGTCTCGTCGCCACAAGGGTCGACGTTTCGCAGAAGAGAGCGATTTGAGGAATAGGGATAGACCACTTTGTTCTCAGGCTAAAGCAGTGAAGAAAGAATTTGTTTTAACTGATTAAATTGCGTTATAGAGGGTTTTCTCTCACCTGGCCAGCTTCTGTGCTAATTTATTGGAACAAAAGAAAGCGTTTACACAAGAAAAGAGTTTTATAACTGCCGTCGTTACATCACATTTGACCTACATACGCGATGGATGGCTGCGAATAGAAGATAAATATGTCAGTGGAAAACCTGACCTAAATAAACTTCGTACTGTCCGGCTTTTCTCCTAAATCTATCGAGTTCTTAGATGTAGAAAGGAAGGGACAAAAAAACTGTTTTAGGTGACTTTGAGGCAAATTAGAGACTGCTCGCAGTTTAGTGGACTGCATCCGCAAACACTCTTCGGCGTTAGTTCGGAGAACCAAACTAATGCAACATCTGAGTTTGCTTAAAATATTACAACGCTGTTATCTTATAGCATTTTGCTCAAACTTTTGTCGGCAGATGCTAGTGACCAAGCAAAACCCCTAAAGTAGGGGGTAGGGAAGTTAATTGTGACCTTTATGGCTCAGTTAATTCTAAGCGTGCCCACCCCTTCCTCCCTCCCCCCCCCCCCCCAAGGGGGTGGGGCATTTGTCAATTCTTCTAGAAGAGGTTAGAATCGTTCATTTTTCAATCATATGTTCACTGAAAGATATGCCTATATTGATAGCTATAGATGTTTCTATACCGAATATTTTTAATACATGTGCTTTAAAAGGATACGTGTGGTTTTCGCTCCATCATCATCCTTCTGAGAAGTTGCTTCCGGCAATCCTGTTCAGTTCGCACATCGAGGAAGAACAAGAGTTGTTTAAGGAGTGTAAAGGAAAAGACACTTTCTTTTTGAGCGAATGGTTGAGGAAGAAAGGCCAAGAAGAACTCTACGATATATTTGAAAGCTAATGTAAACTTCGTTCTCCTCTCTTTGCATGATCAATGCGCGACGATTAAAACGTTGACGGAACGGGTCCATCGTGATGAGAAAATACTTGTGCTAAGACCGTCATTTTAACCTCGTCGGCTGTTTGTTTATCATTCACTATATGAAAGGTATTATTAAAAGTCTACTTTATAGTTTTGTCATTGCTGACGAAGACGAGGACGAAACGTGTGATCAAACCAAGCAAAATCCCCGGCAAGTAAGTTTGTATTATGTTGCTTAATTTTGTCGAAGAATAATATTTTCTCTAGGAAGCCAGTTCTACAGTATAAAGGAGGGGGGTACTATTTAATAGCAAGCTTTATTTATCCATGTTTTCTCTGTCATATAATTAAGCTTAGGTTATTCAGGTTAATACTTAAAGGAAACTTACACTATTCTATGCAGTTAAAGGCAAACGGGGTTCATGCGCTTGCTAAATAACCAAATGAAACTCGTAGAAAAGAAAACAAATATATTATCGAACTTCATTGTACGTTTTCAGTGGCACGAGAATAACTCGATATTTTCAGTCTGTAAACAGTGTTTTCGGACTTGAAGAAATACAAGAAACACAACTGAGGATTAGCCGTTCATAATTTCTGTCTAAATTTCCTCTTTGAGGTTTTAACAGTAGCTAACAGTTTTTCACGTTTATCCACTATCGTGTTTCTTTTTTTTTTTCATCGACAGCGGTTGACTGACTTAAAAGACACTATCAGCATTTGGTAAAATGGGATATATATGACAGAGCTAAATTTAAACAACTTCAGCCTCTTGCCACAGCCATATTTAGCCTTTATTTGGTCGATACACTTTTTCAAGAAAGCGACGTCAGCTATATCTTGATACGATCATAGGGAACCCACACTCTTATTTGTAAAGTGCAAATTTAAATCAAGTGAGAGATGAAAACTTAACCTGTTCTGTTCCTGAATTTGCTGCGGCGGAGCAAAAAGAAATGGAAGTTGTTCTACGATGCAGAAACGATGTTTGTGTCGGCGCTATATCCGTAAATTTCACAATGCCTTATTTTATGTGGTTTGTCTCGCATTTCACTGTTGGGTTATCACGCCGTTGTTATTATCATCTCTCGTTTCACTGTTGGTTAATAACTTATGAATATTCTCTCTAATTTATGAATTTATTAATAATTTATTAGTTAATTACAGCACCGTTAATAAATAACCAACAGTATGGAACCCACACTGTGCCGGAACCCACTCTTTAACCTAGAGTGGGTGCCCTTGGTATACGATTGCATTGACTATAGTAAACATGAGTATTTAGACGCATTAATCATAAGAAGAACATCGATGACATCGATACCAAGCTTTAGCCCTCATCGTGTGTAAATATTGGTTTTGATTGATTGATTGATTGATAATAAGCTATAATAAGCCACCTTAAGATTAAACAAAGTGAATTAAATCAATTACACCTACTAAAAAGCTGATCACTACAATTTTCTCGACGCAGTTTATTTTGCATAGAAAAAGAGAGATACAAAGAAACAAAGAAACAAAGAAAGAAAAATGTAGGAGGAAACTTTGGGGGGGAGCAGCAATCCTCTACAATGAACCCAACTGTTTCACTCTTCAAACTGTTTTAATGTTGGTTCACTCACTCTGCTAACACAACTTTTCACAATCAAGGCTAGTAATATCTCTCTGACAAGAGCTAGTTGTAGCTTCTTTTATCCAGTTGACTGAACTTGAAGGCTGCCAATCTTGCTAACACTTTAAATAATCTTACATCAGTAAAAATTCGATTGGCTATAAGAATTATAAACACATTTTCCTTCGGGATTGTGTCGTAATAGGAAAATCAGCCAAAACTCCAACATTCACTTATGACCATACAACAAATGTCCAATCAAAACAAAACAGTCAGAGAGACTCAAAAATTACAAGAAATGCTTACATGAATGAAAATCATATATGTACAATATCGTTGCTCTAAAAACTACAATTTGTCAATTCGCGTAAAGTGCTAAAGTTGTCATTTAAAAGCTTCTTGTTGAAATATCGTACAATATAATCATAATTAATCCCGCCTTTTTCCATAAAGTAACTCAAAAGTTGTTTACAACTCTCTAGTCGAAATCAATTAGCAAGGAATGTACATTGCAAAAGCCTTTGAACAAAAGATATTTCTAATTGCAACTTATAGCAAATAATTGAACTAGGCAATAGAAAGAGCTTGTTTATTATAACAAGTTAACTAAGATACTCTGTTGCACATGATTTTCCTTGCGCACGAACGTTTCCATATCAAACCACTAAAAACGCGAAAGATGGCAGAAATAGGAATGTCTAAGACAACTTAGCAAGGTCAAGTTTCTGAAGATTTAGGAAAAACTAGATAAACCAATTAATGTAAGATAACAAACAACTATTTTTAATTTTACCGGAACAAATTAGATTAAGAACCTCTGTGTGGGTTCAGTTTAAACAAAACATGAACAAAAAGAATCCCGAGTCTTAATTTAACAGCGGCACGAGTGCAAAGAGAAACTGACGTCCAAAACAGCATCTTTGCAAAAGAAGCTCAAACCTTATTAGCGAAAAACAAATAGCTTTTGTAAGCCCAGTACATTCTAGTAAAACGTACCTATTAAACATTTCAAGACACTATACTCACTGACAACAGTAATTTAAATATATTAAAAATAGCAATGCCCGACGATTCATTAACACTTGTCATTCGATAAAGGTATTTTCATCTTGGTATTAACTTTTTTACAATAACTTAGCGAATCCTCGCGCGCCGATTGGTCGAGAGCTATGGTCTATGAGAGTATAGACCATGGAAATGACGCAACATGTGACGCGTGATTTTCAGAGAAAATACGCAGGAAACTAAAAATAGATGTTATTGCCAAAAAAACAAAATCGACCAAAATTTTCCATGGTCTACACTCTTATAGACCATAGAAATGAGGCCAGAAAATGTTCAAAACTTTGAAGTGAAACCACTCGCCTGGTCTATAAGAGTGTAGACCATGGAAAATTGTGGTCGATTTGTTAAATACCCAAAAATATCAATTTACAAAAGCAAAAAAAATCTCTGAGGGGTTTATGCTTGCCGCAACTCTAACGAAATGGAGCGTATGTTACATTATGGAATTTCTTCACTTGCTTTGTAATGTTCATTCCTGTTTCCTCCAAAACTCAGAAATCACAGAAATCGCAAAACTTAAAACCCGCAAAAATTTCGTGCCACACGGTATCTAAAAAGGGCAAATAAGCCTTCTGCTAAGGGTATTATTAGTATGAGTAATCAAATGGTGAAGAGTGAAATTATTAGGATTTGGACAAAACGCAAGTGAAATTATTCCCTAATTTCACGAGTTTTCCATTTGATTACCTATTAATATCATGGGTGACGAATTACGTTAACAATCTTGGATTTTTGACATGTTTATCCTGGATTGTATCGATCGAGAACTCCTGCACTCTCTAGAACGTTTAGAGCTTAAGAGCGAATGCACAGAAAAATCGAGCAAACCGTGGCCACAGCTCAAAACCTAACCTACCCTCATTTTAAGTCTGTAATAAGGTTTTAATGAATTTTTAACACTGCTGAGGTTTAAATTTCAAAATGCGGCCGAATTTGGGAATTATTTGAGATTTTCGATTTCAACGGTCTGCGGGCCTAAAATTAGCCGCCGAACACGGCAATATAGCCTAGCGACAGAAATGAGCTGACTTTCATAAACGAGCGAATATATTGGCAATCTTCCACTTAAATCTCAAAAAACAGATATCTAACAATTTCTAAACAGCACATTTTTTAGATTTTGAGAATAAAATATCGACGAACGAGCACAATTTTGAAACGTAATTTGCATAATGCTTATAAATACAACAATTTACCGCTAAAAACAAAATCGAATTTTCTATATGGGGGAATTCTCCAAATCACCCCAAATCCCGCTTACTACCTAATGAGATATAGTAGTTCAACATTATCTGAAAGTTAGTCTGGTGTTCTGGCGAACGCTTGTAAAATAGATTGATTATTTTGAGGTTATTTTGCCCCAAACAACCGCTAATTGACCCAAGGGTCAGTTGACACGTGCACGTCACCTAAGTTTTATGCATCGATTTGAGCTCGTTAAAAGGGAGAAACTAACAAGATTCTTTTAATATGTACCTTTTTTAATGAAATACAAGCAATCTTCAAAAGGAGAGGCCGTTCAATGGGTAATTTCTGTTGTTGAGATCTTGAAGATTGTACCATGGCGTCTGCGAGTGGACCTGAGTCTAGGTTTGTTTTCCCGTGACTGCGAAATCAGAACAACATCATGAAATAATTCTCGCTCGAACCTTCGTAAATGAATCAGCTTTGCAGTGCTTTACCTGAGATAAAAAGTGGGCCGAATAGGAAAACACTGTAGCGCAATTTGGATCCTTTGTTTGCTAAGCGGCGATGGTATCAATGACTTTTAATTAGTTACTCACCTCTGATTGCGTGACCAGGCAATTATCGATTGTCTCCTGCGAAAAATAAGTGCACGGGAAACCAAAGCTTTCCGAGATACAGTAAATTCATTTTCCTGTATGACCAGGTGTCCTTTTGTCCTATTTTAAAAGTGGTTAACTAAGATGATTAGCAAACATACTGTCCCACTTTTAAAAATGGTACAGTAACTGAGACATGAATGTTCTGTTATTTTGATTTTACCCCCAACCCCGGAGTGTTCAGCAGATATATTTGCACTACGCATGAAAGGCAAATGGATTAAATTTTAAGGTTCAAGGCGGTTTTAAGGCATGGGTTACCAGTGGATTAGTCAGACTTGTCATAAGGTGCATTGAACAGAAAATTACAGGCATGATATCTCTGCTATTGTATGTTCATTAAGCGATTTTCCAGCAAACATTATTTTTTGGCTTTTTTACCCCAAAAGTTTTGTCCGTTCAATTCTTATCTATGAGATCTAAACTTAGTTAAATTTCTGTAATTCGTTGTTAAATGCAATTCTGCTAACAACTAAGTATTTAATTTTGCGTAAAAGCTACATGAAATTGTACTGTTTAGCCGTAAATCATTAAAAAGAGAAAGCATCATGCTTTCTCTTTTCAAGTCTAGTAGGACCTAAGCAATGGCATTGCTTAAGTCCTAGTAGTTGTTCTCCATGTCTGCTAAGGAGGAAATAGTTTGCTCTTTTCAAGAAATTGTTCTTGCCCATTGCGGTTTCAAACCAAGGATAGCAGCAAGTCTGTCGTGGTCATATACTGCTACTTCAGTGCAAACGAAGCATAGGCGCACAATTCAGCGCTTGCGTTTAGTCAGGTGCCGAAAATGAAGTGGAAACTTAACCCCAAGGGCGTCCATGTTCGCTCCGGCTCGAAAAGGTAGAATCAGTTGTGCAGTAAAAAGTAATGCGAAAAACCTGCGGGGGCTGGGGAAAGAAAGGCGTCTTATTTTTCTTTGGCTTGTTCTATTTTCGGGATTTGGTACAGGCTATGAAATACTGACAAGCTCAGTATATGTCTTTACCACCGAGAGTCACTTGCCCTTAGCCGGACACGCCCCTCACGTATTATGTTTCGTTCCTAAAGCTATTTCAAAGCACAGAACCAAAGCTAATCAGCGGCCGAAGGCAGAAAGGGGGATGGGCAAACGGAAGTCACAGCACATTTTGCAAGAAACTGGTATCCTTGTGCCTATTAGAATTAAGATCAGGGTCAGAATTTGAGTGCTACAATGGGAGGGAAGAAAGAAAAGGAAACCGCCGCTCACACCTGTTAAGTCTTTTATAAACTTTCTCGTCCTGACGGTTTCAAGGAAGGGCGTCGTTGCTGCTATTTAATTTACAGTGTCTGTTGCAGTGGCCACCCCTGCTGAAACAGAGATTGCTTGTAGGATGAACGACTATAGTTTGGTATATTCACGAGCGCGTTTTGTCCAGTGAACTGAGTGCGTAATTTTTCTTAACGAAGGGATGGGGTGGGTCAAGTGAATAGTTCGGGGGAACGTTTGCTCTCTTTAGTGGGGGGGGGGGGGGTATATTTGTTGATATCAGGAGTTCTGGCCTGGATAGAGTCGTTGTAAAGCTATTTTTGCTTCGGAGCATCGGTTTACCGGAAGCTGAGTAAGGAAAAGTCAATGGTGCATTTATGGAATAATAATAGAGATTCTCATGGTCTAACAGTGCGAAGATTGGACTTCTGGTAAGGTGGCAACGATTAAGGCCCGCATTATAATTCATGATAATTGAAGGTCATGATGTGGAAAAAGCGACTGAAATGGTGGGTGGATGCCATGCAATCCTCTCGGTTGGGGCGGCGTACCTGGCCTTAACGGTTGCCCCTGCGACAGAAGGCAAGCATGCCCAGATTGTCCACGGGTTGCTGAATGAGACCGTCCCTTTCTTTATAGTACCCGTTCCCTGTCTTATAATTAGACCCGGGCAAATTCTCGAGATTGCACCATCATTTTGGGCTTAAAGCTCCCAAAGTCCAACAATAATAGCACATGTTCGCGACGGTTTTGTAAGTCAGTCAGGTTCTTAAACCAGGCCTTAAACGGCCAGTTTTAAGTGTCGATAACAATTAAAAAGGCATACAAGCCTCATGCAAAAGACAGTGGGAAGGAAGTGCACATCTGTGATGGGGAAAAAGGAGTAGCCCACAGTTATTTAGGGGTGGATCTTTCGAAACATTCTTATACTCTTGGACAGATATGCATTGTTTAAAGTTTTAGACAAACCAGGTGTAAATTTATAGTAACAAACTGTTAAATATACATCAGCAAGATTTTTGCGAATCCTACTTTTCGCTGGAGACTATCGTTTACTGGCTGGTCACGCAATCAAAGGTAACGTACTTTCCCACGTTTGGTTACTCACCTTTCGCTCAGCAATACACTGCGTTCCACAAAGGATCCAAATTGCGCGAGAAATGTTTTGCTATTCGGCCCACTTTTTATCTCAGGTAAGGCACTGCAAAGCTGATTCACTTTCGAAGATTCGAGGGAGAATTATTTCTTGATGTTATTCTGATTTCGCAGTCAAGGGAAAACAGACGTAGACTCAGGTCTACTCGCAGACGCCATGCTGCAATCTACAAGATCTCAAGAACAGAAATTACCCATTGAACGGCCTCTCCTTTTGAAGATTATGTGTATTTCATTAAAACAGGTACATATTAAAAGAATCTTGTTAGTTTCTCCCTTTTAACGAGCTCAAATCGATGCATAAAACTAAGGTGACATGCACGTGTCAATTGACCCTGGGGTCAATTAGCAGTTGTTTGGGGCGAAATAACCTCAAAATAATCAATCT
>OZ037782.1:26976679-27036679 GCA_964035525.1 Porites cylindrica | reverse complement strand
CAAAGCTATAGCCAGTTGTATTGGCCAGCTAAATCCGACGACTCTAGCACTGAAGAATTGAAATAGACGGATGCTTGGTCGCAAATATACCCATGCCAGGTACCCAAAAATCAAAGCTATAGCCAGTTGTTTTGGCCAGCCAAATACGACGGCTCCAGCACTCTGAAGAATTGCAAACAGAGAACCAGAAGCTACTCTTGCTCCGTAAAAGATCAGTACGATAATAGCCACAACTCCTGCAACTTTAGCAATTGTAAGCTGCTGGCCAGCCACTATGTAATCAAAGAAGGACCAGCCCTTGTCCTCGCTTTTACTGTCGTCGTCTCCTAGAATGTATTAAGAAATGGATGTTTCAAAAACAAAAATAAAGATTTAGCAATAACTGAATTACAAAGACGGAAACAACAACAACAACAACAACAACAACAACAAAACAAGGACACAAAGTAACTGTTTTTTGTCCATATTTCACTAAGGGAAAATGCGGTGCATGAGTAGTCCTCATAACAGTCGATCGTTAAAGTACTTTTTTATCGCAGACATTGAGTAGACCAATTCCGATATATTAAAATTCATACTTAGCTGAGAAGCTTGGGGGGAATAAAGCAAAAGAAATCATCTTCAGGCTCAGCAATAAATAATACATTTCTTTTGTTTTATTCCCCCAAGCCTCGCAGCCAAGTATGAATTTTAATATATCGAAAATGGTCAGCTACTGTGCCGCGACATTTGATTTGTCAGATGAGTGCCTTTTGAAGTTTCAACACAAGGGGTGAAGGGGGATATCGTTACGGGCCCAAAACAGATTTCGAAAAGAGTACTTAATACATATTAGCATTCGCATTTTTTTTTCTTAAGAAAAAGGCTGAACAAACCTATGGGAAATTGCTTTTATATCACCATTAAAAATAGGTCAAATGATGTTCACTAAGTTTGGATGGGCAAAGTGTTTTTTGCGATCCTTTGTCTTCATGAAATGGTGCGTTAAGTTGAGGTTCCGCTAGTTACATAGAAAGCAAATTCATTCTGAATGACTCGAGAATGTCGAATTGTGGGAAATGATAGCATTGAAGGATAACCAAAACACAGAGAAAGCCATTGTGTTAAGTCTTATTTTGTCCCTAGTTTAAATTTACTCAGCCGTTATTCAGTTTCACCTGTTATCCTTAACTTTTTTTTGTTCTTTTGAACATGCACAAGCAGTAATTGTAGAATCTCCTGCTTTACCTCAACACGGAAAAATTATAACCTATCAGTTTATCTGACCACAAAATTCGCTCTACGAAAAGTAATCTTTTCAAGAAAACACTGACAGTAATATTTGTCATTTCCCCTAATAGAGACACCGATAGTGTTAGAATGAATGGCAAGCAATTTGAGGGAAACTATGTTATTCCCACCTAGTTAGCGTCAGCTTCATAAATCTCACCTTTAACTTGGACTTGAGACATACCTACAAGCAAAAGACAAAGACAAAAAACTGATGCCGCTTCCATTATCGACACAATATTGATTTCAGTTCTGCAGCTCAGTGTACAAGGTTAAAAACTTTTTGGTTGAATGTTGCTCAGAACCACATTCACTTGTACAGAAGAAACGGGAACTTTGCAAACTGGCAAGATCTTATTGGTTGACTAATTTTGTAAACAGGGCTAGGCAGATGCTCAACCAACTGTGGAACAAACTGTCACGCAGCACAGGCATACCAATCACGCCATGAGAGAGATTAAAGCTTTGGCCACAAACGACCATAAACTGTAAAGGGAAAACATATAGTATATTTTACGAAGTTAATCAGAATTTATTTCCGTGCATGACATATTTGCTTGTCTTCCTTACCTTGCACCTCGATATCTCCTGTTGTCCTCTGAATTTTTACGCACTAGTTGTCATAATTTTATGCGCATTCGTCATATTAAGTGAAACCGGAACTGCTCAAATTTGCATTATACAGCTGACTCCCGATAACTCGAACCTCTTAGGGTAATCGAAAAAAGTTCGTGTTATCGAGAGTTTGAAGGAAATAACCGGAATTAAGAAAGTAAGCAAATAGATGGGAGGAGGGATGTAATTAAGCAACAAAGTAGTATACAGGAATGGACACTGAGGGTGCGTTTCTTTACTAAAATCCAAGATCGGATAAAATATCCCGGATCATTAGGATTTTTCGTTAAGAAAAGAAACGATGTATCCAAAAAAGGATTGTTTTTGATTCATTTCCATAGAAACGACCTACAATATCGACGGTATCTTTGAGAAAGAATAACACGGCTTCTGATAATGTTGCAAATTTGCTGATCTTTCTTTGTATTCAGGACGGCTTAATTAGCTCAAGGATACTGCTTTAGACGGTCCAAGTGAAGATGAGTCTTAACATAAGATATCTGCTGGAAAAGTAAAATATTGCAAGACGTGCCGGCGAAGTTGTGTTACAGTCTTGTCTCGATTTGTCCTGGTGAACTAGTACAATGCAGGTCCTGTTTCTATTGTGATTTTACCATCCCGAAAAAAACGATAAAATCGATCGTTTAATCCATGCCTCGAGTTAAAAAATGGCCGTAAAGATGAGCAGTGTTGTCAAACAGGTGCTGCATGCATTAAAATTGTTTCGAGCAACCGCTGGCTGTATTCACTCTTTTCGGATCCTTAGTAAAGAAACGTTTCGGAACATGTATCCAAAGTATTCGGTTTTTTGGAAATGATCCGAAGAATCCACCTCCGTTGTGGATCATTTGGATCAACAATCCGTTTTTCGATTTTAATAAAGAAACGATATATCCGTTTTCGGATTAAAAATCCGAATTTGGATTTTAGTAAAGAAACGCACCCTGAATTTCAACTGGAGTGACAAAAACGAAGACAAAGAATTGACACAGTTGCTTTGAAATAAATTTAGGGTCTCGGACATCAGTAGCCTGAATTTCATCCGATTAGTTCGAGTCGTTTTAGAAACTCCTCTCAACAACGCGTTACTGAGGGAGTGATAACAACTTGAAGTAATCGGATAAAATTCAGGCTAGGACTTCAGTACACGTTTTTTTTCTTCCGGGCTTGTCACGAGCTTTTTCAATGGTTCGAGTTATCGGGGTTAAATTTTATAAAAAAGACCTGAAGAACAAACATCATTTCGAGTTAGCGGGAGGTTCGAGTTATCGAGGCTAAAATTACAGTAAATGTTGACTGTGGCTGACGTTTCGACAACCTGTTCGGTAGTCATCTTCATAGTCAAAGTGAGTTGTTGAGACCCTCTGTAAGCAGCTACTACAACATTATCATTGATATCGCAAAAAAAACTCACTGCATGGTTCTCGACTCCTAGGATTCATTGACTTTGTTGTAGAAAAAAATAAAACGTAAGATGAACAACATCATCCTACATGATAATTGTTACCCAGAGCATCACCTCATGGTATTATCCGGGATAGATTTTTAGGTAATTTCAGGATTATCGTAGCTAAGCCTAATCTTTGCACGATTATATTACTCCCTTTTTTCTCGGAAATAATCTCGGTTTATAGAAAAAAGTTGTGAAGCTGGTTAAATAAACAGAAAAACGAATTAGCATTTTCTGGCCTCCTTCTGTTCATAATATTACCTTATTAGAAGGTTAAGAAAGGATAGCAAAACCAGCCCAAGACGTTTCAAAACGACACAGGAAGACAAAATACAGCAAAAGTAAGCTTATTGCAATTCTTCTCTACATGATAAGCTAAGATATATATATATATATATATATATATATATATATATATATATATATATATATATATATATATATATATATATACCTGGTTTTTTGAAAACCGGGCTACTAAAAAATGTCAGTCTCTCGCACTGATTGTTAATTTGATGGCCCTTGTTACTTGAAAAGTAAAATCTCACCTCAAAAAGAAATTATTGAATACATGAGCCTCCATTTGATAGAATCGTCTATTTTGAAGGTAACAAAAGTGACGTTTTCCTCATTAATCTGGAAAATAAGGCATTTTAAGAAGCAATTTTTAGTGTCGGTGTCACCGATTGCAAAGCCAATTCCCCAGTTCACCCCATTTTTAATTGACGCTGGTCTCCCAAAAACAATCTAAGCCAACACTGCTCAACAAAACCAAGTCCTAAAACCAGCAGTTCAACTGCTTGCTGACTAGGAACATTCTCAACAGAGTGGGTCATTGCTTGCATGCAAAGAGCACAAACAAGCTGCATAAGAGTGCAAAAACACATCAAACTTTACAACAACCCCACTCCCCTGCAATTTAACCAGGCTACCCCAAATGCATACCAGACGATAGCCCCATGTCTGTGCAACAACATGGCACCCGGCCAGACACAACCCCCCCTTAATTTGAGGGAGACATTGAGCTTTGAAAGACAGAGGTAGCCCCGGTACAAAAACTCAGCGAATCCGCACTCTAGCACAAAGCATAGTCTTTATAACAACCCCACCCCCCTGGAATTTAACCAGGCTACCCCAAATGCATACCAGATGATAGCCCTGTGTCTGTGCAACAACATGACAGCCAGCCAGACACAACCCCCCCTTAATTTGAGGGAGACATTGAGCTTTGAAAGACAGAGGTAGCCCCGGTACAAAAACTCAGCGAATCCGCACTCTAGCACAAAGCATAGTCTTTATAACAACCCCACCCCCCTGGAATTTAACCAGGCTACCCGAAATGCATACCAGATGATAGCCCTGTGTCTCTGCAACAACATGACAGCCAGCCAGACACAACCCCCCCTTAATTTGAGGGAGACATTGAGCTTTGAAAGACAGAGGTAGCCCCGGTACAAAAACTCAGCGAATCCGCACTCTAGCACAAAGCATAGTCTTTATAACAACCCCACCCCCCTGGAATTTAACCAGGCTACCCCAAATGCATACCAGATGATAGCCCTGTGTCTGTGCAACAACATGACAGCCAGCCAGACACAACCCCCCCTTAATTTGAGGGAGACATTGAGCTTTGAAAGACAGGGGTAAGCCCAGGTACAAAGACTCAGCAAATCTGCACTCTAGCACAAAGCATAGTCTTTACAACAACCCCACCCCCCTGGAATTTAACCAGGCTACCCCAAATGCATACCAGATGATAGCCCTGTGTCTGTGCAACAACATGAGACTAAGTTTGACGGAAGCCCCCCTCAAAAAATATTAGCTGGGCCAACGGGGGCAACAGCCCGTCCCTACGGGACGGGCTGTTGCCCCCCTCGTGCAAATTTTCTGGAATTTGCACTGATTTCTGTCAATTCCAGGAAGTTATTTGGAGCTCATGGTTAAGAGGTGAGGGTGGTTAGTCCTGAAGAGCGAGATTGTTATTTTTACACTAAAAGTATCAGGGCTTTAAGCGAATTAAGTTTTGAAAGATTGCCTGCAATGTGCTGGACTTGACTTATGATTTCAGGCAACCCGGTTTTCAAAACTCCAGGTAGATATATATATATATATATATATATATATATATATATATATATATATATATACATATATATATATATATATATGGCGATATTTTTTCTACTTCTATTTTTTTTTTTATTTTCTCGTTCATATAAACCCTATAAAACGCTATCTTACGCAATCTTAGCATTAACATGCGCGTACATATTGAGTTTGGGACGCCTGTGGTAAATACAACGTTTCGCAGGGGAGAGCAATGAGCGAGACGAAAGGGCTTTATTCGCAGGTTAATAAACTAAATAACTACGATACAAAGCTCCGTACTTTTTAAATTTTTTTTGTTTACTTCTATGTCGTCTCTCTGTCGAGATTGATGGTTTGTGTCCAGTTTATGTTAGGCGAGCAGAAAGGAGAGACGGCTGTTTTCGCATGCAGGCTAGAGTTTTTTTTTGCGGCCATAGGAAATCCGTCTGGATGATGGGCGTTTTAGCAGTTTAAAGTCAAACACCGTCGCGAATGAGATGATTTTTAGTCTTCAAAAGACGGTTGCCTAATCTACACGGCACTGTTCGTATGGACTCCATGATGACAACTTCATTACTCCATTTTTAATTTCGTGTTATTCAACCGAAACAGAGTCACTGTACGTACAACTACAAATGCGTGAAGCTTCGTAGAGTCATCAACAACAGGGGTCTGAAAGGTGTGTTTTGTTCCCGCAATCCCGCTCCTACGAAAATCCTGCATCCCTGAGCACTTTTTCCATTGCTTTCCCGAATCGCGTTTTTTGTTTCCAAAAAAAAAAAACAAGAAACCTGACACATTGCAAGAATTATAATTCCTGCAAAAGCTAATAATTAATGTAAGATGTAGATTTGCCATTTCGACTGAAAAAAAGGGGGAAGAAAGAAGGAAAAGAAAAGAAAAGAAAAGAAAAACTCTGAAGGGTTCCTGCTTGCTGCAACTTTGATGAAATACTAGTTTGTGATATTTTACAACAAAGATTGTCTAAGCCACCTCTTCAGTTGTATTCTCATGTTCATTCCTGTTCCCCATAAAGCAGACGATAGACCATGTTTGGCAAATATGTTGCCAGCCAGCCAGCCAAGTCCAACGACTCCAGCACTCTGGAGAAACGCAAAAAGAGAACCTGGTCCAACTACTGCTCCATAGAAGACGGACTGAACATATGCAGCAATCGACAACGCTGCTACTCCGGCAGGTGTGAACCCAGCGGCGCCAATGACATAAGGAACTGCAACAACAACTAAAACGAACACCACTGCACCAATGACGTACTCAAAGAAGCACCAGCCTTTTCCATCGCTGTCACTGTCCTCTCCTGATATTTATCGCAGGAAACGGAGGTTTCAAAATGAGCCGTAGTGAATTAAAAAAGATTAAATAAAAATTAGTACATAATTAATCATTATTGGACGAGGTTATCAAAATATCGTGATTTGTCAGTGGCGGGTAGATCAATTATTTCCCTCAGCCTTCGGACAGATCACGATATTTTGCGATAAAATCGAGTTCAAAATTGTTTTATCATCCGGTCACGGAGTTTTTTTTTTTTTTTCAATGATCATCTTCGGGAAGTGTGGTAAGCGCATTTTCACGCCAAGCGATCGCAAGAAGAAGAAAAGCGAGGTTTCATAGTCATAGGAATCAAATTGTTCACTTTGAAAGCTTGCTTGAGATTGAAATGGTAGCAGGAACTTAGGAAAGACCTTCGTTGTACAAAATAAGTAAAGATCTGTTGATTTAAAGAGGAGACTGATGCGCTGAACGGGGTGAAAGAGCAAGTTTCTCAAGGATGTCTGACACGAACATGGCTGCTTGTTGTTGTTTGGCGCTCGACTCGTGTCTTGATTCCCCTTTAAGAACCGCAAAGTTTGGCATAGAATGCATTGCTGACGCGTAGCTATTGAGCAAAACGTTCTTTATTTATTGTTTGTCTATAAATCGGATGTAAATCAGGTTCTCGATGCCGTAGAGGATTTCTGTTAATAATTTGTAGATAGTTGATTTAGGCATATTTCGGGAGTGGATTAATAACGATCAGCGGGCGACTACCACACCGTTTTCAGTTGAAATAGAAAGTTTTTGCCTTAAGTATTTTAGCGATACAAAGTTTGTTTATAGGAAAATTGTAGAACTTCTTGTTTTTCGGTGGACTAACATTGTAACGCATTTTTTACAGGAATTTGCTTTTGGCCAGAACTTAAATGTTCTAATGATTTTTAACTTTTGGTCGGTATCACATGTTTACTGTACTTCTTGGGAAACCTAACCGTTTGTTTCATCAAAATCGGTCACAAGATTGGACTTTAATTTCGGTCCTATTGAATGCAGTTTTGACTGTGTCTCATTGATATTCATTTTTTTTATTGTTCGAGACATTCAGAGTGACTACCACCAACATCTCACCAGGTGACTAATCTACGTCTCGTGTGCTCTTAATTTTGTAGCTTTAAAGTGCTGGGAAAATTGTAGAACATATATTAATTCACTACTGAACTGAACATCGGCTTTCGCGCACTTCGAACCCACTCGTTGAAATTTGCTATGTTTTTTTTTTTAAACTATTTCTCTTCCTTTCCCATTTCAAAACAAAGAAAATTGAAAGTGTTTACTTGCATCAACAAACGTTTCTGCACTTTGTTTAGACTTTGATGAGGTCAGCGCAATCCTCCAGGCACTACATATACGCGCGCTGTTGTCCAGGTCAAGTGGGGGAGATGAAATTTGATACTACCTCGTGAATGTTAAAGCCGGTCTACTTCGCTTTTGTTAAGACCATGTTAGAGTTTTTTTTTGCAAACTACACATTTTGTTAAATCAGGAGCACATTCGCCAAGACCAACGAGCAAAATAATCGCTATGATAGCTTTGAGACGCGCCATTTTGATGAAGGAAAACCCTGTGGTGAGCCTCCATGCACATCGCTTGTTCAGCGGTCGCGCATGCTCATGCAAAAAAGACCCCTGTTTTGTTTTGTCTATGTTCATTCATAATATTTGTTTAAAACGCAATCGTGAGACTACAGCATCCAATTTATTTCACGCATCACTTCTGCGTAGGGTTGTCGGCGAACTTCATTTTTCAAAGCTTGTTGTAGATTTAAAATAAGAAAATTTCCGAAAGCTCATTTGCACCTTCAGTTAACTGCTTAAATGGTCATGAAAATACCGTTTTTTGAAATGAAAACTTCCTAAAAACGCGCAGGTGGAACAGTCGTTTGTGGGTTAAACCAGCGCTCCATAAAACGTTTCAGAACCATGATTTTTCCAGCTTTTTATATATAGTATCAATTTTTACAGAGGCGTTAAGATGGTTTAACTCTAGCCAAGAGGCTAGAGGCAGAGGCTACTTTTCGCTCGCCATCTCATACCGCGAAAATGTAGCCTCTGCTCGCAGGGTAGGATTCCGCCGGCTCGCAAGCTTAAAAAAAATAATTTGTCTTATTTGTTTGTCATAAAGTTCGTAACAAAAAGAGAAAATGAGTACATTGATCCAAAGTCCTTGCCTCATGCCTTAGCCTGCTGCACTTTGTAAGCAACTGCAACAAACAAAATCAAACGAAATCCACAGAGGTGAAGGTGTTATTCACTACTTGTCATCTGATGTGCACTTTGCTTCGTCCGAGTTGCATGGGTAGAGCCTGCTTTTCAAATATGTCGCCGCTGCCCCAACAGTGGTACCTATGGCCACTTTTGCCGCCCCACCAATTCCGGCGGCTCCGGCACTCTGGAGGACTGCGAAAACAGTACCTGAACCAACTGTTGCTCCGTACACGGTGGATTGGACAGCTGCAGCTGCCGAACCCGCTGCTACGCCTGCAGCGGTAAATCCTGCAGCACCGAGAGCAAAAGGAGCTGCGACCACAGCTCCTACTCCTACAACTATACCGAACTTGTAGTCACTTAGGCACCAGTCGCTTTTGCTTTCCTTGTCATCTCCTGGTTATGAATCAAGAGAAAAAGAAGAATGTCAATAATGAACAACAACAACAATCTTTATTGTGCTCTTGATACAAAATGTTAAGACATTAAAAGGAAATAATTGTGAATAAATGAAGTGAAATACACATGAAAATGGCAAATTATTTATTTGATAAAAAACAACAACAACAACAGAAAAATGAAATAGAACCGAAAGAGGTTCTGAAGAGTGCGGCGCCGATGGTCATAAACACCTAGTGTTTCCGGTGCAGTCGTTTTGGAGCTCTTGATCTAGGGTCGACTAAAAGTATATTCAGGGGGAAAAAATTAAAATTGGAAATAATATAGTCAAACAAAATTAAAATCACAAAATAATTAACAATAATTAGCCTAAGATGAAGGCGGTTTACTCAACACTTTCATGAGGAGTGGTAGGCACCGGCATATCTATCTCCCAGGATCTATCTCGACCGAGCCAAGGAATAATCGTTGCCGTTAAGGCAAACTGTCGCGCCAAACGGGAAGTTGTTTATACGTTTTTGATCAGCGCGATCCGCTCATATTTTACTTTTCTCAACTTTCGGGCATATTTCTCGCTCAGAAATAGCACACTTGCCTCCAGAAATTATTCTTATCATCTAAAAGTTCTTAAAAAGAATATTTTGCTGAGTGTACAACAGTCTACAACAGCCGCCTACTCCAAACTTTGAATGTTTGACGGCAAAACATGTCATGTTTGCAACCCAAATTATAACGCGTTTTTTCCTCACGTGTACATACTTATATAGAGGCAACCGATCGACGGTAATACAGTTTACAGAAGCATTCAAATAGTTTATGAGGATAGAACATTTCCAATTCCATGCTCTTCAATTTCCTTACTTAGCTACTCAGTAAGTTCAGAACTGCGAAGGATAGGGAGAGTTTACCGATGCAAAAGAAAAAACCCTCCGCAGCGCGAGGCTTTTGTTTCGGCCATTCTTCAGACCTTCAATGCATATTTTAAAAAATAAAACAAAGGAAAATCTCGTTGTCAAAGAATATCTGAAATAAATAAAACATGAGAGGAAAACATAATAATATCAAAATATCATAGTACTCTTTGTTCGTTGTCTATCCAAAAATTTGCATTTTCTCTTGGGACAGTTGCTATTCCTAAGAGTAATACACCTTTTCAAGGTTTTTTCAACTTTGTTATGGACAAGTTCGGGAAAATCCATCGACACCACTGAAAAGTAGCGCCTTAAAATCAGTTAAAATGCTAAGTTTGAAAGTGATTTGTTGAAAAGTATAAATGAAGATACAGCTCCTCAAAGTCGTGAAATTTTGCGAGTTTGTGCTCCCCAACATACAAACGTCTGTAAATTATTGCAATTTGGGGAGATCTTCTCTCGCTAAATACGTATCACCATCAAATTTGGCAATTTTACTCATTTTTTCAGGCGTCCTTTTTTAGTGGTGTCTACGGATGCAAAATTTTAGAGGGCGGACAAAAAGTATTATGGTATTTTTGAAAAAGGCTTGGAAGCTTTCCAAGAAACCACTCGAGCAGTGTAATTTCTCGGAAACCGAAACCGTTTAAGTTTTATGTTACGTATAAGGAGTATTTTCTGTTTAGTATTGTATTGTAAAGATTTAACCCTGAATTGCTTGGGAAAAAAGCCCTGTTGGATACTCTCTGAAGCCTAGATAACCTCATGATCAATAAATCATAAAATTACTTTGTGTACAATGGACGCAATGCGTCATCTGAGACAAAATTTTCTCGGTCACTTAACGAACTGAGCAAAACCGGAAGCCTTCACATTTTGATATTAAATTAAGGACTACCTTGCTTGTTCTAATGTTTGCTTGTTCAAGGCGTTATTTTACAGACGTTATCGCAATTAATTGAAGCAAATCAGGTTTTATTCGAGCTGTTATTCCCGTATAGACTTAACCAGAAAAGCTCCGTCTGTTTATCCAAAAAGTTTCCGAGGTTGTCGAATGTCAAGGAATATCCGCCCGCGTTTACGAGGTTTGAAGCTTTACTGTAGGCCCGCAATTTAAATTGGTTGTAGGTACAACAATGGCACTTAGTTAGACTGAATATAAAAATATATATATATCAGTCATTAAAAAAAGAACGTGGGTCAGTGAGGGTTGTCGCTGCACTTACGAGATGTTCGTGTGCTATTCTATTTTTTCCTTGCCGCACTTACTAACCTTTGATAGGAGAAACTGTCGAAAGTAGAAGTAAGAAAACAGCCCAGCTTGTCGAACTCCTGCTCATGGTCGTAGACTGAAGTCACCGAGAGAACTCACTTCAACGCAACAAGACTGACAAGGGAGCTGGTTTGCTCTTGAGCTATCTTTCCTGAACGTAAAAGACAAGACGCGAAAGATGACGTAATTAAACCACAGGTCAACCATTCAGACTGTTCGACAACCTCGTTCCCAGGGTTCTCTCTGAGAACCCTGGAAAAGAGGTTGATGATTGTTCGTGGCAAAGTGAAGTATCCGAGAACCCCTGGAAAAGAGGTTGATTGTTCGAAACAAAGTGAAGTATAGAAAGAGTAGGGAAATCTGTCATCGGTCTGTAAAAGGCTCAAAAAGGCTAATGGAGGTATTTTATGGCTGTGAAAAGTAGAGAAAACGTTCGATGTTTTCATAAAAATTATTTAGAAAAACAGTGCTTTTATCGGAAATTAAAAGGGATGCAAAGTCTTAAACTAGGTCAGTATGAAAGGGCAGTTTCATTTTTCAATAGGAGGCGTACGTTTTCTGTCAAACGGACTCCTAAAATAAAATTTAAAAGGGCCGGGTAAGGGGTTAGAACTAGGGGCGGATCTTCCCCATATAGAAAACTTTTCTAAATACCCCCTGGGAGGTTAACATGCAGCCCAGTTTAAGAAAAAACTAGCCTGTGAACAGGCTCTCTGTTTGGGGAAAAATAGCGAGGAAAGGGAAGGGAAAGGGGGGAGAGAGCCTGTAGACAAACATTTGAGGCCGCTATTCCGCCCTCTTGTAATTATCCTGCCGATCATCTGTCAGTAAGATCGTTATCGGTCAATCAATTTCGCGCGTGAGTAACTCCTGGGAAAATTAACAGGAAATGAGTGGTGTTTTGCTCCGTCTGAAAACAGAGTGAAATGGAGCATGAACGTCATTGTTGATTTTGCAAAAAGTCGTTGATCTCCGGTAAGAGGATTTAAAACAAGCCGTTCGTCTTGCTAGTTCGGTTTGTAATTTAACAAGCCGCTGCAATGAGCGAACTTGGAATGCGGAAGGTACAGATACTATCATGACTTCTCCAGAAAGTGAAGCTTCGAAGATAAGTCAGGGGCACCCAACGGCAATTTTCGGGAAAATATCTGTTCGGAAGACGATTTGAGAACTAGAATTTTCGGAACATTTGTTGTAAAATTTCTTGCTTGCCTGCCTCTCCTAGGATTTTCGAACATCTACAAAATGGTATAATTACCCATTTTAAACGGATATTTACCCTAAAAAAGGCCACCTAGAATTTTCGGGAGGCTTTTCCGGGCTGAAATTTTCGAAAAGGTAAGTTTTGATCCCTATAATTTTCGGACACTAGACTTTCAGCTAGGAAATCCGAACAGATGAAAAGTTTTTAGGGGATAAAAATATGCCTATATCTACCGTTTAAATACGAAAATACGTTCAACAATGTTATGTTAAGTGGTTTTGAACTATATCCTCGTTGGGTGCCCCTGATAAGTACAAAGAGATCAGCAGCGCTTCTATCGCCGACAGGAATTACATGGTAGGCCGACACGACTTTTACTTTATGCCAAAATGCTGCTTGTTCCCATAAGTTTTTTCCTCTGCGGGGTAGATTATTCTCTGGAAGGTTCTACATTTTCACTGAGCAAATGTGATTTTAGCCGCTTGTTTCACACTGAGAGGTGGCACACATATCGATTTACTGTGGTTTTTGTTTCTGGTCAACAGGATTTGTCCTCTGATGCAAGAGCATTTTCTTTTTTTGCGGCTGAATAAGGGTCTTACTTTTCTTCAAAGTGCCTTCTCGATCTGATTAACTAAGCGATTTTCTTTAGTCCGTGAATGTAATGATTTTCTGCAATGTTGTATTCTGACGCTGGGCCCAGCTCGTCAGTGTTTAAAAATTATCACGGATGGTTATTTACAGATCCAAAATTATAAGACTGAAATGCAGCTTAAACCGAAGCTACATCAGCTATGGAGAATTGCATTGTTCTTCGTTAACTATAAACTCCAGCTTAGTGTTTTTGTAAAGACAGTTTGAGTCTTTTGACCGGAGCGCGTAGTTCCTCCCCGTGGTAGTAGTCTTTGGACTGTTTTGTTAATTGCCACTCAGTGATCAAATCGCGTGCTACGTGCCGACCGAAAAGCCGATGTCAATCAGACCTGTCAACAGTCAGTGTTCTCGCCAATAGGAGCTTGCATCAGGATCTGATGCACAGCGGGTGCCGTGGAACGGCGGCCCCAAAGGTCTGTCCACAGGCCTTTTCGCTTTTCCCTCTCCCCACGCCGCTCGACTAAAGGCCTGTTCACAGGCTAAGAAAAAACTGGATCTCTGATTAAAGAGGTGCTGTTCTCCCGGTACAACTCTGGCCCTGAGGAAGGCTAATTTTGTTGGCCGAACTATTGGGTTATAATAAATCAGCCCTTTAAATGCCGTAGTACCAGCCCTGCATTCAGTTTTGTTTTATTTTCCAGTTTAAGAGTTAGCTGTTAATTTCGGTCTACAGAGAAACAATGCGATTGAAATGCGAAAAATTTTATCAGAAACTATGCTTTTGTGAACTATGAGAGAGAAGCAATCTATTTTTTCCCTTGATCTTAACTGTTTTCGTTGGAGTGAATTTAAACCTTTTCCTTTTACATTTTAGAGATGTTATCCCCACAAAAATGGGTGCCGTTCTTTGTCGTCTGTGATCGCATTCGAAAAATAAGACCAAAAATCATTAAAAGGTTTAAAATACCATTTTTTGCAGACTATTATGTGGAACTAATATATGTTTTCAGGATAAATTCGCAGCAAAATCGTTCTATTTAAAAAACTGATCGTTGAAAACGCCAAAACGGCATGGAAGTTGCTTAGTGGGCCCCTGGTATCGGTCATAGATGTTTGTCATACTCGTTCCAGACCTTCGCCCACGTCATTTCTCGTATACTTGTTAGTGTGACGATCTATCGTATCATACTAGTATTCCAAACAGAAGTTTACTATGGAATCATTTTTTCTTTTCGCTGATAAACGATAATCATTTCTGTTTTGGAAAACAATTCAACTGATGTAAATTGCAAACTGGAAACAAAAAACCAAGATAAACTGGGCAGTAGTCGCCTTGACTACCCGCTTATGTGGGCTTGGACCACCTAACGCACATATCAGAGCAACCCCGGAAACATATCCATTGCAGGTACGTCTATTAAAAAGATATCGTTTCTATTGAAACTTCTGCTTGTATCATTGTATTCATATTTGTTTCATCTTAGGATCAAAATGCGATGGAAGCTCAATCATCTTAAATTGAGGGGCCTCCACAAAGCAGTCGTGTTTTATCGCACGTCCTCTTGGAGTATCCGCAATGACGTCACGAAGTTGAATTGCGTGACGCGTTATTCTGTACTCACCGGTGGCTGCCGCGAAGAACTACGATATAGGGATTGTTATCGTTCCAGTTTTTTAAACCAGCAGAAACCTTTTTCTTCAGTAAGTGAAACACTTCGTCTACTCAGTAAGTTACCTGTATCCCATAGGCCTTAATTTCCGTCTCAGGTCATTAACATGTACAACTGGTTACTAAATTATATACATTGGGTCGCCGAACCCGGCCGCGCACGAGGCCACTGTTGTATTCGATTTTGCATGTTTTTAGAACCCACAGAATATCCTGTCACTTATCTGTATGTCATGGAAAATGTATATTATTTTCTGGTACTTCGATCTGTAGAATGCCAATGTTTACTTTTTTTTTTTGTCTGCGTGTAAGTTAGCTATGTAGAGTGAATGGCTTTTCCGCCATTTTTTATTGTTGACATATTAAGGCATACGGTTAACGACTAAATCTGGTGAAGTTGGCAGTGTATTCTGCCCTACGAAGGTATTTACTTCGACCATTCTTACGGGATCATAGCTAGGGTACCAGTTCTTGATCTAAACGTTGTGCAATCGATGCCATGACGACCTTCTGCACATGTCATCTACTTGCCCCAGGGGAATATGGGGTGGTTTAGATTCTCTGCAACAGGGGAGTGGAAAATATATTCATTGTTTTATAGAGTTCAGACGAAACAGGTGTGGAAATTTGCAATTTTGTTAACACCGTGGATGGCACCCACGGGGTGGTGGGGAAGGGGGTTCATTGGGCTTGGTTCCTCAAATCTAGCTGGCAGGATCACAATGCTTAAGTCCTTTTTGGCATACAGTGTAGCAAGCTGCAAAGGATTTTTACCCATCTGTTTTCAATTTTATAGGGAATTTATTTCATCGGCAGGCAAGACCCTAACTATTCCTGTTTATCGGGTTCATGCATGGTGATTGGTTGAGGTCAAACACAAAACAAAATTGACTTGACCTAGAGATACTGGAAATGAGTAGAAGTTGAACAATTTTTTGATGGCAGGCATTTGTGGCAGGGGCGCCCAACAACAGTTCCCTCCTACATACATTGAAAACACTTTTTAGGCTATCCAGAGTACTTTTAGATCTCTAGAAATGCATTCTAAGCGGCACTATAAAATTTGTATCTGTTCGGTCTTCCTAGGGCAACTTGAATCTGTTCAAAATTATTAGGGTTACAGTAGTACTTTCCCGAAAATTTTACATGCAATTTCATGTTTTACGAAAAGGAGAATTTTCTAATTTCTCTCTTCATCACCTTTTTGAATCCAATAATTTTAGGTTTCCTTTTTACTGTGAAAATAGCCTAACCTGGGGAGTAAAAAAAATATAAAAAATAAAATAAAACTTCAGTGAATCGTACATGGCAGATTTATTGGTAAAGCTTCGAAAATTGTACATGAATGGAACAGTCATCTAGAAATGTTTAGCTGTCCTCAAGTTATAGAAAATTCTAGGCAATATTAAATTTTGCTTAGAAACTCCGAACAGATATTTTAAAGGAAACAGTTGTTGAGTGCTCCTGTTTGTGGCAAATGGCCAAAACAAAATTCAGTAATAAATAATGCATGGCAAGACAACAAAAAAATAAAATTATTCATTTATTTGAAACATTCAGCATACAAGTCTTGACATTCCTAAACTCTGAAAGAGTGAACCGGATTCTGTCCAGTAAAAATTCATTATTTGAACGTCCTGGTTTCAATCTACCCAGAGAGCCAAAGAAAATGCTTATTGCATCGCACCAGAGATCAAATCCGGGACATCAAAACCTGTATTTAAAGAAATATAAACTCCAAACTCCAGGGTTAAGAATCCCAACTGGCTAGGGGTAACCAGCTAACTATTTACAAGCATGGCCAAGGAATTGAACTTGGGGCTACCGTGAACAAATCCAACTGGCGGTCAGAGTGAGACTTGAGCTCAGGGCCTACGAGTTGCAAGTCCAGCGCTCTAACCACCATTGGCCATACTGCCTCCTAGCATCATGACTTTGTTTCTTAATCAGCTCTTGAAAACAACCCTACGTGAGCCAGACGCTGCCTGTCAACATCTGTGAGCAAACAGTGTGAAAATGGCAGGGATTGAAACACCTGATGAGTGATTTTGCGATGGCATTGAATCACATATACCTGTCTCCAAGCTCGAGGTTGCTTGTTAGTTAGTAATTAGAAATGATGCAAGCATTTGTGCATTGATCCCTGGAAACTTTCCAGGTGAGATAAAAATACTGCATTTTGCCACTAAGAACATTTATTCGATAAAAAATATCATATAGAAAAGCACTAAGAACTTGAAGTGTAAATTTTGTTATTAACATCAAAACATCGAGTTTCTGTTTACCTTTCCAGCAGTTGTTAAAAACATAAGTAGGCCTTAAATCACAATAATATTATTATTATCTCACTCATGATTACACTGCTGATATAGAAAGGGGGAAAATGTATTAATAGTAAATTGAAGACCTCTGAAACAAATGCCACTTTGATCTATCGGATAATATAGGGGGTACCAAAAAATTGAAAAGCATGTGCTGATGCTGAATTTTTACAGATTGTAACATTTTGTGGCAATACAAACGGGTCTATTGATATCTGGCAAGTTAGAATAGGCAATTTTTTGTCATTGCTACAGCGATGTTAACAAACGTAAGAGACTTTGCCCGATGTTCCTAAGGTAAAAACAAATCAGCAGTAACCTTTTTTTATCATTGTTTGCTATTTTTTGTCCTTATAATGCACTTTATAGTCAAGTGTATAGCCTGCGAGCAAGCTCTCCTATTTGGGCAAGCGAAGCGAGCCTCGCGAGAACGCGCGAGTGAGGGGCCGAAGAAAGGAGAGCTTGCAACCATCCCTTACAAATTTTCATTTCCACCCCGGAAACCCCGGGACTCCGCAAAGCGTGAAAACTGTCACCGCAAACGTGCCGCAGATTACAAAGTGACAACCGCCTGTCAAGTAGCGTAGAATTATTTATTTATAAATCGCTTTCGCAACAGCATCAAGGCAATGTTTTTAATCACTGATATGATTTTTTTTTTCACGGGGACATCGAACTTCAACGTGTCCGCTCGGATAAGAACTCACTACTTTGATTCTTTACTTCGTTTACCTTTGAAAAGTCGTCCATACTGCAGTGTAGAAGACTACTCCCCATCGCAATCATCAACAAAAAATTATTTGTCCGTCTGGAACTGGAGAATAGCGTTTTCCTGCACTTTGTTCTCTTAAGGTTTACTCCAGTTGCTTCCAACTCTTTCTCTTTTCCTTCTTTACGGTCAAGCTACACAGCTACACTGTCAAGTACATGTTTCTGAATTTTTCTACCCAGCAGAATTCAATCGGGCGAAGAAACCGATGTTGGAAGACAGCGCTTTAATCACTCTTCACTTTCACTCTCCCGGTTTTCAGAACTAAACAAGGCGCTTAACACAAATGAATACAACTGATGAAGGGTTTTCATTTTCCTTCCACAAGAACTACAAACTCGGTCCGACTTATCCTCGGCATGCAATATTCTCTTTGCGAGAATTAACGAGCCCGTCTGCATTGAGGGCTGAAACAAGTTCTCCGTACCAATCTGATCCCCCTGAGAACCAAATTTGACACACAGACGAAGCGGGTGCCAGCTTGGCCTGTTATCAATCAACTTTGATTTCCGGAACGTCATTTTTCAGCCAATGGTATTTCCCTTCGTCTGGGCGAAGTACAAATGAAAATTTGTAAGGGATGGTTACAAGCTCTCCTTTCCTCTGCCCCTCGCGGCTTCGCCGCTCGCTCGCGCGTTCTCGCGAGACCCGTTTTACTCGCCCAAACAGGAGAGCTTGCTAGCAGGCTATCAAGTGTACAAATGTGATTGAATCCTTGCATGTTATAAAAATATGTAAATTAAGATCAATGATCAATACTTTATTAAAAATTACACTGAGGCCCACTGCTAATTTATATCTAATTTTTAACTACATAAAAATAGAGATGTAGCATAAATTTAGTTGCAGACCTAAATCAAAACTGTTCTTTTCTCTTTGGAAGTATTTAATAAGTATATACATGTAAGGTTAATTTTTACTCAGTGGTACAAACGAATTCCTCCAGTGTAAATACTGACTGGGAAGGAAGCAGTTTTTGTTTCACTAACATTTGTTTGCTTGAGTCATTATTATTGCTCAGCCCCAGCAGCTTTTGTGCTCTAAATACTGTTGACGATAAATAAAGGAAATTTATTGATAATGATAATCAAAAACAACCACAACAAAAAAAACGTTTAAATTATAGGATGTAGCCAAGCTAAATTATTCATGACCAAGCAGTGTTCCCCACCAGTGATACATGACTGATTAAATAATTTATATGGTTTTCTTAAATTTTACAAATAAAAAATAAAATAAAAAATTTTAAACCTCGTGTAACTCTTCAGGGTAGTTATAGTGGTTGTTGTCTGTTTTTCATAGGTTGAAATCTTGCAAAACATAAGTTCATAGCACAGAACAATCTCTTACCCAGGGTTCTCTCCTACCTCGGGTTGGAGAGTGAGGCTGGGAACGAGGTTGAGCACAGAATTGCTCAAAGTACAAAATGACTGTTTTGGCTTACTTTTGACTACTTTGACCAAAAGTATTTTAACCCAATGATCATTTTGACTGAACTGCACATTTCATTTGGACATATGCACAGTCTCATAACATGTAGTTTACAAAAAGTCAATGGTTCATGAGTACTAAATCAATCAGATTGAATGGAACAGGAAAATGGTCAGGCTTATAACTATAGTGATAGGTAATTACATATCAATTTTTACGTTCTGCTAACCATTACTCGTATTTTGTCCTAAGTGTACATGTTGTTGTAGTTTATTTTTTATCTCAGGTAATTTTTATTTTTCTTTTGTTTTGGGGTATGGTAATGTATGCTAATGAAGTTGAAACAAAGGAAAAATAAAAATTACCTGAGATAAAAAATTAACTGCAACATACATTTAGAATCCCGTACTTTATTTCTTTGTGCTTGCTCACTGGAGCGAAATGTGGAAATGGTACACTTTTTGACAAAATAATGATTATTGTCACAATGTCTTTTTTTTTTTTTTTTTTTTAATGGAACTTATTTTGTTATTGTTTACAGGAAATGAGTTCAGGGGACACCATCAAGCTGTTGATTTGTGGAAGTGGAAATGGGGCACATGCCTTTGCTGGAATTGCATCATCCTTGAAAGGAACAGAGGTTAGGGTGCTTAGCTTGTATCAAGATGAGGCAGAGCGTTGGAATACTTCAATGCAGAAAAAGGATCTGGAGGTTACTCTGCATCGTAAAGGAAAGGACACAACCTCTATTCTCTCCAAACCAGCTCTGGTTACCAAAAATCCAGAAGATGCCATGCGCGATGTTGATATCGTGGTGTTTGTCTTGCCTGCATTTGCTCATCAAGTTTTCTTTGAGGCGATAAAGCCACATACGAAGCCTGGTACTATTATTGTTGGTATGCCAGGGGAACCAGGTTTTGAGTTCCAGGCTCGCTATGAGCTGGGTGACACAGGGCGACAATGTACGATTATGAATTTTGAGTCGTTACCTTGGGCCTGTCGCATCACTGAGTATGGAGTGAAATGTGAAGTTCTTGGCACCAAAGAATCTCTTTTAGGGGCCATGAAGGTACATTACAGATAAAGATAACTTTGTTGTCATTTAAAGCCAAGGGAAATTATGGAATTCATGAACAATAGTGGTTAGGCTGTTATGTAAAACTGTACATGTAGTGCTTTTTTTTTTGGTTTGTTTGTTTGTTTGTTTTTTAATGGCGAAACTAATTTCCATCTCAGTGGCCTCTAAATTCCCGTGGATCCAGCTTACTTTGGTAAATTAATTGTCTAACCTGAAAAAAATTGGTCTGTTCTCACAAAACAATACTTATCAAAACTTAAGTGTGTATAAATTGCAAAAGCTTATTACCCCATTAAAAGGCATCTGCATAATTTATGTCTGAGTATTATACATGTATATTATGCTTGATTAACTGAACATCAATACGCAATCATGCATACACAGTATAAAACATCAGTTAACTTTTTATTATTTTCATTTTTGATTTTTGGTTGTTTATAAAGACGGGGGATGTGCCGCCAAAGAAGGACCCAGTTGCGACACTGCAGAGTCTCTTAGGACCCCTCCCTCAGCTGAAAGTGTCAGGTCATTTACTTGGTGTTCAGCTAATGAGTGTAAATGCCTATTTGCACACGTCAATAACATATGGACAGTGGGAGGGTTGGGATGGCAAAACTGTTGATCAGCCACCTTTGTTCTACAATGGACTTACCGAGGCAGCTGCTAACCTTCTTTCCGATATGTCTGATGAAATTGTGAAGACTGCCAAGATTATTGCCGAGAAATCGGGAGCCGACATGTCAGAGGTAAATTTTCACTTTGTTTCTCCTTTATCGTTGATCCCTTTGAGGGTATCGTTTTTCAGATATGATGGATAAGGCCACGTTGTAGCTCATCAACTAAATTAGTGGTGGAAAGTTAATTTCATTTGCATGAGAATAAAGATCAGTTTAATGTCAAGGGCTTTGCACTAAGCCTAGCCACGGGCACTTGAGTCGCTTTGAAACAGAGGCTTGGGGCAACTCAGAAATGGACTATTCTACGTTTTTTATTTGTGAATATGTAATGCACCTATCAATGTAATGCCGGCGGGGGGGGGGGGGGGGGGGGGGGGGGAGGCAGGGCATAGGGTGGGGATTTGACTTTTTTCAAATATTTTCAATCAAATTCCCTGCCCACGGGCAAATCATTCCAGTCAAATGCAACCAAATTTCCCCACCTCAGGCTGCACATTGCTGTCAATCCCAAGGTAGAACCTAAGAAAGGCGCAATAAAAATATCTCCAAATATACTCCGCAATCTTTTATAAACGTTGCTGCATCACCAAAGATACATGTTCCTGTTACAGCTGCAATTATACGTTTTAATCATAATCCGTGTTACACTGCGTAGAATACATAAAACTTTGGGAGAAAGTCCACATTTTGTAAGTCTAAATATACCGTTCTTAGTAAAGGGTACAAAGAAAGTCAGTTTTATCAGTTTACAGTGATTGTAGCGAATAAGCCATACGCTAATCAATGGTACTTGCAAAAATCGACGTGGTTTCTCTTTACTTCCGTTTACTTTGATACCACAGTATTTTAAGAGGTTCAATTGATCAAAAACACGCTAAAACGAACGAAATTTGAAGACAAAACAGTGAAATCCACTCAGCCTTCGAAGGGGGAAACATATGTTCGGTCTCAGTCTTTTTCGTCCGAGTCGGCAGTCAAATATCTCCACGTCGGGCGAAGAAAGATTCAAATATCCCCTCCCCTGGGAGAACAAGATAAGTCAAATGCCCTACCCCAGGGCCAACAAAGACAATCAAATCCCCACTCCATTCCCAACCCTTCCCCCCCCCCCCCCCCCCCCCCCCGCGCCGGCTTTACATTGATAGGTGCATAAGTCGTTTACAAATATATATAAAGACTAGTAATAACCAGAGGTTACGGAGTGCGGGCGACAACGACCTAAATTCAAACCCATTTGCTCCAACGCAGTGAGTGCTTTGCGTAGGTTTCTTGTGACATATAGTCAAGACACGCGTGATCAGATTACGAGGGGTAGGAGGTCGAAACGCGCGTGATCAAACTGCGTTCTGTGCATTCCATTCATTCTTAGTGGAAGTCCAAACAAATGTTGGCTGCATACATACGACGCGTGCATAATAACAACCTGGAGATTAGGATTGCGGGCTCCTCTTGTCGCCCGCAAAAATCAGTCCAAGGACACTACCTTGTGGTACTTCTCCCTTCACCTGTTGCAGATCTAACAAAATCAGTCATTTTTGTTTCTTCAGAGTAGGACAAAAACCCGTGACTCTTACTTAACGTAAATCGTATCGCAATGGGTACGAGTCACGCCACGCACTGTTAGGTAGCCTGTGCTCAATACAAGAAAAAACGAATCCAAACAAAGCTAAATTCATAGCTATATTCTGATTCCTTACCTTAAGCTATTTATGTCTTATGATTGTCTTCTTATCTCTCTTTGTCTTTCATTTCACATTCCTGAATCCCACCTCCTCCGTAAGTGAATGTTTGCTGCTCAAATATTATGCGCTGATGCAGATACGTTATATCTTCTGACAGGTTGTTAACATTTATTATTGGTACATGCGATGCTATCCAGAAGATATCTCAGATAAGACTAATCTCTACACTGCAATACAGACCAATGCCGCGTACCAAGGGCTCAAACATCCTGTCAAGAAGTCGGACGACGGCAAATATCTACCAGATTTCACGTACCGTTACATGACGGAGGATATCCCATACGGCTTGGTTGTCATCCGGGGTATTGCAGAAATTGTGGGGGTTGAGACGCCCAATATTGATAAGGTGTTGCTGTGGTCTCAGGAGAAGATGGGCAAAGAGTATCTGGTAAACTCAAAGATACAAGGCAAAGATGTCGAGAAGTCCAGAGCGCCACAGAGATACAAATTTACCAGTCTTGAATCCATCTTATAGATTTTAATACACCCGTTTGTTAGCAGATGAACAGAATTTATATGTGATTTTCTTCGCAATAAGCCGCATACTGTCGAAAAATGTGATCTGATTAGCGGGACTACTTTTAAACTTCTAACCGGCTGAGTAACGAAGGTGTGCAACGGTTAGACAAGTCCTATTGTTCAGTTTGAAAGATCTTAATATAAGAAGCCTGTATCTAGCTCGTCCAGGGGTTCAGCTTTGAAGTGGAACAGAGTATAGTAGAAATCCCTAGTTTTTTTTGTGTTGGAATCCGAGACTTTTTGATGACCATATAAATATCTTAAGTAAACAATCCAAAATGGTGATGATGTTGGTGTGAATGCTTTCTTATTTAAAGTGGCTCGATGTACATTGTAATATAATTAGTGAAAACATTACTCATTAAGTGATTGGGAACTCAGAGAGCGTATTATTGATTATTATTGATTACTGAACGATATTTTGATGGGGTCGGAAAAAAGACACTCTTTAATGCGTTTTCCTTGATAATTGTCGGAAGTCGAAAGTGGGAGGTCGGAAGTCGGAAATCAGAAATTGGAAGTCGAAACTAAGACGGTGGAAGTCGTAAGCTGTAAATCAGTCGTCCCTCCTTGGCTTTTGTACCTCATGCTTCCTAGTTAGAAAGAAAAAAGCATGTACATGTACAGCTTGTAGAGTTGGAACAGTGTTGGCTCGGATGTTATAAAATCTTGCAAATTGATTGATTGTTTCAGGCAATAATATGAACGATTAAAGTTAAGTTTTGTTAACATTGAACATATCAACATAACATATCTTGGTACAATTATTAAGGGTTGAGAAGACAATTCAACATTCTCCAATGGTTGCATTAGTTTTCTGATTATAGAATTCTGAGCAGATTCTCATAATATTTGCAAGTATCAGTTTGTCTTTAATTGGCGCAAAAATATTAGTTAAAAGATACACATCTACCTTCAAAATAAATACTGCCTAATCTTCCGGATGGTCTCAATTGCCCAGCGTTCCAAAAACGAGGCTACGTACTCATAATCAGAATATTTAACAATTATTCTTTGAAATTGAGGTGAATAGTGGCTAAATATTTGCCGAGCCGCGAAAGCGGCGAGGTAAATATTGCCAAAGCCACTATTCACCGAGATTGAAAAGAATAATTGTTTTAGTATATACACACGTAAGAGGAAACCATTAAAAAGTACTTTTTGATTGACAGATCAAATCAAGCGTAAGTTTAAAAATAGATCTTTGCAGAATTTTCAAACATGGCAATTCACAAGTTTATCATTTCGCAAACAACAGCGTAATGGCTTGAATGGCACCGCTAAAAGTTTGAACTGTTTCCTTACCTGAGAAGAAAAGTGGAGCTTTGTTGTTTTCTGTTGACTCGCCAAGCCAAAAGGGCTTGTTCAATGTTGTGTCGTTCTTCGCATGAACTGCTGACAAAAATGGCGGGCTCGGTTGCTCGAGGTAACACGTCGTCTTCCTGTATCATTCTTTTTCCTGTTTACTTGAAACGTAGAATTTCTGCAAACATTTCCTTTTAAATTTGTTTTTCATGAATAAACTTCGATTTTGGAGCCAAAATTTTCCCGTTAGAAAACGCTGAGTTCCCGAAACGGCTTCTTCTACGCGAAAACACGGGAGTTGTAAAAAATCCATCGAGCACAAAACTTAGCTTTAGTAAATTGAAAAACGCCGTATTGTCAGGGGCACCCAACGAGAATATAGTTCAAAACCACTTAAACATAGCATTGTTAAACGTATTTTAGTATTTAAACGGTAGATATAGGCATGTCTTTATCCCCTAAAAATTTGTCATCTGTTCGGATTTCCTAGCTGAAAGTCTAATGATCCGAAAATTATAGGGATCAAAACTTACCTTTTCGAAAATTCCAGCCAGAAAAAAGGCTCCCGAAAATTCTAGGTGACCTTTTTAGGGTAAAACTCCGTTAAAAATACGCAATTATACCATTATTTAGATGTTCGAAAATCCTAGGAGAGGCAGGCAAGCAAGAAATTTTACAACAAATGTTCCGAAAATTGTAGATCTCAAATCGTCTTCCGAACAGATATTTTCCGAAAATTGTCGTTGGGTGCCCCTGTATTGTATCCTTCCAAGTCTTTTAATTTCTTGCCTTAAAAAAAGTCAGCGCTACGATTTTGCCGACTTTTAAAAGATCGTTCTCTAAAAAAAATGGGAAAAACACCGAGCTCACACATTATCCACTCGCTAGGAGGTTAATATTGTTGAATAGTCCGTGATAGCGAACCAATCAGATTGCTTAAATCCCCAAGATTACTGAGTGTGTATATACTAATTACTATTATTTAGCTGATTCTGTGAGAGGGTAAGATAATAACGAATCTCTCGTTCCGATTCTAGCTGTCCAAGGGAGTTAAGATTTGTCTATATTGCTCGTTTTAGATGTACTTTCCCACAAAAACACAAACAAACAAACAAACGAGCACAAAAAATTAACACGTCTTCTTGTCGGTGAAATAAATTCGTGGTTGACCAAGCTTGTTTCTTCTAGAAGGCTGGATATTGGCGTCGTTCTTTATTTGCGTTTTTATTGGCATCGACTTCGTGTCGGTCAATAATGAACTTGGCCAATATAATCAATGGCTTGCCTTCTCGTTTGGTCAGTGACGCGTATTTCCAGTCACGTTCCACAAACGAGGTGTACATGTATGTATGCGCTAGGTGTGTCGGCACTGCTTAGGCCAGTTTGGTTATTCATTGAGTAGTCTCTCTTTGGTCTTTCTTTCCCTAGAGACACTTTGTCACCTACATCTCCAAGAACGAGGTATGCGTGAAATAGAGTGTTTATTTTCTTGATTTTCATTTGTCATCGGTTATCTAGAGCTATTTATTGCCTGTTTGAGCTGTCCGATCATGCCATTGATTTATTCAGCCAGTCAAGCGGACTACTCCTAATCAGATTTATCCTTAAGCAGTACAGTTCGTCTTACAGCCAGTTATATGATAAGGCTTACTTAAGGAATCATCAGACATATTTAATCTCCGAATTGAATTTGTGGAAAGCACTATCCCTAACCATAAAAGAGGCAAGGAACTACTTATAATGGACTACCTCCAATGAAGGCTCGGTAATCTCTCTCAGACAAAAGGCTCTTTGCATGACTTGATCACTTAATCAACTTTCGGTAAACACGAGAAACAGTTCACTTTTGTCAGCACAAACTGAAAGGGCATATTAAAATTACCTAACCTGACAATTTTCAGCCGTATACCTCAAACAATAGCGATGGCAACGGCCACCGAAAGTAGGAGGCATTTGTATGAGAAAAACAACTTTTCCCATCCAGTCACACTTGCATAGTTTTCGATACAAATCCTTGTGATTTCGAAATTTTCCTTTTAACTCATAACAGGCAATTTGAGCCCTTTGATGCGTAAGGGAAAGATTTCACGACAGTTTAAAAACTTTAGAATTTACAAGGATTTGTATTGAAAACCACGCAAGCGTCACGGACTGGGCGGCAAAATATGTTTTTCTGAAATGACTCTAACTTTCGGCGGCGTTTTGAGATAACTGGCTGAAAATTCTCAGGCTACCAAATTTTAATATGCTCTTTCAGCTTGTGCTGACAAAATTTTTCAAAAGTGAGCTGTTTTGCGTAAATTCGTGTTTACCGAAAGTTGATCACGTGATCACAGTCATGCAAAGAGCCTAGTGCAGACGAGCTGTGCCGCATTTCTCGAATTTTACCAGAAGATCCTTCGTTGAGAGAATGGAAGTGTTGTTTGACGTACAAAACATTGTAATAGAGACCTTTAGCATCAGGTAAACCGCAAAAACCGCAGACCGCAAACCGCAGTTACGCGTTTGCAGTTTCGCGTTGCCGAGATTTCAAACTTTAGCAAGGCGTTCAGTTCAGTTCAGTTCAGTTCATTTTTATTTAGCCAAAATACAACACAATACAAGGATACATATAGGATTGTAAGGTTGCAAGGAAGCCCAGAAGAAACCAGAAGGCTTTATGAAGCCTGGGCTCCCCAGTCTAAAATAGATAAGGAAAATAAAATGATATTCGCGGAGTGATACGTTAAAAATAGGAACCAAACAGAGACTCAGCTAAGTTATGAATTCAGAAACAAGATAGAAAAAAAACTAACTCTGGATTGGATCACTGAATACTTTCCTTTGTTAGTACGGCAGAAAGGAGTATAAAATTGATTTGAACTACGCGTTCATTGTTTAGGGCCGCCATGTTGTTTTCATCAAGTCGAAGTGCATCACTTTAATCGCCCAAAACTCAGCAATAATTCATTGATTCGAGATCAAAAATCCAACAAACACATCGCAAACGGATACAAAAAGCTAGTTCATACCTTTAAACGCGAGGCTGTACAAGTTTTTGCGGCAAAAAACCTTGCCGTAAATCACTTACCGCTGGAAGCCCTTCCTGCGGTTCAAACGTGAACTGCAAACTGCAAACGTGACCGATGGGCCGTGGTCACGTGACATTTTGCGGTTTGCCGTTTGCCGTTTCCCACGAAAAACCTGATGCTAAAGGTCCCTATTGAACTCTAATGAACCTGACGTTCAAGACTACCGAGCGATATGTAGGATACTTAAAGGAGTCAGAACCGATTAATTAATTTTAATCTCTTAGATTATTTTGATTATTTTGATGAGAGCGTAAACCCTGGGTATTATTAATTGGTCAGAGCAAAATACCTCTCTCCACCCCCATAATCTTTATAAATTTGCTATGCCGAAAGCTAAGCTATTACGGTATGTACCTGGACTGTTTGGTGTGGTTTCGGCAGCAACACCTAGGACAAATAGCAAGAGGTAAACAAAAGACAGGACAATGGAATTAGCGTGTAATAGTGCGTAGTATTCACGGGTCAAGTAAAATCACTCTATTAAAAGAGAGTGAGCTCATTACAAGGAAATCTCAGACCGAGGCCTTGATGTATTTGCCGAGGCCGATAGCGAAGCCAATACACCAAGGCCGAGGTCTGAGATTTCCTTGTTATGACTGAACGGACGAGGTTATCAAGGTATTTATAGAGAGCTTAATTAAGTAGCAGACGTTTTTGAGGTCACGAACGCCCACCGGAAGGCGCTAGCGCCAGCGTGAATATACTGCGCATGTGTTTACGTCCGTGAAGTCAAGTCACCGACGCCAGAACGCCACTTTTGAAGTTCAACATAGAACGCGAGAACGCGAGATTCTAGTACTCGAAAGTCCGCGTTTGGGTAAGAATTATTTGGTATTTCCGATATTGTGGTTAAACTGTTGGCCTAAGACCATAGAAAATTCTTCTGTTCTCCTGCTTCTGAGGTTAAAGAGAGAGCTTACATGACAGTGGTTAGACCTACGCCTGAATATGCATCCTCACTGACACTGACATAAAGCGCCTTGAGCAAATTCAGAAGAATTAATGTGGCTCGCTTTGTATGCAACGGCTATAACATTACAACAAATACTTCTAGCCTTGTTAAGTCCTTAGGCTGGGATACTCTCGAACACAGGCGTTTGTTCAACCAATCCGCCATTGCTTTTTTATAAATTTCATGATAATTTAGTAAACTGTCAAACTCCTAGTCCAGGTAAATCTACCAACAAAATCAGGTCTACTAGATCTCACCAACTTACCTTTTGCCAATTACAGGCAAATGTCTCAGTTTTCAATTATTCATTTTTTCCAAAGGTTACCGTTTAGAGTGTGGAAAATACTCCCCTATGGATCGAGTTACGTCATCTTTTACATTAAGCTGTTTTAAGCAGTCTGCTTTGCCTGCCATTAGCTTAGATCACTTAAGGTGCCTTCACATCTGCACAGGCTGTAACCGTTGGCTGGTACCCTACCATTATTAGAGGAATCTCTAATCATTCGGCGTTTTCAGAGATGTAAACACCAGGTAATCAGTCTCTAATTCTATTTTTGGACTCGACAGGTTGACCCTGCTATATCTAGCTCTAACTGGCTAAGGAACTGGAAGATGGCAATTTACGGGATTTACGTAAGATTTACTCGATTTCTTGTCCATGTGAATCATCATCAAGTGAACTCAGAGGGCTTTATATTTTTCGAACTTTTAACGGCCGATAATTTAGACTGCATGAACTGTTATTTTGTCTTCAATGGCTTAAATGAAAATGTTATGACTGCGTGTTTTTGTGCATCGGGTTGATTATACATATATCCTGAAAACGTTTTTTAGAGAGACGCCTGTGATATTTGGCGCAATCAACTTTGAAAATGAATAGCAAACTGCAAATAAAATGGACCGCTACACGTCGCTATCATGTATGGCAATTTTTGTTTGCTACACAGCGTTGCACACTGGTCAAAACAATTAAATTGTACACGACAGCACTGATTTCAAGCTTAGCGGACAAATGTGAAGGATGAAATTTTCATATGAGAATGAGGCAAAGAAAATGTACGAGTCCCCTTTAGCGACAAAGATCTTTCTGACATTCAAAATGCTATGTCATGAGTGAAGACATTTCAAACAGCAAAATTAAACACAGGCAGGACGTTCGTGCCTCGCGTTCTACCAAAAACCATTCATTGCTTAATCCTCGCTTTTCGCGCCACAAAAGCCGTACTCCATCCAGACCGGGCGGAACCTTCCTGACGTCCGTGACCTCAAATCCGCTGCTTAAAAAACACCTCTCTCGCTGTGGATCCCGTCGTCTCTCATAGTAAAGAAGTATCGGTGTGCCGGTATTTTTGTTTTTAATCAGTTATTGAAAAGACAGTGATATTTTGTCGGTATTTTTTGTTGCTTTGAACCTCGCGCTCGTAGCTTTTACTCACAACTCAAGAGAGCCCTGGAGCGGAGACAATTTGTTTAGGGTCAAAATTGCAAATTTTCCAAGACTCCGTTGTCTCTCAATTCCCAAAAGAGACTTGAGCACAAAGAAAACCAAACCAAATACAGAAAAATGGCCAGAAAGCCTCGGAATCATGTTAGAATTTTAATATATCGAACGTGGGCTATTAGTTATAGGATGCAAAAAAAAGTTAAAGAAAAACAATTAAACTTCATGTTTACAGAGATGACCCTAGACTCCATTAAGTTGGTGATATGTGGAAGTGGAAATGGTGCTCATGCCTTTGCCGGCATAGCCTCTTCTTTGAAAGGAACCGACGTAAGGGTATTAACGTTGTCTCGAGAGCGAGCAGCGCGTTGGAATGCTGCGTTACAGAAAAGGAATCTCGAAATTATCCTACACAGGAAAGGAAAGGAGCAAACTCGTATTGTGTCCAAACCCGTATTAGTGACCAACAACCCGAGCAAAGCTATGGAGAATGTTGATTTACTGGTCCTTGTGCAGCGGGCTGCGGACCATCGTGGTTATCTGGAGGTTTTAAAACCTTATATTACACCAGGGACCATTGTAGTTGGATTACCAGGGTGCCCGGGTTTTGAGTTTGAAGCACGGCACGTCCTAAGTGACATAGTGGAACTCTGCACGATCATGAACTTTGAGTCTTTACCATGGGCGTGTCGTACGACTGAATTTGGTTTAAAATGTACAGTTCTTGGCACCAAAGAAACCTTACACGGCTGTCTTAAGGTAGAAATTATAATGCGAAGTTGTTCAACTACGCAATAAACACAATGTAGGGTCTGTAGGCACTTTCAGGACTGAATTTAACACATATAGTCCAGAAATTCTTCTATAGATTACATGCTTTGATTCCTGGATGAAGGACCACTAAGAAGATGATAGGTCAATGACTTAAGTAGCATTTTGAAAAGGAAATATTCTGTACAAAAAAAGGTATTCAGTAAAGTTTAAGTGTTTACTAAAACGACCTAAAACGTGCCGTGTGCTTTCTCATTCAGAAAGCGATGTTTCATATTTTTGATCGAGTAATTTATGAAAGTTGCAGCTCATCTTTTATTTTTCTTTGTAAAGATGGCAGATGTGCCAGTGAACAAGGACCCAGTTGCGACACTTCAGTATCTCCTAGGACCCCTTCCTCAGCTGAAAGTGTCAGGTCATCTACTGAGTGTTCAGCTAATGAGTACAAATGCCTACCTTCACACATCAATAATGTATGGACAGTGGGAGGGGTGGGATGGAAAAGCCTTCGATCAGCCACCTTTGTTGTACAATAGACTTACTGAGGCAGCTGCCGACCTTCTTTCTGGTATGTCTGATGAGGTTGTGAAAACTGCGAAGGTCATCACAGAGAATTCAGGAGCCGACATGTCAGAGGTAAGTTCAGCTTGTTTTATTGTTATTATTTCTTTGAATCTTTATCCTAACACGCTCTGGTTTCTTGAAAATCTTTCATCGATTTTCAGAGATTTGATTTATAATAGTGTTAGTCATTAGAGGACGTGTGTTGCTAAAAGAAACAGTAATTATCGATCTGTAATTTTAGTTGGTGAGATATTAGGTCCTAATTCGATTGCCGACCCGATCATCACTCAAGGATAAAAAAATAGCTCGCCTTCCTACAGTTTTGGGATTTGGTTTTCATTAATCATAATGTCTTTTTGTTTGGAGGTCAGCGGTCAGTAGGAAAGATGTCGGTAATTTGTTAGTTCCGTTAATTCAGTGAATTCAGCTTATTAAACTGCGTTTTCTTTTTCTTCTCCTTCTTAACTTCTTATTTCGTGTTGCATGTTGCCTTCTTTCATTTACGTAACATTATAGGAGGTCTAATGGCAGTAGAATTCACGAATTTATTGTTTTGTATTCATGTATCAAGTAATAGCGTTTTTCCTCTTCTCTTTCTTTCTTTTTATATGTGTATTTGTGCATTAGTATCTTTGCTGACCTGTGATGTATTCAATTTAATGCTGGTGTCAACTGGCTACCTGGCTCTACTAGCCCTTATGGTTAGTTCAGGAGGCCAGCACTCTAATTTTACTTTCAATATTTTCATTGCCTCAATTTATTATTGAGCAAGAGTGAGTACACGTAAAGATTGTAGTTGTTGTTGTTTAACAAAAAAACTGCTAAAAAATGCAAGTTTTGCCCCAATCAAGTGTCAAAAAGCCCTTTCTTTCACTAATGGTGGGATTGGGTGGTAGAGGCCCCTCGACTCGAATGGGACCTTCGAATGAATGACTTGTGTTGGTATGTACTCGTTAGCACCCATCTCCTTTGGAAAGCCGGGCTGTGTCCAATAAAGCCGGAGACAAAGCTAAGAGGTCAACCGTTTAATTTCTGGAAGTAGGGTGGGGTGATTTGGAGTAGGCATGATTTTTTCAACCCCTTCATTCAGTACGATTTTTTTCCTTCTAGTATGTGCCAGTTGCATGATATTTTTTTCCTCCCTCAAACTCTTTGCGTTATTTTTATTTTATTTTTTTTTTGTATGTGTTTTGTGTGTAGATGGTGTTGAAAACTTTCCATTATCACACTCTAAAGAATATTTGAAATTATAATCTTTGGACAAGTAATTTTTATTTTTTTTTTACTGACCTTGATAACACATGACATTTATAAAAGCAGTTAGAAGGGGACACCTTCGCAATGGTTAAAGGAGTCAGGCCTTTTTCAACCGTCTGGTAATAAATTTACGAGTGAAAACGACAAAACATGTAGTATAGCGCGAGGCTTCCACTAAGAGAGAAAGCACTTAAATTTTGAAAAGATTATACTGATTCAACTGAAACCAGATAGGTTTAGAAGAGACCGGGCAAGTCTTCGTTTTATTGTAAGAGAGTTGCGCAAAAGTACAGCTATTATCAAATGAAAAGAAACGACTATACCACTTATTAGATCTTATCAGTATACAGGAAGGCGTGCACTGACAAAGCACTAATGGGCTTTATATACGAATGTTAATGAAGGGAAGGCAAGGGAAAGTCAAAACGGGGCTTATCTTTGATGGTGAACAAAACACTGACCCCTAGCCCATGGACTACCCATATGGACTACCTTAAAATGGACTATGCCGCTAAGGTTTAGTGATTAGGTTCATCAGGGTCATTATGCTGGGAAACTGACCTGCACTTGATTCACTCAGTTTGTCAACCCTAATCACTAAACATTGCTGAAGGTAGACTACTCGTCTCCTTTCTCTGTCAGACTCTGTCCTAACGATCAGAACGTTTTGAAAATTATCGGAAGAGGGAGAAAACGATGGTCCTTTTTTCATGTAAATCCTCTGAAGTGTGCGCATTATACATTACACACATTTTGCAAATGAATGTTTAAATAAATTTTATTAAGGTTACGAAAAACAAAGCACGTGACTTGCAAATGAAATTCCCATGGTCAAGTCGTTTATCCTAAATAGTTATCGACAATCTCTTGGCTAAACACGTATTTCCCTTATGTTGTTATTTTCTTTCTTTATGTTATTCATTTTCTTGCATAATTGTTAATACGTTATAATCACAGTTAGTAGGTGACATTAATGACCCTTAGAAGTTAACAAATCGATAATAACCAATATCTTCGTGGTTGACTTTAGGTAGCAACACTATGCAGGACAACTATTTTACTGACTGATCTCTTCTTAGTGATACAATCGAATGCCTTGAAACCTTAGCCGGCCAGGGAGTTTAGCTTGTTTGGGCGACCACTTGATTAGTTTCCGTCCATTTAAGGGCCTGACTGGTCTGAAGTTGTTACACATCGGAGTACCGTTGGGTGTGGTCAATAATCGCATCATCTCCAGCTGAAAATAGCAAAAAAAGAGAAGAAAAGGAAAGCTTGAAACGACAATAACCATCTTTCATAACAATCATGACGGTTATTTTGAGAAACCATAAATGTCTCTGAAGAGTTACATACATGTTATTTTACGTTGTTAGAAACGGTTCAGTTTTTACAGTTTGCGTCGATGTTATGTTACTAGACATTCTCCGGCTATTGTTGTATTATTTTGCGGCAAGTTTAAACAAGCAAGAACGTCATTAATTGAAGCATTTGCAGGCATGAATGCAGTATGTAATCCATCTGTGCCTTTATGCCAAAATGCAATTTGAAAGCCGCTCTGGTCAAAAAAGGGTCCTTTTCCCCGGGACTCTTCTTCTGCATCAGCCACTGACTTGATCCACTTCATTGAAAATAATATCGTATTATTTTAAAATAGATAGTAAGCATTACCTGAGACTCGGTAACCGAAATCGGATTTTTCATCACTATCCATTGCACTGATTCATAACAGGGTGGGGTGGTAAGGGAGCCTTTGTAGGCATAGTAAGGAGCGTTCTTGGAAGCCAACTCTGGAACAAGTTTCGACAAAGCGATGCTGTCTCCAAGGTTATAGTTGACCTCTTTAAGGAAAAAGAAAGAAACAAAAACGGAGTATATTATCCGATAAACTGCTATTTCAGGCGCGATTAAGTCAAACACAATATGACAATTATATACAAGAACAATAAAGGATGTTTACCATTTGCAGTCTTAATATTCCTTAACGAAACGGCGATGTATTCCATCCATTTACTGAATCCTCCATCGACCTGAATTAGAGCAAGATAACCAAGTCCGAGAGAATAGAAGTGTGGCTTACGTTAAGTGAACAGGCATAATTAAACACAAAAACTCTAACAGTTAATGATTATCATTAATTTATTTTCCAATAATAATCTTGAGTTTCTGATTTCGACTTCTCGGCTACATTAACTGCCTTGTCGAAACAATAAAGGTGGTAATTTTTTTCTTATGTGTTGTTCAAAAATTTTAATTAAGCTGATCGACCCTAATATTATTTAGAAAACCAAGGATAATAGACAAAAGTCCATAAGTATGCTTGCGCAAATACAAATTGGGGATCAATTTAGGTATCTGGGAAACTGCCCACCTACCCCCCCCCCCCCCCCCCCAAGCCGACATTTTGCCCTAAGCGAGAAGTAAGTGATAATGTTGACTTAAGGGAGGGGTGGGTGGTCAGTTCCCAAATTGGTCCTATTCAAGAGTAAAGGACGAAGGGTGCTACCGGTGTTTGAATCGAATTAGATAACAGAGGGTTGAACTTACAATATTTAGTTTTTTTCATCATTAAATACCTGTGAAACGAATTTTAATCTTTATTAATACCCATACCTGCAAAAATACCCCAATGACGGCCAAGCCATCAGGTTTGGAGGAAGCCACCTGGAAACTCTTGTAAACTGAACTGTAAAACACCAGGTGCATCTATAATAAATCAATCCAGATTTAGTCAATGACCCTTTACATTGATTGACTCTGTTGTCGCATGGGGTACATTTCGAGGGCATCAAATGAAGTAGTAAAAGACGTATTTAACAATACTGTACGGATCGATAAAAAACAGAGTAATGAAATATAGATTAATATTCCAACCTCTGATGCAAAAGTCTTGCCATCAAGCGTGTGTTCAGAACCGGCAGAACTGTTACAGCCGAAGTGAAAGTGAAACTGTTGCAATATAAACATGTTCTGTCCCAGGGGACCTCCAGTGACAGTTGCTCCGCCTTGGTTGTTATCAACAGTCACTTTGGGGGCGTGTCCATTATTAATCAAAAATCCGGTGACAGTGCCATCCATGTTATCAAAGTTGACCACTAAGTCATTATGGGTTGTGTTGACTTCAGCCAAACTTGAAACGATATTGATGGGGGACTGCAACTGTCCTGAACATGGTGGCGCTACTTTTCCCCAATCTCCTGGCCCATAATCTACAATAAAACATAAATAATTGCCCATAAAACTCAACGAACAACCGATTCCTGAGGATGCAGTAATATGGAAAACTGATTTATATCAAAGTATATATCTTGCATGTTTTCTATGAAATATTTATTTTATTAACTATTTCGAAATACTCTGCAGTTAGAGTAGGCAGGGCTCAACAACGTGAGGCCACTGTCGTCTAACGACATGCTCGGAGCCATTTATTTTAAGAGCCAGAACTTCAAGTACAACTCATAGGAACTGTAAAATCTGCAAGGACAGCTTAGACAAATAGAAGCGAAGAGATCCTAGAACTTAGTGTAAACTCAGTATCAGGAATATGGAATATAACTTAAAATGAAAAAAATGAATGCAAACTTAAGGGTATTAGAAACTTAGTTTGCTTATTGTCACAAATATTGTCATAGAAGGTGGACAAGTGATTGAAATGAGGTTGGGTAATTTGCTCGTAAATAGGAAAATCTTTAATCATGAGAGAGCTGCTACATAAATAATACCTTAGTCTTAATACCTCCTACAGGTTTGTTGCCTTTTAATTCTTGTAAACCGCTAATTCAAAAATGCATCCCGCTATTAATAGTTTTTGAAAATCCGGGTTCAAAAAATGTTTTACCTGACTTTTTATACCCCCAATGCGGAAATCCATCTGAAAAAAAAGTATATCAGTAATACGTTTACCTAGTGCGTACAGAATTTATCTCCTGCTGCAAAAAATCACAAACTTTTTGACAAAGGAATTTAGTGGTACTAACTAGTCCAATATTTGATATTGAGACGTTCCTTCAGTTGTAAACGAAACACCACGCACAGTCTTCCAATCAGTAAATATTCTTATTCCCATGACTAAATAATTCAAAGGGTATTATACTCAGTAAAGTATGATTGGATTTGGCATCCATAAACCATAAGGATTTTAGATTCATTCAAAATTCACGCCAAAAAATAAACAAATAAAATAAAATGAAACAAACGGTTTTCCCGATGTTATTAATATTTGAACCCAGTGCGAATTAAGGCAATCTAAAATCAAACAAAGCAAATTTAAAGAGGGATATTCTATATGGCTACAGTCTTGAAATTATCCTCTTAAAAGACCATGCTGTCTATCTAGCAATTTGTTGTAGGTAGGTATGATTTACCGTTGTGATTTAGGTTGGGAGATCATGTAACAAGGAAGCGTGGGTTCTCTCCGTCTCAGTTTATTCTACTGCCCCATTCCTTTTGATTTTAAAAATGATTCAAACAACTATACATACATTTATATGTCATGTAGAGGAAATACTGAACTCATGTACATGCCGTTAGGAATGGAGAACTTACCTTTGCTGGCAATGGCAATGCTGAAAGCCGCGAGAAAAGCGAACCCTGCTCTGGAGTCCATGTTGTCTTCACAACACCAAATCTGTACTCTAATTAAAAGAAAGATTTTATCAGATAAGACTAAGGAGCTGGAGGTAAATAGTTTTTCTAACCAATCAGTGAGTAGGCTCAGTAGAAAAACAAATTGAATTGATATTTTATCAAGTCTTTACTTTACTATGGCGTTTTTTTCTCACATTCTTTAAAAGTTAATTTGTTTCTTACATAAAGAAGTTATTTTTATCTAAGTCTGTAAGCTTCTGTAGTATTTGAATTTGACAACAACTCTTCAATATGCATGTACGTTTCCATTTAAATGCAGTTTAAAATGGAGAACCTACCTTTAATGGAATAGAAAAGCCTTGAAAGCAGCGAGAAAACGCGAATCCTTTTCTGGAGTCCATCTTAATCGTGTTTACAATACGCAACCTGCCCTTTAATTAATTAAGAGAAAGATTTAGCAGATAAGGTTAACGAGCTTTGATATTTCATCAAGCCTTTATTTCACGACGGCTTTTTTTTTTTTTTTTTGTCACATTCTTTTAAAGTAAAATTGGTTCTTACATAAATCAGTTATTGTATGGAAGACTGTATGGTATAAATTAGACAAGCTTGCTCTTCAATATGAATCCGATTCCTGACATAGTTCATGGTTGTGAGGAAATTTATAAGTCGTCCCAAAAAGCTTTTGTTCTATGCAGGGGCATAGCAAGGATTTTTCCTCAGGTAAGCACAAGTTTCCGCATCCCAACCCAAATCTTTTTTAAATACCTTGTACGCTGTAAGCCTAAGCGTATTTACTATTTATGAAATGAAATAAGTTCTATTTTGACACTCTTTTGTATTTTGTGACAGTCTAGCTAATGACGTGATTTATTTATTTATTTTTTTTATAAAAGTGGCCTTATCCAATAGCTTTGCGAGTGTAGATGAGTGTCCAATACAAATCCGTTTTAGGACGAGTTTCCCGTCTCAAATTTATCTGTCCATTTTTCCGTCTTAACCGACGGGAAAATAATACGGGGACGGGAAATTCGTCTTACCGTCAGAAAACCGTCGTAAATTCACATTAGACGCAAAAATCAAGACGACTTATTTGCACTTGACTTAAGTAAAAGACTGGAACTAGAAAGCCAGCAGCTGTTTCTGAGTAAAAAAAGATGTAGCCCAAGACTCAGACGGTCACAAGAAGCAGATGAAGAGAAACAACCAAGTTTACTAAGACGGAAGGAGAAGCCAGTGCATACGCTCACAGGCGAATTAAATAGGGGTCGGTCAAGTGGACCGTGGTCACCCCTTTTTGTGTTAAATTTTCTATTATTTCAAAGAATTTTCAGTAAAATAAATACATATCTATATAGCTTTGTTCAAGTGACCCGAACGTTGATGTTTGATCTTCGAAGCACTGACATCTTGAACAGAACACTCTTGGCTGTATCAGCTGGAAAACTAGCCGTTGAAAAAGCAAGCGAATAAAGAACGATTTCGACAGATTGGGGAAGAATTGGAAGATTTTTTGGGAGATGACTGCATTTTACAATTTACATCGGTCGCGACTTGAAGACAATTTGAATTCATATCGCATGGCATTCTCTCTGACGGAATTCCGTCTGTGACGAGTTTGCCGTCTTCTAATATGAATTCGGCCAATAACGTAGGACGCAAATATATTAAAAAAATAAAAATAAATCAATTATTAACTAATTTTGCATCAGTATTGCCTTAAATGTAAAAAGAACATAGTTGAACGTAAAAAATAAAGATAAAAAAACAGTCCATACACTCTTAATCACTATCCACAAAATTTTAGAGGCATTAAATGATATCGTTGACGATATAAAACCCTTCTTAATATCGAGAAAAAAAAGACAATATTTGGAGTTTGTGGATCCTGAATTCTAAGACTGATTTTATTTAGTGGAGACATCAATTATCAACTCTCAGCTGTATGGTATGGGAGAAAAAAGCTTAATACCATTTATGAACGCTCGCAGTATTAATCTTGATTCTATGTCTATGTCAGGTTGTCGAGTACTTCAAGCTATCTTGTTTAACTTTCTTCTCATTTCTCTTGTGCCTTTTATCCCCATACCCCGCCCCGCCTTATCTTCTCTGTCAGTGACAAGTGCTGCTCAAATATCATGAGCTGACGAAGATACGTTATATCCTCTGACAGGTTGTTAACATGTATTATTGGTACATGCGATGCTACCCAGAAGGTATCTCAGATAAGACCAATCTCTACACTGCAATACAAACCAATGCCGCGTACCAAGGGCTCAAACATCCCGTCAAGAAGTCGGACGACGGGAAATATCTACCAGATTTCACGTACCGTTACATGACGGAGGATATCCCACACGGCTTGGTTGTCATCCGGGGTATTGCCGAAATTGTGGGGGTTGAGACGCCCAATATTGATAAGGTGTTGCTGTGGTCTCAGGAGAAAATGGGCAAAGAGTATCTGGTGAACTCAAAGATACAAGGCAAAGATGTCGAGAAGTCCCGAGCGCCACAGAGATATGGATTCACAACGCTTGAATCCATCGTGTAGGGTTTGACGAACCTAACCTGTTGAGTCAGTAGATATACAAAGTTTATTAGTCATATTTTTTTCATAAAATCGTGTAAGGTTCGGCTTGCATTTGATCATTTTGACCTAATGTATACTTTTTACACCTAATCGGTCGAGTAATAGTCTGCTACACAGCCGTTTTTAGTGTCGTCCCACAAACGGTTGCTGAAAATCGAACCACGTTTCTTTCTTGCAGTTAGCCAATTAGAATTCAGCTCCCATTTTCTGGAAGGTGATCGCGCACGTTTGCGGTACGGTGATTCCTCCAATCACAGCTTTGCTTTTATCGGTGCCCCATGACTTTGTGAATGGCAGAAAAATCAAAATCGTCGCGTGAAAACAAGCAATCAACTAGAGTAGTGGTGTCGTAGCCGAGTCCACTATTCAATATTTATGAGATAAGTAACAGCAGCAAACAAGTCGAGGAAATGTGATGCACCACATGGATGTGCTCATAAAGTTGCCGGGTATAGCTTCGGGAAATCGCTCATCGATAATGTATAACTAAGATTGCTTTTGTTTGTATCTGTAACACGATGAGCAAATCCGGCATATAAAATTCATCATACCTATGCACGTTAAAAAGAACCAACCTATTCTGGTAAGAGTCCTGTAGGCCTATCAAACCTATTTTTTTAAATTTATTTATTATTATTATTTTTTTTTTTTCACTTGGAACTTTGTTAATCGCTTAAAACAAACGTTTTTGCAAATTAACCTCTTCGTTCCTTGCAGACACAGAGCTCGTCCAAATTCAGCGACGATTGATTTGAGAATAGCGCCCTGCGGCTCATTTATATTTGTCAAGTTTCTTATACATGATTGGTTTGTTCGTTTGACCACAAACACAAAAGCAGCCGTTTGTGGGGAGGAGCGTTACGTGACGACACTAAAACTGAACGGCTGTGTAGCAGACAAGTCGAGTCACTAAGGGGTGAGACATACACAGTTAAATGATCCGTGCCGAGGGTTAAGCTTGAGACTAGAGTCTGACAGGGTCGAAACCCCTAGTATAAGACGTCGTATCTGAGTTGGGGATCAGACGGTTTGATGATAATAAGGGGTGGATTTAGTGTAATAAGTTCAATAGGAGTGTTCCAAGTTAATTCATTTCCCCAGTACCAAAAATAAATAAATAGATCAATAAATAATCCAGAAGAATGTAAAACCAAATTAGGTGGCTCGCGATGGTTTGTCACATTTCCCAGCACTTCTTTTTACTGTATCAATGGCCGTATTTATACTAGAAGACGTCTTAGACGTCCAGACGCATTAAACCTCTGACTGTTACGTGCGTCTAGTGTAAATACGGGACGCACTTAATTTTCGGGCGAAAAAAAAATTTCACCATCAGCTTCAGAATGGATGTGTTTATCGGTCTTTGCTTTCCTTTCTTTGGCAGGTCTTCCTCTTTATCCTTCCCCTCGAGTAGCCGAGCATCCAGCTCTTTCTTAACTTGTTCAAATACACATGTATATTGGCAGATTTCTTCAGAGCCAAAGTTTCTAAAGTGGGGGCAAGTTCACTGTTGTCGTCTCCTAGCATAATGGCGAATTGCCTCAACTCTATATTTGTCCATTTTCTCTCTCTAAACTCTGGCCGTTTCTTCCCTTTCCTTGCGGCAGCCATTTTGTTTCCTTCACGCCTCGATTGCATGCAATTTTTAGCACTTAAGTGCGTCTCGTAGTGCGTCCCGTTTTTATACTAGACGTCTTAAAGGTCTGAGACGACTAATTCATCTGTTAAGTGCGTCGATCGGACGCACTTAACTTGAGACGTTTTATTCGTCTGACGTTTAATGCGTCTGCCTTATTTCCCGTATTTATACTAGACGTCTTAAACGTCTCAGACGTCTTAGACGTCCTCTAGTATATATACGGGGCCAATAATACATTGCTCTTTTATTCGACGTTGTATTGAATATAAGTGAAGAAGTTGTGATGACTAGTTTGGCCTCATAGGTTCCCATGACAACAGCATATGAGACCTCATCGCCGTTTTGGAAGCTATCCTGACGGCCACCGAGTTAGAAATTACAGTGTTTGTATGACAATCTAATGTCGGAGTAATTTCCGTAAAACTGCTGTCCTGAAAAATTATGAATTGTACTGAAACTAAAGCTTCACTCCTAATTATAAGCTAGGATTCGCCTGAAAAAAATTGAGAGCGTTACTGCGCTTGAACCACTTTGAAAAGTTTCTGTACCTTTGTCTGTAATAATATAATGTTTTTACTGCATGCCGACTAAAAATTTCCCGAGAAAAGTTGCAGACAAATATATGGAAAATCTAACGCAAGCGACTGGAGAAATTTAAGCACAGGTAGGGCCCCCAAAATTTGTTGCCCCCGCAGGGATTTCGCCCAGAAGGCGAAATCCCGAGGAGGCTCTCTAGTAACTCGCGCGTATATTAAGGAAAGTACTTACAGTTGAAATATACAGTCATACTGTCAATATACAAAAAATCTCGATTTGCTTGAACGGGGGCCGCGAGGAATCGGTAGGTAATGATGACGTTTCTATTGTTTGCACCCGCAAGTACGAAATGGTTAGGATGCCCGTAAAGACAGAACATCCCCAAGGGACCGCTTAGGTAGATTTTGTGACATTTATTGTGCAGTCATACTTCGACACTCTTTTGCGTTACGTGTTATCAGTGACATTCTGTGGAGCAGTTGTTTCAGTGAAAGTTATGGACCAAAATTTTAACGACACTCGTTAAGCGCCGAGGAAGTTATAAGGTGCGTATAACTGGGTATATATAAACACTTGGAGAGTTTGCCAGATACGAGTTCACAAATCTTTCATTGGAAACCTTGCCAGCTCTATTTCGCCCTCTTTGACCCGAATAAGACTCAGCCCCAACGTGAACAGCGGCTAGCTTCTCACTAGCAGAACGATGGACGATTACAGAAATTCGCCGACAATCAAATTCTGCGCTGACTTATTCCCTGCTCACAGATGTCCTTCCGCTATAAAGTTTAAAATAAGACTAGAATGCGCGAGAGTGAATTGATCAAACGTCCTCTTAATTCCTAAGGCTTCTTTTCCGGCAAATAAAATGAACTGAATGTAAAAAGTGAAAGGGAAATAGCGAAAAATTTAACTTCTAATTAAATCTTTTCTTTTGGTTTAGAATAAACTATTCTCGAAACGGAGAATGCTTTGATTAAAACTGTGTAAATCGACCTGAAACTGCATGTGCATGGAACCTTGCGTTTCCTGTATTTATCTCACCTATTGTATGGAATTATGTGTGAAAATCTTCCTTATGTCGTTATGAATCGGTATATTTCAAAGAGCTACACAACGAGCAAGAATGCTATTGACCGACAATGTACAGAGCGGGGGCAGCTGTAGTGTCAACTATTACTTGTTGGTAGAATACTTTGCTGTGTTTCTACTTTATTCGGAACAGCCGTAGCGTTTTACAAAAATTATTCGGCATTAGATTCTCATGCATATGTACAAACACTGTTATTTCTCACGAGGTTGTCTACCCGACAAGATGGCTTCCAATACCATGTTAAGGTCCGATTATTTACATGTGTATGTTTTTATTATCGACTCCCAATAATCGGTTTTTCGCAAAGTATAAAAAAACTCAATAAGGTAGGTTTATAGCCACCTTAAAGTTCCTAATATTTTTTCATTTCCGCCTTGGCTACCAAGGAAAAGAGAAAAATATGAAACGGCAAACTGATCCTTACGGCAAGGCGATGAAGAAGTAAACAAAAGAATAAAACAAAAATTATATTTAAACAAATTGCCCAATATTTCGGTTTGAAAACAACTTCTTCAGGGGCTAAAAGAAAACTGTGTAAAGACAACCAATATTAAATGACATGAATGACGTGACAGTAAAAATCTTGAATGATAAATGAAAAAAACAAAGAAACAAAACAGACACACGAACGAAAACAAAACAAAACAGAAAAAAAACCGGTAATTAAATGATCCTTACTGCAACAAGATTAAAAGAAAAAGAATAATATACGAGCACATCAAAATTGTTACTCATAATTTACTCTTGCATATGGAAAATGCGATCTAAAAAACTAACCATCCGTCAGATCCGTGGATTACCGCACGTACGTGTGTTTACCAATACAATGACGTCACGATTTTGAATCGCGTGACGAGTTACAGTATTCTCTGGGCGCCTGCCGAACGCAGCAAGGTTCTCGATCTAGAGGGGTTTTTCTACGGTAAGTGAAGGACCGGTGTGCGACAAACGCAGACTGTAAACTTGGAGACTGGCAGGGAAACCTTGCTCTAAAACGCTCAAATCCTAACCCTAACCTTAACCCTAATAAATCCTACAACAAGCCTTTTAGGGTTAGGGTTAGAGTTAGGGTTAGAGCATTACCTGCCGTCTGCAAGTCTACAGTCTGCGTTTGTCGCACACCGGTGAAGGACCACGCTTACTTAGTTTCAGAAAAGAAGGCAGGGCTTAAATTTCCTTAATTTACAAGACGGAGCCTCCTTTAGATTTAAATAATATATTTTTTATGTCGAAGGCCCCGGCGGTGAGCGCCAATTTCCAATTTGGTTCACACAACTACGAACTCTACAAAACGTCTGTCTCCGACACAGCAACCAGTTTGGCCGAGTTTTTGAACTGAACGTTGCCTTGTTACTTGCTTGCATGTCCTTGAATAACAGAACTTATTTTTTCAGCCGTTCTATTAACTTTGCCAAAACAATGGTGACCAGAACTAGGAGCATTTCCATTAGAAACAAGCTGCATTTTTAAACTGTGCAGTGTCAAATTGTATTTTCAAACGGTAAGTTCAAACTGTTTTGGCTGGAACTAAATCAGGCAATCTATTAAATACAGATGGCACAGCGATCATAATGCATACGTCTAAAAAGGCCAATCTCTTAATCATCAGAGAAAAGCGAGCGAATGGTAGTTAACGTTACATATATGAACGTCTGGGTACGGTTGTTATGTTATACGGTCAGTGATTCTCGAATGAATCATGTTTGAAATAACCGGTGAGGGTAAAAGGAGGAATGAATTGTGGAATGACATGTGGCAAAGCTTGCGGAATGACATAATTATGCGGAATTTAATATACGCTGATCGTTTTCAAAGAAATAAATTAAACTGAAAAGAGCGCCCTTTTTTGGCGCCAATCAATTTGCAAACGCAGCCTCTGTTTTAATGTTGCGGGCTTATTAAACATACGATGACTATCAAAAAACCACGAAGGCTCATTGGCGACCAGCCTTGTCCGCACAGCAGAAAAGGTTCTTCGTCTATTGAAGAAAAGACGTTTTCGAAGGTCACGCTCCCTTCTACTTTAATTAATTTTTTCAGCAAAAGATGTTTGTACGATTAACTTAACAGTTTCTTGTTACCTATATTTGTATTCCAAACCGTGTGAGAAGTGTTTCTTTATGACACTGTGGGTTACGTGATCGTGACATAATTGATAATTTTCAGAGATGAATCGAATCTTGTATTTTGTTTCCTCAGTTGCGAGCTTGAGACGTGCGAAACAGAAAAATCGACCAAAATGTTAATTTCGTGGCAAGAGTTGAAAAATCAAGTTCTTTCATTTTTGTTCATAGATAGCTTTTAGTTTTATAAGAACCTAACGTAGATTGTTCCCGCCGAAAGCCTTTCATTGGTGAGAAAAAATAGAACATCGGTTTTCGATGTCGGAGTCCGTCTCAAACTGCATCAATTTTTAACCTGAAATTCGCTAACATCAACTTTCCTCGTGTTCGCAAACGAAGCTGGATGGAGAAATTTGGACACTTTCCACGAACAGAAAAATTCTTTCCTTCCACTAGAAGATTTTTTCTGGACAATAGGGAAGCTGGTCGTACTGAAATAATTTTAAAAATGAGGGACAAAATTTAAGTTCGTTACTCATTTTCGACGGCAATATTTAACATGTGGTATAACTCCAAATTCTCTTCTTGCTATTTAAATCACACATTTAGACATTCATTTAAAACATACCTGGGAATTGGCTTGGGTAAGTGAAGGAAATCTCTGTAAGACACCATCGAAGTTCAGGAATTTTCATGGTAGGCTGGCGGTAATTGTCTGTATTGCGTAAACACTTCCAATTTCGAAACGCACATAAATAGATATTTGAAGCCTAAAGGCTCGTTTTTCGTACGTCTTGTAGGTTTTTCCTTTGCAAAATTGATTTTTTCAATCAAACAATGGGGTAAAAAGGTGAAACTGGGTTAATTTTAGCCATTTTGAAACGATGAACTTTACCTGTCTGCGACTCTGCGTGACAGTCTGTTCCGTGACTACACGTGTCACATTGTATGTTTGAAGAGACGGAAGTAACGCAGCGTAATTCTTGATCGAAGGAGTAACATTTTCGGTGCCGACAGTATTTTGAAGAAGCAAAAAATCAACCGCACAATTAAGTATTCTGGTACTCCCTTCTATCGAAAAATAAGGATTTTAACAATGGTAATTCGCTAAGGATAACGGAAAAAGAAGATATTTCGTCTTGTTACTTTACAATCGAGGAGACTAAGTTATTTTGGTCACGCCTCACTATATTTACCGGACTTTAATGTTTTCGTTTGGACGCTGCCTTCAGGAACCCTAGCCAATTCTCAGGTATGTTTTAGATAAATGCCTAAATGCGTGAACCAGTGAAGCAGTTGCTCACTCAAATTGGCGCCAAAAAAGGCGCGGCAATGACGCGCGCATGCCTTTCAGTTTAATTTATTTCTTTGCGCCAGTTTCCATATTTTACATTCTGCATAATTATGTCATTCCGCAAGCCATGCCACATGCCATTCCGCAAACTCATTCCTCCTTTTACCCTCACCGTGAAATAACAGGCTAAATCTCATAATGCCTTTATAAGAGTCTCGCGTTTGAAGGCTAAAGATATTTTAAGAGTAATATGGTAGCGGAACGTGATGGTACATGTAGTCTCGATCTCCAGACTGACAGGATGTACAAATTACAGACAGGGCTGTCTTGTCACCGCCAGCTAAGTCTGGCACTCTCCACGTTACATCAACTGATAGACATTCAAAAGAATGAATGACACAGCTGATTGGAGATCTAGATCAAACTGTAATTGAAAAGTGCAAGCAAAATGTTCCATTGAATTAAACAAAGATAGATCCACATCAAGGAGAAGGAAAGACGGTGTAAAGAAGAAAGAAGGAGGCTGTGGGAAACTTCCCACAGAATGAAAGATTCATTTAGATGTGCTGTCAACCACTAAGTTGTTTATTTGCTAAGGCTGAACAGTATAAAATAATATCCAGCTTTTGAAATCATGGCAGCATTTAAATAATGGTTATCTAAAACGTGCCTGTGGAATTAATTTTTCTAAATGTTCTCTCATTTTATTTTACAAGACGTGATGAGTTCAGTAGAAATCATCAAGCTGTTGATTTGTGGGAGTGGAAATGGGGCACATGCCTTTGCTGGAATTGCATCGTCTATGAAAGGAACAGAGGTTAGGGTGCTCAGCTTGTATCAAGATGAGGCAGAGCGTTGGAGTAATGCAATACACAAAAAGGATCTCGAGGTTACTCTGAATCGTGCAGGAAAAGATCCAACTACCATTGTGTCCAAACCAGCTCTTGTTACCAAAAATCCAGAAGATGCCATGAAAGATGTTGATATCGTCGTGTTCGTGCTGCCAGCATTTGCCCATCAAGTTTTCTTTGATGCCATTCAACCTTACATAAAGCCCGGTACTATTATTGTCGGCATGCCAGGTGGACCAGGATTTGAGTTCCAAGCTCGTTCTTTGCTCGGTGACACAGGGCGGCAATGTACGATTATGGATTTTGAGACGTTACCTTGGGCCTGTCGTATCACTGAGTATGGAGTGAAATGTGAAGTTTTTGGGACCAAAGAATCTCTCTTAGGAGCCATGAAGGTATATTTATAATTTATAGCTCTTAGTGGTTGATTAACAGATACAAGATCTGCTCTTGTAATTAGACGTTGAATCTAGGAAAAGGTTTCTTTTCGTGATTATTTCTTTGTTTATATAACAGACTGTAAGTTAAAACCTCCCTTTCACCTAAACCTTAAAATGTTCAATGTGTCCACCTCTGTTTCATGACAATCAATTTGCATTCTGTTTTCGAGTGCACACAGTATCAATATTTGCGCCATTGGCCCCTTCTGATGCTGTTCCGCTTCTCTTCGAAGAAAAGTGAGTGTATTTTTGGCAAAAGCTTACCATCTGAGGTGTCTGCCTTTCACTACAAGGCCGATTTGATGGCTGAACGTTTGAAGGTGTGCTCTCTGCATGCACCGCAGTACGTGTATAAAATTGATCCCCTGGACTATGGATGCATGCATTAAAAAAATGTACGTTTTGCAAAACCCTTAGCGTCCTCAGCTGCTGGAATAGTACTTATTATTAGCTGGTGCGATGGCACTGGCGTTAGTATTGGCATGGATACGTGTCAGTTCCAAACTCCCTCAATTGGAGTGAATGTGCTTTTATAACTTGAGCCATTTTTTAAATAGTGAAAACTATGTCGCTGGAGATTTCAGCTTTCTTATAGCGAAACAAAAAAAAGTTATCTTAAAAAGGACAAATCTCTTTTTCCCGGAAGTTTCGAGGAGCAACCGGTCATTTTTCCTCGCTGTCTGGAATTTGTTTGTGGTGGTTGTCGAACGTTCCTTCTTGGGGTGAATCCACACTTGCTGGTGAAGCCAGATGATGTAAAAGAGAAAAATAATTGGTGATCGAAAACCCGTCTCAATGAAAAGCCGGAGTGAGAATTTTATCCATCATAAAGTCAGTGTCAGCTCCGAGCTGAAAAAAAAGTTTTTGTTCCCAGAAGCACCTAACATTATTATATAACCACATCTCCTAATAAAGCTTGTTACTTTCTTACCTGTTTGTTTGATTCTAAAGAAAGGGGATGTGCCACCAAGAAAGGACCCAGTAACTACGCTGCAGCATCTCCTGGGACCCCTCCCTCAACTGAAAGTGTCAGGTCATCTTCTGGGTCTTCAGCTTATGAGTGATGGTAACGCCTACTTGCACTTACCAATATTATTTGGACAGTGGGAAGGGTGGGACGGGAAACCTCTTGATCAGCCACCTTTGTTCTACATTGGAATAACCGAGTCAACTGCCGATCTTATCTCCAGTATGTGTGATGAAGTTTTACAAACTGCCAAGTTAATCACAGAGAAATCGGGAGCCGATATGTCTGAGGTAGGTTCAGCTAAAAAGTTCAATTACTCTAGTATCCAGATTCAACATTCACTCATTATTATTCTTTCGTGATTCTTTGATGGATAAAACTAACAGCATTCGTTATTAGGAGTGGCGTGTGTGTGAAACCAACGAAAAATGCCAAATTCATCGTGCTAGAGTTGTTGTACATCCCTTGTCTTTGTATGTTTAACATTTTGTCCAGAACCAAAAGCTATCAGTGTCAAATTAAAGTGCCTGTCATTTTTCCCTGTGTGGGAGGGGAGGCGAGGGGAGGGGATATCCCTCATACCTTAAGTGCCAATCGATGGCCTTTCAGTTCTGTTGAAATATAATCAGGAGTTGCATTTGATTCTGCAGATGCATTTGTATCCAACAGGTTCATCACATTTATGATTGGTTCATGAGAGCCTATCCTGAAGACATTGCAGACAAGACCAACCTTTACACCGCAATAAAATCCAATGCAGCTTACCAAGGGCTCAAACACCCAGTCAAGAAAACAGAGGACGGTAAATATCTACCAGATTTTACATACCGTTACATGACCGAAGATGTCCCATATGGCCTGGTGGTTCTCAAAGGAATTGCAGAAATTGTGGGCGTCGAGACGCCGGATATTGACAAAGTGTTGTTATGGTGTCAAACGAAAATGGGCAAAGAATATATGGTGAACTCAAAGATACAAGGCAAAGACGTAGCTTCATCTCGGGCTCCACAGAGATACGGATTCACCACTCTTGAATCCATCTTGTAGAGTGTAATAAATTCTGCTTTTAGCTCATAAGCAGACATGACATGACCGGCATATGTTGACTAGCGGTTCGAACATTTTGATGTTGTTGTTGTTGTTGCTGTTTTTGATTAGCGGAAGAGCTCCCAAAGGAGATGAAAATAAATTATTAAGTTGAATATTTGCTCTTTCAAAGTAGATGCCTGACTCTTGGTTAAATTAGACACATTTTTGTATCACGTGACCTTAGGTGATCGAGTGGCGAGCCAACGGAAAAGCGCGCATGCCCCTTGCTCCGTGAAAAATTGTCTTATGCAGTGATTTCTCAAACGTAGAAGAAATAGTGCAGTTTCGAATTCGCCGCGGTCGCTGAATAGAGCACTGAAGTCTCATTTAGACGGGGTTAGCCTCAACCAAAGGTAAATATATTCACAAAGTCCCGCAGTCAGAAGAAGTACCTGTGTACAACTGTGTCTCACGATAAATATTCATTCACTAATAGTTTCTTTAAATGATGCCATGTCAAACCTCGTCTTGGTTCTAGCCAGAAACCCACGCTTAATGTTCAGTTTCAGTTTTAGCGAAGAAAACAATCTCGTACTTAAAGTTTTCTGGTTTTTTGGTCAGCGGGTCGACACCTTATTTATGATTTTGGAAAAAAAAGAAAACTGTCGGCGACGCAGGGTGACAATGCGCAGGAAGCCAGGAAAAGGACGAGGGAGTCTTTTTTTTCCCCTTAAAAACATAGTTAGAGCTCTGTTTATAATTAAGATTTTACATTACGAGGGGGTAGATTCTTATCTGCTGCGCATCAAAATCAAAGTCTGGAGACCATCCAAGCTCCTGCAGCCGGGTAAAATTAACGCACAGTTCCTTACCTTCGGCCTGAAGTACTTAGCTAACTTAGCAGCTTTGATTTCTTGAGTCAATTGCGTAACATTCTGCCTTGGTTTTTTGACAACGGATAAACATTTTACTTACTTTGATCGATGAGTGGTGCAGTCTCCTGTTTGACGCAGTTAGTGGTAAAAAAACTCAGTAAGGGATCGTAAGCGGTCCCCTGTTAGTAAAGAAGTAATATGAGGGTGTCTCAGGGGTAAATGATATTACGGTCATACCTGTAGGAACTGATCACCATTGGGTTGGCTTAATGGGTTTTGCATAGAAAACAAAAAAGACTAAAAATGTTGTTAAATCGAAGGGCAAAACAGTTAGATTGAATTGTTAATTTTAGGAAGCAAAACCACAGTAACTCGAAGCAACAATTACAACCCAACAGTCAATGTCTAGTTTAGTTAGATGTTCTAGTGATTTACATTTTACAGGCTTAATTTTTAATACATGAATAAGCTTAAGTGTTTAAGTTACAACCCAACAGTCAATATCTAGTCGACAGTATAAAAGTTAAATCGGTTTAAAAGTCGTTATTCATTTGTGCTCTTTTCTACTTCAAGTTTTTGCGGTGCACAAAGCCGATCACCACTCACTCATTTTGAAAAAAAAAAAAGTTTTGATCCTAAAACTCCACATATTGATTTATTTGCCCGTTTCTTCGACGATCATATTTTCTTAACAAAGATTGCCGTCTCAATTGATTCTATTCTTATTATGCTTCTTCTTGAAATAAGCGGAGAGCATGTTTTACTGATGTTGTTTTCTTTTCCCCAGTTCAGATTGAGTTGTAAAGGCGATAATAAATTCACAGATTTTGGCAAAGCAAGTGAGCCGGTCAAGAGTAAGTTTATTTAAATATCACCTCAAAAAGATTGTGAAAAAAGCAAAAGACAAAATTCTAAACCCTCCGAAAACTGCAAACACAATCGCCCGTTAGATGTTCTAGTGATTTACACTTTACAGGCTTTTAATACATGAATAAGCTTAAGTTTCTCGGTTGCTTACCGGCCAATGAAAAATTAAACACTATTTTCAGCTTTTTTTGTTTTGTTTTGTTTTGTTTTACAAAGGAAGAGCAAAATAAATAAAACACCGATAATGGGTAAAGCAATTAAAAAACCTTCAAAACTATAATCCTGAACAATCAGCCGCTTCAAGAGCTGAGAACTTTTTTTCGTGTCGGCAAAAACATAACAATATATAGGTGGACAAAACTGAAACCTCACGCATTCCTACAACAAAAACCATAAGAAAGGCGATTACGACGAAAATAAAACCAAGGAAGAAAAACTTTAGAAACATATCATGAGGGTCTCAGTGGGGTCAACCGTCAGCTGGTCAGCCGTCAAAAGGCCTAAAATTTAAATGTCAACCATCAAAAAAGGTTTTTTAATTTTTTTTTACCATCAACCGTAGAAAATGTATATTGATATTAACCGTCATATTATTGTTACTGAGCAGATTCTCTGCGCATGCCAGGGTAGTCGCGCGCAACGCGAAAGAAATGCGCAACACGCGGCACACGCGGACTGGCTTTGTCTCCTGTAAGTCTGGAAAATTCTAGTTATTTCTTGTAGAACGAAAAGATGCGTCGTTTTTCAAAAGATGAAAAATAATTTCTATTTACCTTGTCAGTTCTTTGAAAACCGAAGAAGTAATGCGCATCATGTTGCTATTTCTGCCGTATGATCGATCTGACCGAACATTTTATAGTCAAACAAAAGTCAGTTCTAAAACATCAAAAGTTATTGCTCCAAGATGTTACGCTTGGAGCTTTGGTATTTAAAAATCCCTTAATAGGCAAGGATCAGTAAATCAGAAGGAAAATAGCTCAAATTCCTCCGCTTAATCGAGAAACTGCAAGCTTACCTTTCACTCGTCTCCTTCGCGGTTTATCGGCTGATTGGCTATAAACACTTTCCCCAATTTCTTTAATTTTGTAAGATTTTATGTAATTATTCACCCTAAGATAGATTTAAAGCGTTCGAGTACACACAGACGTCCCTTTTATTAAGAATCCGAGGCTTTTATTTGTTGAACAGACAAGAAAAAAACTATCACAAGACTGCTTGGATTGGTGAAATCGCAGCTTCACAAATAGTTGCGGACCGCAAAGGAAACGCTTTCATCGTGGAAAAAATCGTAAAAAATTGTCATGCTTTTTACTATTATCATTGTTGTTTAAGCATTTTGGCATTACTAAGCATTAAAATTATTGACTCATTGGGCAGCTTGTCGTGTAGATAGTATTTCTTAAGGTTCAATTCCACGCCACACATAATCTCGACATTTAGACATAGCTGACATTTGGCTGTTTGTAAACTAAAGATGGAAGGTAAAATAAAGTATTTTCATTCTAAGACGTCGACTTTCTTAGGTTTCACAGACACTGTTAAGTCGAAAATTAACATTTAGGAACGAAAAATAGTGAATGATCATGACACAGAACGCTACAGTAAAACAGATCAAAACGAAATATATATAAAATGATCATTATAGCCCAGTTTAAATATGAGGGTACATAAACGCATTCCGTACAACTACTTTTGCAGTATTCATCTTTTTTAAAAGAGAGCTCATGTATGGAACTTGAGTCTATGCAAATCATTTATGTCATATGACACTTGCTGCAAAGCCCGAAAGAGGTGTACAGGTAAGCAAACGATTGAAGGAACCTATCTAAGAGTCCCTGTCAACTATTTTCCACTACAGTACAGTAGTTTATTTACAGCACCAGCCTTGGATCTTGAGCTCGCCATACTACTCTGTGTGCGCTGGAAGTAATCTTTAATACCTTGGAGATTGCTCTTCTCCAAAAATTGTTGTTAAATTTTTGAGACGGAGAAGCTCCAGTTGAATGAAATAGTATTATTTGTTTTTCTTAGAGTCCATGAAATGTCCGACCTTATTCACTTTCTGTTTTTGCTCTCCTCCGTGGGTTGTTGTTCTCTCTGTCTGTTAGCAGGATGGGCTCCTGCTGTTAGTTATTGTGGATATCCCAGAGTTCTCCGCGTTGAGTGATGCAGTAGTGAAACTGACCGAGGAGGGGATGGGAAAAATTGTAAATAACCCCCAAAGCCATTAAGGCAATTCTCTTGAAATTGTTCTACTATCAAACGTTTTTTGAAACTTAGCATAATCAACATTCATAATATGAACATCATCAGCAGTCTCTTAAACTGGGGTAATTTTACTGGTTGCGCGTTAAAAATTCGAATCCCCTTCTTACAGAATTAAGTCTTTGTTACTTAAAACACACAATTTTATCTTGAACATAAAGCTTCTTTTATTCAAATAAGCAGTACTGCTTCATTTAATTCCTTTTTGATTGCCTGGTTGTGGAGATATTGCACTTTTTCGGACAGTTCCGTGGTTATCTTAAAGTCCTCGCCTTGACCCAAATACACCAAATACGAGACTACTGTCCCCCCAAAAAATCATGTTGTACTATCAAACCCATTTTCTTCTTCAAATATGTTCTTTATTAGACTGTTCTAAGCAAATACCTGGGATACAAATCAAGAGTCACCGTGCTTGTTTCCTCACAAACTGCTGTGAAAGGTGGACATGGTTTTGAGATCGCAGTTAGGATGTAATATATAGATTTAGCCAGGGCTAAAAGCGAGGCTCCCATTAGTAAATTTATAATTTAAATTAAACAATAAACTTGTATTCGAATTCCACAATTCAGTTAACTTTAGAGCACATTTATGTGACTTTTGAGGGAAAGGCTACCTGATTTTAGAGAAAAATAATTTGCAAACAGCCCAAGAGTGAACCAAATCTTACATCGAGTTGATAGCCTCATATGTACACTCAAAAACTGGTAATCATCTTTTATCACATTTAAGAGCCGTAATGGCTATTGATCACCGTAGATCAATTAGGCTTAGAAAAAAAACCAGGCCAACGTTTTGGCGTTCGACAAGTTTACTTTGCAAAATCTTGCCAACAAATCTGGGTGCGTGTAAACCAACCTTTTATACCATGGACAGAAAGCAGTATTTCACAATACAAATTGCTCTCATTCAATATTCATAAACTGTTAAAAAAATTTTCCAAAATCACCTATACGGCCATCCGGTTCTCACTTTTGTAGTGCGAGCTGTAGCGAGTGTTTGAATGAACATTAACAGAGTTACGCTCCAAGATAATAAAGAATTTATCATGTTTATTTTTTATTTGATGGTTTAACGCGCGGCATTTTGAGAACTCCTGCAAGCGATGTTCACTGAACGACTGAAAACAATCGGCATAGCGATTAAAATTGCAAGAGAGACTACTAACAATCAATAAAAGAAATATAATTCGGTGAAACATAAACAGAGACAACAATTTTCATTCAGGAAGACAAGTATTAAAGTGTCCCTAAATATCCTGAATCTTCAAGCTTCAAGCTTAAGTTTGCTGAAGTTTATGTTTTGAGCCAGCTTCCCGGTGTTTGTTTTTTCAAAGACGAACTCGAGGCAAGAAAATCGCTCAAAGCTTTCTTTTCCGGCTAGAATTATAACTAAAGATTCTTTGGAACATTTTCTTTCTATTTGCGGTGAGAAACTGTCTAAAGGCTTTTTAAAGTTCTGTAAGATTATATCAAACCAGATACTCGGTGAGATCGTTGTCTCAAATCTTACAAACGCGCATAAACTAAATTCCCGCATAAACTACGCTCCACTTCATTAAATTAGATACAAAAAAACAAACATGAAATACAATAATTTCTCTGGCTTACCATTCGAGATGCAGCCCCTGAAAGTTATCAGGTAAAGCCAGTATCGCTTCAGACTTTGCAATCCTCTTACGCATCAAGCAAGGTGAAAACGAAAACGATGCCATCCGAAATCGGATTTCCGACTTTGACAAGCGACGTTTTCTCAACCAAAAACCCAATAAACAAACTAGCCATGAGTAACAGAAGACTCCTGATAGCAGCTGAATTTCATTTTGTACATCCAGTGAAAAAAAGACAGTTAAAAACATCAGAAGTTGACACAAAACTCTGTCAGCTTCAGCTGTTAAAGTAAACAAGATTCAAGATGCTGCATAAATTTTGCGCATGAACTCACCTGTCAAATTTTGACCAATCAGAGCATAAAAATTGGACGTAGAGCGTGACCAACGCGTGACCATTGTGAGAAAAAACAAAAGCAACTGTCTTCCCTGCCTGTAACAGCTGGCTGAATTTTCACGTCCGAGGTCAGTTTGCAATCAAAATTTTAATTGTGCAGCACATAAACACAACATATTTCATATGAATTAAGAAAAAAAATTGAACTTGAGCCTGCGATCACTTGAAAACTAGTTTACTTGTCAGCGGATAACTTCAAAAAATACTTGACCTCGACGGGTCGACACCTGAGCCCGCGATACGGTCAAGTGATACTGGTCAGCGGGTACTCTGTTTTGACAGCTGTCAATTGATCAAAACATTGATGTCCAATATGTGTGCATTATCAGTTTTCCTGTGCTCCCAAACTAGTAAAAGTATGGGATTGAACGTTGTTCGCGATCTAGTAAAACAGTTAACTGGTCAGCGGACAGCTTCCAAATAAATCACGTCACCTCGATGAGTTGACACATGAGCCCGCGATATGGTCATGGGATACTGGTCAGTGGCTATCCTGTTTGGACAGCTGTCAATTGACCATATTGTTAATGTCCTATATTAAAGATGTGGACTTGCCAAGACACGCCTGAGACATCCCTCCCTTCCTTTTGATAGTCTCCCCTACCCCACCCATACAATCTGTAGACGCGTACGTACGTACGTACGTACGCTCGGTCAATCACGTGACAACCAAACGAAAAGAGGTTGACCATATTCCATGGGTATGGGGCTCTGTCCCACGCGCGCTTCGCGCGCGCGGGAGCCCCGCTATAATTTGCGCGGCAGGGACTGGGGCGAGATACAAAATAACGCCCATCGTGTTCGAAGTATGCACTCGAGATCAAGCTTGTTTTCGGTTGTTTTTATGGGCTTGATATCGCCAACACAGAAATTCAAACTTGAAAAGAAGACACCATTATGACTACATCATACTGGGATTTTATGGCAAGGCATTTGACAATGGTTTGCAGGCTAAGGCGACAGGTTCTAAGCCTATCTTATTTCCAGCCAATCAGAATTTAGAGCGTTCCGGACTATATCGTTCTTAAGCGCGCTTTTCCATGCGCTCGCCCCTTTCGATCGCTCACCATCACGTTTTTAACATCGCTTGTTTGAACCAATTTTCAGCACTTTTTAGGCAAGTACCCTCTTTTTCTTTTATCTTTTCTATTATTCAATGGCTGAGCCTCGTGTCTTAGTTCTGGGAGATTCTTTTATTCGCCGTTTGCGCCTTTTCCTGTCCCGTGATTTCCACCATTTTAGCGTTGATTTAAAGTTATCTCACCGTGCCTTTATAAAATGGCACGGAGTCGGTGGCCGTACGGTTTCCAAAACGCTACATCTTGACTTGAATGTTATCGAGTCTTTTCAACCGGGGATAGTTATAATGCAGTTGGGTTCCAATGATTTAACAGACTCTGACCCTTTACATGTTGGCTCAGCTATTGAAGATTTTGTTAGGCTCTTGCATGACACCTATGGTGTTAAGGTTGTCTGCGTGTGCCAGAACATAATGCGCCAGGGCGCAGTAGTCGTTAATCGTAAGGCCAAGCTGTTAACGAAATACCTTCGGGTAGTTTTAGAGCCTATACCTTATGCTATTTTGGCGCCCGACTCAGAACTTTTACGCACGTGATGGTGTGCATCTCAATTCCTTGGGTCAGGGAAAATACCATCGTAGTCTTAGGGGAGCAATCCTAACGTCCTTGAGCCTGTTCAGCACAATTTCGTCTTGTTGAATTTTCAACGTTTCATTTCATTTCCCAATCGAGCCTTTTAAAGTTTACGTACTTTCCTCGCCATGCCTTTGTTTTAGTGACCGCCGTTTATGTTACTGACTTGCCGCCAATGCAGCTTACCAAGGGCTTCAACACCCAGTCGAGAAAACGGAGGACGGTAAATATCTACCAGATTTTACATACCGCTACATGACCGAAGATGTCCCATATGGCCTGGTAGTCCTAAAAGGAATTGCAGAAATTGTGGGTGTCGAGACGCCGGATCGATATTGATAAGGTGTTGTTATGGTGTGAAACGAAAATGGGCAAACAATATATGGTGAACTCAAAGATACAAGGCAAAGACGTAACTTCATCTCCAGCACCACAGAGATACGGATTTACCACTCTTGAATCCATCCTATAGCTATAGAGTGTGATAAATTCTACTCTTAGCTCATAAGCAGACATGACATGACCAGCATATGCTGATTATGCGGCTCGAACATTTTGCTGTTGTTGTTGTTGTTGTTGATTAGTGGAAGAACTCCCAAAGAAGGATAAAAATAAATTAGTAAGTTGAATATTTGATCCTTCAAAGGAAATAGCTAACTCATTGCATTCTTGGTGAAATTTCATCGCAGTCTTGGTTAATTATAAATTAAACCCATTCTTGCATTACGTGACCTCAGGTGGTCGGGTGGCGAACCAACGGAAAGGCGCGCATGCCCATTGCTCCGTTATATTGCTAGTTCGAATTCGCCACCGCCTCTGAATAGAACACCGAAGGCTCATTTATACGGGATTAGCCTCGACCAAAGGCAAATATATTCACAAAGTCCAGTCAGAAGAAGATCTGTGTACAACTATGTCTATTGTTTTAAACTCAAATTGAGGCACCTTCTCGCCGGTAATTATGAATATTTACTGAAGGTCGGCCCTAACCCTGTGTAGATCGGTCTTCAGTCCTTCTATTCAGCGACTGCGACCAATTCAAAACCGGACTATTAAAATACTAAGTTCATAATTCCACTTTAATTTAATTTAGCAATATTTATTCATTCTATACAGATTTTAAAATCGTCACTTACACTGTTTGGGACCATTTGAAACTAACTTGAGGCTACTAAGCTCATAAGCTGACTTAAAACCGTACATGAAAAGCTCGTCGTGTGTCTTATTTTCCCTTCTTTTCTTCTTCCTTGTCGCGATGAGCAATCATGGCAGCACCAATAACAAAGATTATAAGAACAACAAGGGCAATCACGCAAAGTAACGCAATACACCCTATTATGAGGGCTGGACTAGTAGTCGCCAATGTGACGGTACAGAATGCTCCAAACGCAATTGTTAAAATGTGGGGTGCATCCATAACTGTTCCCTAGAAACATCATAGAAGACGTTAAGGTTGTTTGACAGATAATCTTACAATCTTACACTATAAAAGGAAAAAATCAGAGCACTCTTTCAAATCATGTGATTAATGAATAATGTACGGCTTAGGGAAAGTTCATTTAATATGGCAAGGGGGGGGGGGGGGGATGAAGATATTGAGGGGGGGCTCCGAAAATTTTTAGACACCCGAAGGGGGGGCTCTGAAAAAATTGTTGCGCTAGGAGGGGGGGCTCCGAAAATTTGTATACCTCAAAACCAACACATGACATCATCATACAGATCGGATGGTTTTCAACTCAACAATTTAATGACCTGTGCAACTCAGCTATATCACGTGGTTTACAGATATAACAAATGTAGTCTCAGTAATTATTACACTCTTGTTCATCCCAAAAATGCTTTAGAAAATTGTATCACAACTGTATCTCAAGTTTGTCATAGTATAAACCATTGAAGACAATAACGGTAAAGATATTTAATACAGTCTAGCGATCTTTTTTCAGGGGAGCAAAGGAATTGAAGGAGAAGGGGGGGGGGGGCTCTGAAATTTTTTCGACTACCAAGGAGGGGGCTCCTAAAAAATTGAACCGCTAGCGAGGGGGGCTGCTAAAATTTCAAGCTTCGAGTTTCAATATCTTCATCTCCCCCCCCCCCCCCCCCCCCCTTGTCATATTAAATGAACTTTCCCTTAGAGCACTAGACTTCGAGAGCAATGCGGTTACAGGCATCTGCAGATTTCCCTGTCTCTCAGTCTGACTAGCTATTACGGGCTTGATATGAAAAACGATCCTTCATTTATATTTATCAAAGCATCACCTGTTGATCATGCCTGTACATATTTTTCAAAGCTGCCAAACATCTGACTTATGTGTTTACCTTTTAATAACAGTGTAGCTTCC
>OZ037782.1:26901679-26971679 GCA_964035525.1 Porites cylindrica | reverse complement strand
TGGCAACATGTGTTAAAATAGGCTTTGCCGAAAAAGATAAAAGGTTTTTTCTCAGGATGTGTGAGCAAAATTATTGTGGCTGAGTAATTCTAATTTCTTCATATTTCTTAGACCAAAGTCCTCTTAAGTACTGGTAGTTAAAATAATGTTAAAAGAGCATACCAGACAACCAGTGACGTCAATAACTATATTTGATCACTCTTGTGAGTAATGTTTTAACTATCAAGATTTCAAGGTTGTTGAACCTTTAATGATATAAAACAGTAAAACGTATATAAAAGTGAATGCTTTCAAACTCTAATGAAAACTGTAAAGTAGTTTTCTCATTAGTAGTTACAAGTTACAAACAGTCAAAGACTAGAAATTGTGTACTGTTGCATGCACAATCTTTTTGTATAAACCAATGTTTGATTGAAGGACACTAACAACAGTACATATCTAAACAGGAAGTCCTGTAAACTGCTTTTGTAATGTTATAGGTTGGACCAAAACTGCAATAGTTTTAACATCAGTGAGATACAAACATATAATGAACCAGTGTGAGGAATAACTCCATAGTGCGCTTTCTGCATGTTTCTACATGCAGCCATTTCTTACTTTCATCTTTTTCCAGTCATTGCACACACAATCCTTGTGGTCTCAAAGCCAAAAAAAGTACACTTGAATAATGAAATCAACTTTTAACCCCAAACTGAATTACTGTTATTTGTCATGCAACAAAATGCCTCAATGTCTTTGAATTACAAAACTCACTAACGGCTTTGTTTTACAAACGCTTAAATTGGAACATGGCCAATATGCCAAAAAACGAAACGAACTTGCAATGTATATCAAAATGTCCATACAATTATGTTGATCAATCTCTAATTTTCACAGAAAAGTATTGTTCAATATTCAAAATAATGTGACTTGAATAAAAGTATAAACATGAATCTCTGGCAGTTCGTTGTTTTTAAAATTAGTCTTGCCTATTACACTGTAGCTCAGATTTTACCAAAGCCTTGACAATCTCATAATGCAGACATGAATATGTCTGCTACAGCTCCATAACTCTGGTAATGTACTGGCAAGTACATTGTCAACTCACAGGTTGATGAGGTTGGTCTGCACCTGCAGTTTTCTTTGCAGCCATGAAGAAAGGAAACATTGATATGTTTTGGGAACCCTAAGGGTGGCACTTTGTTTGTACCAGTGATAAACTTCATGACATCCTTCACAGAGACTCCATGTTCCTTTGGTTCTAATAAGAAATCAATTGAGAAAAAAAGTTGTTATGCAGTGAATTAGAGTAAACGTGAATGAATTACCATTAAGTAAGAGTAAACAATATATGTACCATGTTCATTTGTTATCTCCACCAATCAGCATTTAAAATTTTTTAAGGGGGAGAGGGGAGGTGGATTTTATAGGAAGCATAAGCATACAGGCGTCACATTTGCCTGATAGAATTTTGTGTTGTTTTGAAGGCCAAAAACAATACACACTAATAGTCCATTGGGCAAATGTAACAGGGATATGTATGAAAATAATCCACCCAAGAATAGGATAGAATTCAATAACTGTGTCACACAACTGATGGCCAGCACTGACATAACATATTGTGTTAGTATAACAAACTACAATTTATAGAATTGATGGATAGTATGGGTTGCATATAAAGTAAGTTAGTTCTTTACCTGCATATTGCAGAGAGGTGATAAAATCCATTAAATGTTTGAAAACATTTATTTCCAAGTCCTTCATCTTTGTACCTTCATCACTGTATTCGGGGACCATCAGGTGTATTAACTCTTCAGAGGTAATATCGTGCCATCCCTCAAACGTGAACACACTTGCCAATAGTGAGCTATGCTTTCTCATCATATCAAGAACTCCAAATAGGCTTAAACCTTGGGCCATTTGCTCAATCATGGCAATCTTTGGCTCTAAAAAGCTCTTCAGCAACAGGGACCTACAGGCAAGGATTGGAAGTATAATCATATGGTTAACTTTTTTAGGTTTGCAAAAAGTGGAGTCCCATATGACTTCTAAAAACCTGTTAGATTCTCCTGTCTTACAGTTTGCCTTGTACAAGTGCATGTGATAGTGAATTACATTTTATGTATTAAAGGAAGAATTTCACAACTGAGGGTCACTTAAAGCTTTTTGAGTTGTTGGGGTGGTACAAAACATTCAATACAATGTAACTTGCAGACCTGACAATAACAGCTACAAAAATGTTTTTAGAGTTGAATTAATTGGCTTTCACGTACAGAGTAGATACATTTCAGTAGATCTTTCTGAAGAATAATAAGGATTTCATTTGAAGTAAGGAGTCTAAGGAGCCTTCACAGACAAAGTTAACAGTGAGGTACTCAACAAACTTTAATATAGCTGGTTTTGACTTCAGTGTTGCACGACTAGGGATGCCTCTGTAGCCAATTACTGTCAGTATCTCCAGGGAAGTATCCTCTTGAAGTAAATTTTGCAAATTTTTATCTGATGTTGCTTCATTCAGCTATAACATGAAAGCAAGAATGTTTTATAAAATCGTTTACTTGCATGACACACTGTACATATAAGCATTGACAATAATTTAAATACAAAGCTGAATTTCAGTAGTAGAAGGTACATAACAGCCTAGGGGGTACTCCTGAATTCAAGTGATGATGATGCTTCAGGGAAATCATTTTTGGGTTGGATTTTTTGGGGTTTTGATTTTTGCCCCCATTCCATCATCCCTGTCACTTGAAATCCAGAGAACCCCCCTGGGCTTCACAGTTTGTTTTGTAAATGAATAAAAGAATCTTTTGGGACAATGGATTACTGCCTGCTGTTTGGAGCTAGAATTGAGGAATAATGAAACTTTTTGAGTTGTAATAATGGAAGGAAAAGGTTTTGTAAGGGAAGGGGGGTGGGGGTGGAGGTGTGAAATAATGAAGAAACCTATTATAATTTCCTCTTCACCCATGAAGCTGAGTTACTGCAGGTTTACCTGTTCTTGAAAATGGAGAATTTTTGGATCCTTTATGGCTTGATTTTTGAGATCGAGGTCTTGCATCCCATGACATAAGTAGTGATAAACCCATGGACAAAGAAACCCAGGTGCAGGTCCACCTTGTACTATACTTGAAGCAAATACTTCCCCAGCAACCTTAAATGCACCAGTAGCTAAAGCCATGGTACTTTCAACTGGTACATAACCACCATCATCTTCAGTAAAAAGACGTGTCTTGATGGCCTCTATGATTTCTAAAGAACCATACAAGAGGCCAGTAATATTATAAGGACTATAAGTAAAGTAAATTAATACTATAGACCCACAGAAGCCCAGGTGCAGGTGCCAATACAATATTTCTAAATTGCTATTACAAGGCCCCATTACAAATAAAATGGTGAATAGAGGATGTAGCCAAGAATAATAAATAATGTTATCTAAACACTAAAACTTAAGGTCAAACACACTCTCGATACACCGTATTCACAAATGGCGGACACGCGGGAAAAAACTGGTGCCTAGTCATGAAAGCGAGGCGTTGGAGGGTAAACAAAAATTGCAAATGAAGACTTTCAGTGAACTTGCAGAGTGTTTAGCACGGATTCCACCTAAAATAACTTTGTATGGACGTCTTTTTAAATACAATGACGTGGGACGTCTTCTGCTTTTAATGTTTAGTACTGATTTGCTGTTTGCAATCAAAAGGGACGCGTATATCTTCAAGGAAACAGGATGATTTTGTAGGTTGCCAAAGCCTCAGAAGCTCGACAAGTGGGTGATGGCTAGAGAAAAGCGGCAAACATGTTGGCCCAAACTTCACTCTGAAACCGAACACGAAAGCCAGCTCACTGCAATTCTGTAAAACAGAAGTAAAAACAGATATTGGTGGCAAGAAATAAGCGACGGATATATGGCCTACTTGTCAACGGAAGAGACCTCCGCCATTAATCAAAACAGGTCAAGTCGAGAGCGGGGGAAAGATTCATTCACGAGACTCATTCATTCATGTCAGTGTCATTTTACACATATCTATGTATGTCTGTATTTACAGCTTCCTTTGGATGATATTAATTCCGTCGCTTTGGAGTGAATTGTTAGAGGTACGTTGGCAGAGCTTAGCAAATTCAGTGCAAATTTAAAATCTTTTGATTTCTTCGTCATTGCGAAATAAAATAATTTTATCAAACCTAGAAGCTCTAGTGTGTGAATCTTATGGCTTGCTATTTGCCTGGTCTCCTTTACGGCATTATCTCGGAGAGCACTTGGTAAAAAGGTGGTATAAAGCTCACATTTTACTAGGTTAAACTTTTAAGGCAATGTTTGTGTCAGGACTGAACACGGCAAGCTTCTGTTTCGAATCATTAAATGCGAGTCTGGATCCGTTTAAGAAGACCATCATTTTATTTATTTATGTATTCTCCACTTTTAAAATATTATGGAACATGAAGTTAAAACTCTTAACAGCCAAAGATAAGAAATAGGAAAATTACTCGCTGAAATGAAATGTGGCCGGCTTACCGAGTCTGCCGAGCAACAAGTTGAAATTTTGAGCGTACTCCACTCGATCGCTCCTGCATTTATACCAAAAAGATAGTTCTAATTGATGTCCTTCATCGATAAAGACCAGAGAATAACGTCCTGGCAAATAAACATTAAACATAACTTCCTCGAAACCTCAGTCACCGCTTCTTTCCTGTCTTCCTTTTTTCCATCTCGATTTGAACTGTTTTGTTCAATGGCACACGTCTCTTGCGTTAACAAGTAGGCCATATATCCATCGCTTATTTCTTTTTTTCTTGCCACCAAGATTTGCATTGTTTATATTTCTGTTTTACCGAATTGCAGTGAGCTGGCTTTCGAACTCGGTTTCAATGTGAAGTTTGGGCCAACATGTTTGCCGCTTTTCTCCAGTCATCGTCCACTTGTCGAGCTTCTGATGCTTCGGAAACCTACAAAATCATTCTGTTTCCTTGAAGATATACGCGTCCCTTTTGATTGCAAACAGCAAATCAATACTAAACATTAAAAGCAGAAGACATCCCACGTAATTGTATTTAAAAAGAAGTCCGTACAAAGTTATTTTAGGTGGAATCCGTGCTAAACACTCTGCAAGTTCTCTGAAAGTCTTCATTTGCAATTTTTGTTTACCCTCCAACGCCTCGCTTTCATGACTAGGCACCAGTTTTTTCCCGCGTGTCCGCCATTTGTGAATACGGTGTATTCCATAACACAATCCTAGAAACAAGGTTCAAAAACCCTCGGCTTAACTAACAGTTTTTAAACCTGATTACTGCAAGTTTCTTGAACAGCTTCAAAATCTCTGATATAGATCAACTCATTCTTGCACTAATATTTAGATTTGGGGTTATTTTGGTCTAAAAACATTGAACATAAAGTTTAGCAGTGTCTTTATCAGATATTATAGAGACACTCATTAAACATAAATTTCTTTCGTTTCTCTTTATGAATTATTAAGAAGTTTTTTAATTAAATTTTGACCTGTTACACATTATATAACCATGGGCGTGCATATATAAAGATTTCTTCATAGTGACTCAGTCAGACTTTCAAAATAGGGCAATTAAAGCTAACCTGAACAAAACTCACGGGTAGGGCCCCCATCATCGATTGCTGCCTCTCCAACAAACTGAATGCGAACACCATTCTCTGGTTTTATCCACGGCTTCTCCCTAGCTTCCATGTAATCATCCCAAATGAACTTTCTTCTGATGAACAAAAGAGCTAGTGGTTTCTTAAGGAGAGCACTGCACTTCTCCAAAAGATCTTTAACAGACACTTCTTCATTAATTTCACTGGGAGAACTTGTGTCGACTGGCTTTGAATTCCACTCCCCTGCATCTTGAGGATATCATTATTGATTCATACAGGCAAGTTTCTGGGTTTCTTATGTTCTCACAACAGGTGTCGGCATGAACTTCAATTTCTGATAATGGGAATTGCATGTTACAAGTTGGGCATGTTGGATATAGCGTAGGCAGTGAAGAGGCAGTACAAGTTCTTGAACCAGAGGAATACTGATTATCAGTTGCCACTGACCCAGAGATTGTACTTGTTGATGAAGAAAGCCTTGCACTTCGAGGTGTTGGGCTCCAATCAATCATGGGTGGTAGATCATCATCTTCACTAACAGTTATAGCGACTGCTTATTGGTGTCTGAGGAGAGCCTTGCACTTCCATGTTTACTCATGGGTGGTGGATCATCATCGTCACTCGCATTCAGTGACTGCTTGATGGTTCCACTCCTTGAGTATGCGCGTTTCCTTCTGGGTAAAAAGTCATTATCGCTCTCACTACTTTCGTCCTTCTCATCATCACTCACCCAACTGTAGTCGGTTTCTAATGGGATTTTGCATCGAAGATAAACGGGACCCTGCGCACAAAGGTGTTTTAACACCCTACCATCTATTCCACCAGCAACGTTTGGGCTAATGATCTTGTTACCTACAGCTCGGACAATTTCAAAGTCGTTTCCATTCAGTTGATTTGAAAATTCTGTTTTAAAACTATTGTAAATTTCTGAAGAAGACATGTCTCCAAAAATTTCGAATGCTGTGGCAACTAGCTTTCGCACATACAGTTCTTCCCTTTTTCGGCCACGAGGAACAGAACTGATGTTCGGATTGGGTAAAAGGATAATGTCCTTTATCGCAGAATTTTGATTGCCTTTCGTAGCTTTTGGCCTGGGTTGTCGACGGCGACTGCTTCTCTTTGGCTTCGCTTCCTCACTCCACTGACTGAACTGTGGCACGCCGTTGTTTGTTGTTGATGTTGTGGTTGCTGCCAATCGACACGCTGACGAATTTCTTCTCGTGCTTGGAAATAGACGGGCAAGTGTGTCATTAACGTCTTCTTCACTACTTTCTCGTTGACTTGCTGCTCTGGTTTGTTCCCTTAGGCCATCGACAAGGTTAGATAACCTGTCCACGAGGTCCTTGTGAGAGGCCATGTTCAGACGCTACCTTCGCTAACTCTCACTTTCCCGCGCCGGGCCGTGGGGATCGCCAGGAGCTAAAAAGGAGCGCCCGCTTACCAAATAGCTAGACTTTCCAAAGTCGGATTTCATATGGCGCGAGCGGCTGGCAAAAATGGCGGGAAAGTCGGGGGTATTGCGTGACAAGTTTTATATATCGTAACAAGTTTTACTTTTTAACAAGTTTTATATATACTTATATTTTCAACGAGAATATTTGTAACAAGTTTTATATAACCATGACTTTTATTTATAGAAAGACAACTTTATATTTGCAACGTTTTATAAATTGCATGACAAGTTTTAACAAGTTAGATATATTACGTAACAAGTTTTATATATTTTGCAACAAGTTTTAATTGTGCACTATAACCTTAATACTAAAATTAAGAAGTTTTATTCATAAAGCAAAATGTTTTATATATTTAATGTAAAGGTTTACATATGGTAAGAAGTATTTTTGATACAAACGGCATTCCATAATAAACCGTCGACGACGCAGGGTGACAATGTGCAGGAAGCCTGGAAAAGGAAGAGGGAGTCTTTACATAGTTATAGAGCTATGTTTATAAGATTTTACATTACGAGGGGGTAGATTCTTATCTGCTGCGCATCAAAATCAAAATCTGGAAACCATCCAAGCTCCTGGTCAGGTAAGATTAACGCACAGTTCCATACCTTCGGCCTGAAGTACTTGACTAACTTAGCAGCTTTGATTTCTTGAGTCAATTGCGTAACATTCTGCCTTGGTTTTTTGACAACGGATAAACATTTTACTTACTTTGATCGATGAGTGGTGCAGTCTCCTGTTTGACGCAGTTAGTGGTAAGAAAACTCAGTAAGGGATCGTAAGCGGTCCCCTGTTAGTAAAGAAGTAATATGAGGGTGTCTCAGGGGTAAATGATATTACGGTCATACCTGTAGGAACTGATCACCATTGGGGTTGGCTTAATGGGTTTTGCATAAAAAACAAAAAAGACTAAAAATATTGTTCAATCGAAGGGCAAAACAGTTAGATTGAATTGTTAATTTTAAGAAGCAAAAAAACTACGGTAACTCGAGGCAACAGTTACAACCCAACAATCAATATCTAGCTCTAGTGATTTACATTTTACAGGCTTTTAAAACATGAATAAGCCTCAAGTTAAATTTACAACCCAACAGTCAATATCTAGTTGACAGTATAAAAGTAAAATCGGTTTATAAGTCGTTATTCATTTGTGCTCTTTTCTACTTCAAGTTTTTGCGGTGCACCGAAGCCGATCACCACTCACTCATTTTGAAAAAACAAAAGTTTTGATCCTAAAACTCCACATATTGCTTTATTTGCCCGTTTCTTCGACGATCAAAGCTTATATTTTCTTAACAAAATTTTGCCGTCTCAATTTATTCTATTCTTATTATGCTTCTTCTTGAAATAAGCGGAGAGCATGTTTTACTGATGTTGTTTTCTTTTCCCCAGTTCAGATTGAGTTGTAAAGGCGATAATAAATTCACAGATTTTCGCTAAGCAAGTGAGCCGGTCAGTTGTAAGTTTATTTAAATATCACCTCAAAAAGATTGTGACAAAAAGCAAAAGACAAAATTCTAAACCCTCCGAAAACTGCAAACACAATCGCCCGTTAGATGTTCTAGTGATTTACACTTTACAGGCTTTTAATACATGAATAAGCTTAAGTTTTTCGGTTGCTTACCGGCCAATGAAAAATTCAACACTATTTTCAGCTTTTTTTGTTTTGTTTTGTTTTGTTTTACAAAGGAAAAGCAAAATAAATAAAACACCGATAATGAGTAAAGCAATTAAAAAAACCTTCAAAACTATAATCCTGAACAATCAGCCGCTTCAAGAGCTGAGAACTTTTTTTCGTGCGGGAAACACATAACAATATATAGGTGGACAAAACTGAAACCTCACGCATTCCTACAACAAAAACCATAAGAAAGGCGATTACGACGAAAATAAAACCAAGGAAGAAAAACTTTTGTTGTATTCTAGACAGTCTGGGTTTCGTAGGATGTACAGTACCGAGACTGCTCTAATCAAGTTAGTTGACGAGCTTTTGTTCGGCTTGGATAATAATCATGTATGCGGCATGGTCCTGGTTGATTATCGAAAGGCTTTCGACATGGTGGACCATGTTGAGGCCTCAAATGTAATAAATGACCCTAAATGTAATAAAGGTCCTAAGTGTAATAACTTTTGGCCCTAAATGTAATAAAGGTCCTAAATGTAATAACTTTTGGCCCTAAATGTAATTAGGGTCCGGTCTAATAATATTATATGTGTAATAGGTTTTAGCCGCAAATGTAATGGAAGTCTTAACAATATACTGCATGTATGTAGTATATCAGCCCCAAACTTGATAATGTCCCTGACTGAAACATGCAACGCTCTGATGCGATATTAATGTTATAGCCACCTGGCAATTCACTTTCTTCGCCCTATTGTAGTCTTCATGGATATTCATAAACTTAGAAAGCGACTAGAGCACTCAAGAAGTAGGATAAACACTTATAAATTAACTACGTCTCGATCCTGTTTCCTATTACATCCCTACATCGTAAAACTTTAGTTATAAACAAATGGAATCTACACAAAAGTTTTCAAAATACAGTAGTAATTTACCAATTGAAGGAAGTATTAATGTTCATTAGAAACAATCGTAGTAAATTAACTACTTTTGCCCATGGGGTTTTTAAATGTTTTCACCACATGAATAATAAGGTGTTACTCATGGCTATATAGGGGATCTGCCTGGGGTATTTAGTGTTTGATGCTCCCTAGACACATTGTTGCGCTCAGTTAACCGGCCTGTAATAAGGCTGATAGCAAACAGTATGAAATCTTCTTATGACCCTAAGCATAATAAGAGCTGAAAGAATTACATTTAGGACCTTTATTACATTTAGGGCCAAAAGTTATTACATTTAGGGCCAAAAGTTATTACAATTAGGACCTTTATTACATTTAGGGTCATTTATTACATTTGAGGCCTCAACAGTCCATAAGCTATTGTTGCGCAAGTTGGAACTGTACGGTATAGTCAACCGGGAGCTTGCCTGGTGTCACTCTTAATTACTTGTTGGATAGGAAGCAAGTGGTCCGTGTAAACGGGAGTGAGTCAAGCGAAGCATTGATGTTGCATGGGGTCCCTCAGGGCAGTATTTTAGGTCCTTTATTCTTCATTTTGTTTATCAACGATCTGCCCTTGTATACAAGTGCTCAGCTGGACCTTTACGCAGACGATACGACTGTCACCGCTTTTGCGGACGTGAAAAACTTAGCCACCTTAAGTTCATCACTAAATAAGTCTGTCTCTGAAATTCAATTATGGGCTTCAGCGAAGAAGCTCCCATTAAATGAAGACAAGACTAAAGTACTCACGATCACTGGGAAAAGTTGTGTGGCTAACATAAATGGAAGTGACATAGATGTTTTCGTAAACGGAAAACAGCTCAGTAATGTGGATTGTGCTACCTTATTACGCGTAGAAATCGACAGCAAATTGTCATTTAATGAACATATTGAGAAAGTATGTAAAAAGTTGGCCTCTAGAATCGCAATACTGCGTAAGGTTCGAGCCTGTCTACCTCTTAAACAGCGACTTCAGTTTTATAATAGCATTATTCCAGGGGCACCCAACGAATATTTTTCTGAAAATGAGCCGTTAACTACAGAAAACGAAAATTTAGACGCTTTTAAGGCATTTTCAAGCGCTTTTCTGTGTTGCTGGAAAGAATTTATCTGTTCCTCACTCCCAGCAGGTTAGATGGCTATTCTCCCAGCCAGCACAGCGGCCTTTTCCATGTTTACCAGCCAGCAGAAGGGAAAAAAAAAATCAGTATTCAAATAAGCGCCGCAGGGTTGCTTGGAAATTGCGGCGCTGATTCGAGTATATACGGTAAAAATTAATAACACACAGCCTTATCTCTCGCTTGTCAACCAAGAATAACAACAACTACAATGGTAATGAAAAAGGAACGTCACTAAGCCTTCCCCAGATGTACCTTTTGTGAATCCTATTCAGTCCAACTTAAATATAATACATCAGGCGGTTTAATAGGTTTTGACAACGGTGAACTCGCGCTCCGCCAAAACTGGAATGTTTTAATTAAGAATTTTTTAACAGCTGTGTAACACTATTATGTAAGATGGACGAAAAGAATGCATTTACCAAGAACATGCAGATATAACACTTTATCGTGACTATTGGCAACCTTAAGATACCTTTCCTTTACAACCCAATAAGTTTGTTCTGCAGTTGGTGCTTCCACAAAAAACCTAAAACACTTAAATGTAAAAGCAAGGAAAAAAAGAACCATTAGATGAATATTAAAGAAAACCTACTAAATCCAGCTGAAAGAGGTGTAAAATATAATTACAACAGACAAGTGTTTTTTTGTTTAAAAAAAAAATAATAATAATAAAATTCTCTCCCTAAGAATGAATGGAATGTTGCTTTCAACATCATCCATCACGGGCATGTAGAGAGGTTTAATTAAATCAACTTCTCCCAGATTTGGTTATATTTTCTGAAAACATGGTTCAAATTGCATTTCTCTTCTTGTCTGTATGTTACAGCTTTTTCCTTAAAACAGAGCTCCTCAATAACTGCTCTTTATTTTTTTCATTTCTAAACATACACATACTGAATAAGGGCTAGAACATTTTACTTCTTGGTTGAGCAACTTTAACCGCATTAAATACAGTTATAATTGAAACATGAAATTTCTAGTGAAGATTAAAAAAATTTACATAAATGTACCTCATAAACCATGAATCAGTATCTGCAATCCACACTACATCTGCAACTTGCACAAAAATCATTGTAAAATAGCATAAAAAATGAAGACAATTGTACACACATCAGCAGTGAAATTATAACCATGTCTTCCAATTAAACAAGAAAGTTATTTAGGAATTTATTAAAACAGCTCTGAGACAGTTACCCTAGTTGAAACAAAACAAAAAAGGGATAAATGATTTTAAAAAAAAGTTGAGAAGTACAAGTAACTGATAATAAGGCCAAGCTAACAGCATCCATCGTCAGAAGCCTTACACCACGTGTGGAAGAAGAGAGGGTCAAAAGAATCAACAGTAAAAGAATGCTCGTTGTCTTAACTGTAGCCCCACATACAGCAGGAGAGAGGGTCGCAAGGACGAACAGACAAAGAATGCTCGTTGTCACAACTCTAGCCCCACCTACGACAGGAGAGAGGGTCGCAAGGACGAACAAACAAAGAATGCTCGTTGTCACAACTCTAGCCCCACCTACAGCAGGAGGGAGGGTCGCAAGGACGAACAGACAAAGAATGCTCGTTGTCACTACTCACAACTCTAGCCCCACCTAATGGCAGGAGAGAGGGTCGCAAGGACGAACAGACAAAGAATGCTCGTTGTCACAACTCTAGCCCCACCTACAGCGGGAGAGAGGGTCCCAAGGACGAACAAACAAAGAATGCTCGTTGTCACAACTCTAGCCCCACCTACAGCGGGAGAGAGGGTCGCAAGGACGAACAAACAAAGAATGCTCGTTGTCACAACTCTAGCCCCACCTACAGCGGGAGAGAGGGTCGCAAGGACGAACAAACAAAGAATGCTCGTTGTCACAACTCTAGCCCCACCTAGAGCAGGAGAGAGGGTCGCAAGGACGAACAGACAAAGAATGCTCGTTGTCACAACTCTAGCCCCACCTACGACAGGAGAGAGGGTCGCAAGGACGAATAAACAAAGAATGCTCGTTGTCACAACTCTAGCCCCACCTACAGCGGGAGAGAGGGTCGCAAGGACGAACAAACAAAGAATGCTCGTTGTCACAACTCTAGCCCCACCTACAGCAGGAGAGAGGGTCGCAAGGACGAACAGACAAAGAATGCTCGTTGTCACAACTCTAGCCCCACCTAATGGCAGGAGAGAGGGTCGCAAGGACAAACAAACAAAGAATGCTCGTTGTCACAACTCTAGCCCCACCTACAGCGGGAGAGAGGGTCGCAAGGACGAACAAACAAAGAATGCTCGTTGTCACAACTCTAGCCCCACCTACAGCGGGAGAGAGGGTCGCAAGGACGAACAAACAAAGAATGCTCGTTGTCACAACTCTAGCCCCACCTACAGCGGGAGAGAGGGTCGCAAGGACGAACAAACAAAGAATACTCGTTGTCACAACTCTAGCCCCACCTAGAGCAGGAGAGAGGGTCGCAAGGACGAACAGACAAAGAATGCTCGTTGTCACAACTCTAGGCCCACATACAGCGGGAGAGAGGGTCGCAAGGACGAACAAACAAAGAATGCTCGTTGTCACAACTCTAGCCCCACCTAATGGCTGGAGAGAGGGTCGCAAGGACGAACAGACAAAGAATGCTCGTTGTCACAACTCTAGCCCCACCTACAGCAGGAGAAACAGTCACAAGGACAAATGACCAATGAATACTCAAACATGAGCAAGCCCTTTAGTGAGAGGAATAGTGTTCTGTTTACATAGACTTACTCTACTGTCAGGCAGGTTAAGGTAAAAGAAGTTTAAACATGACCAAGTGGTTGACTGTCTGCCGCTATATGCGAAAAGGAAATCAAAGATCCATTGCTAAAATTACCAAAATACACTATACAACACAGTTCAATGATGCATTCTCTTCACACCTACCAGGTACATGTCTACAGAAACGAATGTCTTTTTATAAGTAAATCAATAAATTGTTTTTTAAGGGGAATTTTCAAAGGTGTTTGTCGCAGCATCAAAGTTCAATTATCATTCTTTACATGTGTATGTTTCCATAATGTTCTTTCCTGTCCTTTGTACTAGGATAAATTAAATTTCACGATTAATCATTATGGTACTTCACTGATCCATTGACTACAAAAAGATCTTACGTTGACATTCATGTTCTGATTAATACCACAACATACATTAATTATATTACTCATAAAATAAATGTTTATCTGGGCTCAAGTCATATTTCCTCTCCTGTCACTACAAGCTTAAGAAAAAGAAACAGAAAAACATTATTATTATTTTCATTATTATTCCCATTTGTGCAGCACTAATTGCTGATGTACATGGCACAATATTACTCTACCTCTGATGATGAATATGGGGAAAATAATATTAAATTTAGACAACAGACAAAAATAATAATAAATAGGTCAGTGTTTGTCCAGGGTCACATCCAACTTCAATATGATGTATGAAATATCAGGATATCCAGGTTAACATGGTATAACAATTGCATACTTGTAATTTCCTACTAAATTCTTATTTATTATTATCTGTTTCTTAGAATATGTATTGAAATTACTGCAGAGAGAAAAGTGTATGCTGCACTACTAGGACTCAAAAGCTGAGCTTTAATCTCTTGAATGTAGAACTTATTCCATAGTGTTTCCTTTTTTATATCAATGAGAGCTATAAGGATGAGAAAACCAACTTGCAATATTGTGTTTTTCAGTTAATATTAATCAGCCTAGACATATTATTTCAAACTTGACCTGTTGCAGCCATTGTTTAATTCTGCAGTATCTATTCTAAAAAGACACTTGTAACAAATCTTAGTGTGGGTTAAGTAAGATAGCAAATACAAAAACATGAATTCTCCATGTAACGTACTACCGTTCTAGAACTATATTGTTTTAATGTGAGGGTACATGGGGTGGGTTAATAAATCATAATGAAACTTCTTAATACAAATAGGGCTGTATAGGTGACTCAGTCAATTCTAAACATGCCCACCCCCCTCCACAGGCATTTGTCCTTTTTTAATTCAAAAGCTGCAAATGCCTGCTCCCACTGTGGGGCCAGTAGATACATACAAAACCTCACCACGGAAATAGAAGTTGGAACAAATGCCCCAGTATCAAAGCAGAAGTTACATGTACGTCACCTTGTAAAAAGCTGAAAATTGTTACTGTCAAACTCCAAAAACAGTGAACACCTGAAAATTTTCAGGAATGTTGATTGTGTACTGGCCAAACACAATTAAGTTCAGGAATATGCAAGCAAAACTCTAAACCACAAACTAATTACCATTGCTGTTTGTGTGTAAGTTATCTCGCGCCTTATTGCCTGATTCTCGTAACAAAATAATATTCCATAAATATTTCTGGTGTTCATGGTTTTGTGAGTTTCACAGTAAACATACTGAACAACTTAACTCAGCAACCTTACAGTTTTCCTGATATCCATACAGACCCCAAAGACACTGCAAAGAGGACAACTTTACAACCCAAAATTACTTTATAGATAAACTTTCCATGGTAGACTTGGCAAACAGTATGGCATATACAGGGCGCATACATAAGTACAAGTTTAGATGGTACCCCTTAAGGGGGTAAGGTTAATTAAACAATGAAAAATTTCCTACCCAAGTGAAGCTTTTGTCAATGAAAAATGCCCACTGTAGGAACAAAATGCCAGAAAAATTCTCAGGGAGAATGGGTATGCTTGGAATTGACTGAGCATTAGGATAAATGAAATAAATATATTTTAATGTACAACTACACAGCATTTGAATTGAGATAAAATCTTTCCAACACAGCGTAGAAGTACAACACAATAAAAGAAAGGATGATATTCTGGAATCGAAAAAATGCAACTTTTCAAAAACACAATGAGTCGGATTTTTGAATTGCAATTGCTGTTAAAACTCGTTGTAGCACATGCTGGCTGTTTTGTTAGCTTTTTCAAAATGTTTTGTTGACGTTGTCAAGCATTATCAGAAAATATTACAGCTCAGGGTTCAGTATGAAAGCCACTGTAAATAATTAAAAGCAAAATAAAGAAACGGCACCAACTAATATGCACCGAAATAATTCTTCACAACACACTCCTCAGAAGACTCGATCTACAGTAGTATTAAAAAACAATTTTCGGTTAATGTTATTGAATTATATTATGATAGCATCGTGTTCGCGTCCCCCGAGCTTTCTCGACCAGTGGAGAAAAAAAATGAGCTTACACAGGAAATGTTTAAGTTTGTTTCCCCTTGTGACATCAATTTACACGGTTGAGAAAAACATGAGGTTAATTGTCCTGTTAACGACTAGGCACATTTTGCAATTAAAGAATTTGAATTCATTACTCATCCTTTTTATCTCCAGTATCTCGTTCGCGCTTTTCGAAATGGTTTCATCCGAAAACTACCAATACACACTGCCAACCCTTGACTAACAATAAGACTAAGACTAAGAAAAGACGAATCGTTTTGAAAAGCTAACGGCTGCGCGCCAAAAAACCGAGAAGCGATTTTAATGGCATTTAGTGACATGCAGAAAAGGAAGACAAGAAAATTAAAAATAACATGCATGCATAATAGTAGACAATATATTCAGCATATTCAAAGAAACCTTACCTTTTGCATAAACATGAATTTCATGAATCGTCCTAACCGCCACTGAACCGTACCGCCTGGAAAGACCGCCAAATTTCGAGTGACGCCAGTTATCCAATGGCGGAGCCATGGATAATAGAAAGACTGGATAGGAAACTTATGTCACGTGGGCTGATTTCTAATCGCCGATTGGCTGGTTCGTGCTTCAAGATGGCGTTGACTGGTTCCATCATAGTGGAAAATTTGTGACGAAATGATGGCGAAAATGTGGCGCACACCAGTCGAAATGTAGGGTTTGTTTGCCTGCATGTTGTTCTTTTTCGGAGTTTTTAGTGCTACTTTAATTTTTGGTGTATGTTTTTCCCTTCGTTTGTTGTCTTGCGGCGATGGCGACCCTTCAAAGCCACACTTGAACCTTCGAGGTAAGCACTTCTTGTTGTTGTTTTGTGTTATTTGTCCTTGTCTTTGAGAAAATTTCGTCCCAAAAATTTACCTTACAGAGCCATATTTACTAGACTTGTGGACTATTTTGGGACGCCTTTATTTAGAAGGTTCCTTCTTCTTTCTATTTATAACTACGATTGACAGATGTTTTAAGGATGGAATTGTGGCATTGGCATAGTTACAGACTGAGTGCTGTTATTTTCCAGCCTACATTTCGATTGAAAATGACCGAAATTAACTACATTCGGAGCTAGTGCCGAACAAGTGTACGCACACGGTGTGCAATTTTCCAATGGGCAGACTTGTTTGTGTTGAGAACTGCTCCGCTCAAGTAATATCCTAGATTAACCCTGCTAATTGTTCGTAAAGCAGTATGTTAATTTCACTCATCTTTTCATGTTGAAATATAACTTCTAAATTACATATCCATTGAATACAATCGCCTCACGTCGCTCCTCGCAGCTTGTATTCGAAGGTACTGAAGAGACTCGAATATTTTTTTTGTACATAAACTACATAAACATAAACTACACCTACTGACTGCTGATTTTTGGCCTCCGTTTAGGCTCCTAAGTGTTGTTGTTATTTTGTAAACAGTGTTTTAGTTTTCCTTGTGTTTGTCTTTTTTGTAGGATTTGCTGAACACATTTAGTCAATGAAGACAGTAAATTGTGGTCAAGCAGGGTCAAGTAATCTTCTGAGAGGGCACAAATCAATCAATCTTTCTGTATAAAACAGCAACTAAAGTTACTTTTGTCATGCATGAGAGCCAGAAGGTGGCATATAATTTATTTCTGATCAGAAGGTGCTTTAAGCTTTATTCATCACATCTGAAGAGTGTTAGCTACTCCTTTCTGACTGGGACAAATTAATTGTGTGAGAGGGTCACTGCATGTATTAGCTGCAGAGTAATGTGTTTTAGATTTGGTTAGTGTTTTTCTCTGAAGCGGTCTAAATCTGAATCACATTGTTTTTCAAACCAGAGATGGACTTGATTAGCACTATTATTGAACTCGGTTCTTTTAGAGATCCAAAGCAACAATGTACCTGTAGATGATAAACCTTACCAAGATGTATTCTAAATCAAATTAATAAAACATATACCTGTACTTGTTTGGGGTATGAATTTTGTTTTCAACAACATAATAATGTGACCAGACAGTCATATTTTTTCAAGCCCTTATCCACTTACCTCAGGCTAAACAAAAATCCTGGATGTTACTTTTTTTTATTTATTTTTTTTAATAATCAGCTTCTATTTTCTTTGGGAACAGTGTTAATGTTTGATTTTCAGAGGTGATTTCTATATCATTAAGACTACAATACAAAAACTTAAAGGTTGTTTCATCCTAAAAAGAGGTCAGTATTTCAAAGAATAAATATATTTCTAAGCTTTATAAGCCTTATCAGTGGAAGACAAGTGTTCCTCATAAAAAGAAGTGAAGGGCCTACTATTAATCACGAGTTTGTTTCCCAGCTGTAATCTAGTGGTTAACAATTAACCGTTTTACATAACATTTTTAAAAGCGTTGCAATTCGCTTTTTCAAAGACCTGACTGAAAATTACCTTGGGTAATGGTACATTTATACCTGAAAATAACAAAAGAACTTGTCGCTTTACTATGAAAATTGATTTGAGAAAGTTAGAAACAGCGTTTCCACGGTGGTCCGCAAGCACATTTCCTTTCTCTGCTGAGCTTTTTATCCCCGCTTTTTATCATGTTTTATACAGTTCTCAACTACGGCTTCTTGTCACTGATTGTCCGTAAATAAATTTGAATGGAAAATTAAACCCTCCTTTGAGCTGGGTACTTGAAACATCAAGCCTCGACAGTTTTACCGCTAATAAAATCATTTTGTCAGGAGTCAGTTGTTAACTTGTAAAATTCGACACTCGCTGAGCTCGTATAAAAGCAGAAAAGAAATCGTCAAAACCGTGATAAAAATATTTAAAATTCTTCCTGGTTTTCTTGTGGTTTGTAGAAAATTAGGCTGTGCCTTTTTTACAGGTGTTTTGTACCTATATACAAGTAAGTTTTCGCATAATTTTTATGTAGTTAGGCTTCTCGTTTGGTGCATAAAATTATCGGGCGCTGGAGTCATTGTTCGCTCTCACAAGTTCCATTATCATTTACTCAGTCTTTTGCCTCTACCGCTTTTGTACCCTCTAACTGTCTTCGCCAAGAACAAGTACTCTTCATCCTTTATTTCAAAACATGGGCAATCTGGGCAATATGCGACGATTAATTAAAGACGCGCAAAACATCGGATGTAAGAGGTTGAATGGCTCTCGATAATGTGACGTCACATTTTTCCACTATGTTGGAACCGATCACGTCAGCCAGTTTCCTATCCAGTCTTTCTATTATCCATGGGCGGAGCGTAGCCTGATTTCTAATTTCTAACAACGGTGCCCACGTGCAGATTCTTTGGTCAGCGGTAAATAAATCATCAGCGCGCGACTCCGCGCGCAAGCCGCGCACACAATTCGCGCATAAAGAAAATTTCCAGCAAATTAGAGGGATAAAATACCTCCAGCAAGAATTTTTGATACATTTGATAAATTCTTGACCGTAGATTCAATAGACTTTACTTCCCAGGAGAACAGCTGAAACCTCAGTTCCCAGCCAGCAAAATTTTCGCTGTAGAACAGATATTGTGAGGAACAGATCCGTTGGGTGCCCCTGTTATTCGCCTTGTTATGTCTTACGCTAACGTTGTTTGGGCAAATTGCGATAAAGAGTCGGTTTATAGGGTCTTAAGATTGCAAAAACGTGCGGCACGCGTTATTTCTTATGCCGATCGCATGACACCATCAGTTGCTTTGTTTGACAAGCTAGGTTGGATTCCGTTTTATAAGCAACACAAAATAGATAAATGCATAATAATGTATAAGCGAATTAATGGGTATTAGCCGAATTATCTAAATGAACACTTAATTTTGAATAATAAGCGGCACTCCCGCAACACTAGATATTCAAGCATTAATGCTGTTTGTCCTAAATATAGAAGAGAAACAGAGGGAGGACGCTCTTTCGCTGTTTCGGCAACAAGACTGTGGAATAGTACACCAATTGAAATTAGGAAACTAGATTCTGTAGCATGTTTTAAAAAGAACATGTTTGCCAAGATTTTTAAGGAACAACAATGTTTGCATCATTTTATCATTTAATGATTTTTTTTTATATAAAAATCGAATCTTGTTTTATTTTAAATGTTTATATATTTTAGCTTACAATATTTATTAGATTGTAAATAGTTGTGTATTTTATGAGGGCCACAAGTTTATTAGCCTTTGGCTATTAGGTGCTACCCTCTTTAAATAAAGGCTTTACTTACTTACTTACTTACTATATCATGAGGGTCTCAGTGGGGTCAACCGTCAGCTGGTCAGCCGTCAAAAGGCCTAAAATTTAAATGTCAACCATCAAAAAAGGTTTGTTTTTTTTTTACCATCAACCGTCAAAAATGTATATTGATATTAACCGTCATATTATTGTTACTGAGCACTTTCTCTGCGCATGCCAGGGTAGTCACGCGCGATGCGAAAGAAATGCACAACACGCGGGACACGCGGACTGGCTTTGTCTCCTGTAAGTCTGGGAGGTTCTAGTTATTTCTTGTGGAACGTAAAGACGCGTCGTTTTTTAACAGATGAAAAATAATTTCTATTTACCTTGTTAGTTCTTTGAAAACCGGAGAAGTATGCACATCATGTTGCTATTTCTGCCGTGTGTTCGATCTGACCGAACATTTTATAGTCTAACAAAAGTCAGTTCTAAAACATCAAAAGTTATTGCTTCAACATGTTACGTTTGGACCTTTGGTATTTAAAAATCCCTTAATAGGCAAGGATCACTAAATCAGAAGGAAAATAGCTCTAAGTCCTCTGCTTAATCGAGAAACTGCAAGCTTACCTTTCACTCGCGTCCTTCGCGGTTTATCGGCTGATCGGCTATAATGTAATTGTTCACCAGAAGATAGATTTAAAGCGATCGAGTACGCATGTACACATATGTCCCTTTTATTAAGAATCCGATCGAGGCTTTTATTTGTTGAACAGACAAGAAAAAAAACTATCATAAGACTGCTTGGATTGTGCGCTGGAAGTAATCTTTAATACCTTGGAGATTGCTCTTCTCCAAAAATTTCTGTTAAATTTTTGAGATGGAGAAGCTCCAGTTGAATGAAATAGTATAATTTGTTTTTCTTAGAGTCCATGAAATGTCCGACCTTTTTTTTTTTTTTTATTTTTATTTTTATTTTTTTTTTAATTGCAAGTAATACACACACAGAAAAGAAATAAAAATTACACAGAATAAATAAAGTAAAAAAAACAAAAAAAAACAAAAAAAAAACAAATAGCGAATTTACACACTTACAACATGGCAATATACTTACAAATATTAAAATACGTTACAGCAATGGTAATTCCTTATATTACTGTAGTTAGTATAATCTATAATTAATTTTTACATTTTTTTTTTCTTTCTTTGTGGTGAAAGTAATATAAATACTCATAGTAGGTGCACTAATTTATGTTTTTGGAGTTAGGAGACAAGACCCAGCGAGGAAAAGAAAGGTTTCCATTTTTTTGTATTGCGCGGTGTCTTATTTTCTAATTGGTATATATGTCTCAGATAAAACAAGAAATTGTTGTGAATTGGGAAACATTCTTTTGATCTGCATATCCAGATAAAGTTCTTAGCTATAAGACAACAGAAGTTTATATGGAGCTTAAAGGAAGAGCTGTCTGGCGTTAGGCCCAAAGCGGTAGTCATGTCTAAGTAACTGCCTGGTTGGAGGATCTGGCACGACTGAAGCCATATCGAGAAATTATCCCAAAAATTTTTGGTTTTTTGGCATTTCCAAAATAGATGCACCAAATCCTCTTTCTCGTCATGGCAAAAAGTACATTTTCCGTCCTCTTTAACTCCTATTTTTTGCAGATAGCTGTTAGTTGGTAAACGTCTGTATAAAAATCTGAAATTAAAATCAATTAGTTTTGAGCTCGTTGTACAAGTGTTTGCTGCTTGAAAAACGTTTCTCCAGTCAGCATTTTTATCGGTTGAAGAGTGGATGTCTTTATGTCATTTGTCTATACAAGATGTGGGTTTTTCACTTTTATTTGCTATTAGTTGCTTGTAAGCAATTCTAGATGATTTTTGGCCTTTGAGAAATGTGTTAAGAGGACTTTCATACTGCTGATGTGTTCTCGGGATTTGTCGTTGTAAAGATTTCACGGCTGAGACGATTCCGAAAAACATTAATGGTTTTACTCGAATGTTATATCTGTTCTGAAAATGGTCGAGGGAAAAAAAGTTGAGAGAATTCTCGTCCATTAGATGTTTAACTTTTGTTATACCCTTGTTAAGCCAATTATTGCAGAAAACTGGTGCGTTATTTATTCTTATTAATGAATTTTGTAACAGAGGTAGAGATAGAAAATGATCTTTTGATACTATTTTCCTCTCGAAGAAAGTGTCAGACCAAATTTCTACAATTTCTTTGATAAAAGGGTCTTCTATCTTTAGCTTATCAATATCCTTTCTGTTAAGATTTCCTAATTCGAAAAAAAGACTTCCCCCGTATTTTCCCAGCGCCAGATTAAAGACGTTTTTCCATTTGCCACGGTTTCCTGAATCTAGATACTTTTTAATCCACGTAGCCTTGAGAGATTTGTTAAAAGAGGCAATATCAATCATTTTTAGTCCTCCTTCAGGGTAGTCATTGATCATGATCAAGCGTTTAATTTTATCCTTTTTGCCGTTCCATAAGAAATTGAAAAAAAGCTTGTTGATCTCTTTTATTGCTTGGTGATTCGTTTGCAAAGGTGTGAGTATATAGACCAATTGGGATGCTACAAGGCTTTTTAGTACTGTTATTTTCCCTATTAAGCTAAGTCTTCTAAATTTCCAGCATCCCAGGATAGTTTGGATTTTTGCCAATTTCTCGTTGTAATTGAGAGAGTGTGTTAACTGTTGATCTGTAGACAGCCACACGCCTAGTGCTTTGACCTTTCCCTTTTGCCATTTAAAATTTTTTTCCTGACAGAGTTTCAGGTTGCAGTTTCTTTTAGAACCTATCCACAAGGCCTCTGTTTTCTCATTGTTCAGCCTTAGGCCAGATATGTTCCCAAATGCTTCTATCAGTAACAGTGACGCTCTTACTGATTCTTCAGTTCCATCTAAAATGAGTGTCGTGTCATCCGCATATTGACTTACTTTAACTTCGGTATTATAGATTTTGATGCCCTTTATTTCTTTCTTAATGCGAATAGCTTCAGCGAGTATTTCTACGGACAGTCAGTGAAGAGGTAAGGCGATAGGGGGCAGCCTTGTCTAACACCTCTACTTAACTCAAAGAAATTACTTGCCCATCCATTGTTTAGTATTTAGCTTTCGGTATTGCAGTAAAATAGTTCAACCCAGTTTAACAGTGAGGGGCCAAACCCAAAGTGCCGTAACGTTTGGTTTATGAATGACCACTCTAACGTGTCAAAAGCTTTTTCAAAATCGAGGAAAAGAAGTAGACCGGGTAAACCTTTGTTTTCTGCATACTTAATAGCACTATCTAATGTGCGTATATTGTCACTGATACATCTGTTTTTAATAAAGCCTGACTGATCTTCTGATATAAGTTCCGGTAAAACTGTTTTGATTCGATTTGCAATAGCCTTTGATGCAATCTTATAATCGCAGTTTAATAGTGTCAATGGGCGCCAGTTTTTAATCAGGTTGGGATCTGCGTCCTTCTTCGGTATAAGCTTGACAATTCCTCGCCTTTGTGATACAGCGAGTTTTCCTGTTTGGTAAGAAAAATTTAGGGCCTCTGTTAGTGTTTCGCCTACGTCTTTCCAAAACAACTTTATAAAATTCACACGGCAGGCCATCAGTACCAGGTGTTTTTTCCGTGGCCATACCGTTTAATGCTTCCAAACACTCTTTAGAAGTTAAAAGACCCTCACAATGCTGTTTTCTTTCTTCACTTAATACTTCTCGTGCAGGTGGAAAGAAAACTTCCGGGTAATCGTTAACTTGTACTTTTGAACTGTAGAGATTTTTATAAAAGGTCTCGCACTCGTGTAAGATTTCCCTGTCGGATTGGATTAAGTCTTTGTCATTAACTTTCAGTTGGGTAATTGTTCCTTGTTTGCAGTGTCTCTTCTCTAAGTTTAGAAAGTATTTAGTATTTTTTTCGCCCTCATTGTACCATCGCGATTTAGATCTTAGAATAGCCCCTTTTGTCTGGTATTCGATTATGGTTTCAAGTTCCCGTCTTTTCTTTTCTAACTCTGACCATACATTTTGGCAGTCAGTGGCATCAATGTTGGCGGTCTGCTCCTCCAGGATTTTGATTGTCTTTTCTATATCATCTTGTTTTTGAAACATTTTTCTCTTATTTATTCTGCCAAACTCAATTGATGTCTCTCTAATTTTCATTTTTATCATTTCCCACGGTAAGTTTGGATCGACAGTATTATCCAGTGCATATTCATCTTTAGTTTGAGTTATAATGAATTGTATTTTCTTTATATATTCTTCGTCCTTTAGGAATGAGGTATTTTGTTTCCAGAAGCCCCGACCTCTCATGTTATTATGCGTCGAAATTTGCAACGTGACCAATGAATGATCTGTCTTATAACCAGGGACTATATCTGTGTTGATTGAGTTGCAAGATGTGCATTGACTTACGAGAAAAAAGTCAAGTCTGCATTGTATTTCGGGGTTCTTTTGTCTCCATGTGAATCGTCGTTGTTCAGGGTTTTGTATTCTCCAGACATCAATAAGGTCTAAGTCTTCGGAATAGCTATTTATGACTTCCAACGATTTTTTGTGGGTTTTTGCAAGGCAAATGTCCGACCTTGTAGATATCCCAGAGTTCTCCGCGTTGAGTGAAGCAATAGTGAAACTGACCGAGGAGGGGATGGCAAAAATTGTAAATAACCCCCAAAGCGATTAAGGTAATTCCCTTGAAATTGTTCTACTATCAAACTTTTTTTGAAACTTAGCATAATCAACATTCATAATATGAACATCACCAACATTCTCTTAAACTGGGGTATTTTTACTGGTTGCGCTTTAAAAATTCGAATCCCCTTCCTACAGAATGAAGTCTTTGTTACTTAAAACACACAAAATTTTATCTTGAACATAAAGCTTCTTTTATTCAAATAAGCAATATTGCTTCATTTAATTCCTTTTTGATTGCCTGGTTGTGGGAATATTGCACTTTTTCGGACAGTTCCCTGGTTAGTTTAAAGTCCTCGCCTTGACCCAAATACACCAAATACGAGACTACTGTCCCCCCAAAAAATCATGTTCTACTATCAAACCTATTTTCTTCTTCAAATATGTTCTTTATTAGACTGTTCTTAGCAAATACCTGGGATAAAAATCGGGGGTCACCGTGCTTGTTTCCTCACAAACTGCTGTGAAAGGTGGACATGGTTTTGAGATCGCAGTTAGGATGTATAATTTGCGCGGCGGGGACTGGGGCGAGATACAAAATAACACCCATCGCGTTCGAAGTATGCACTCGAGATCAAGCTTGTTTTCGGTTGTTTTTATGTGCTTGATATCGCCAACACAGAAATTCAAACTTGAAAAGAAGACACCATTATGACGACATCATACTGGGATTTTTTGGCAAGGCATTTGATAATGGTTTGCAGGCTAAGGCCACAGGTTCTAAGCCTATCTTATTTCCAGCCAATCAGAATTTAGAACGTTCCGGGCTATATCTTTCTTAAGCGCGCTTTTCCATGCGTTCGCCCCTTTCGATCGCTCGAGTCCTTTCGACCGGAGATAGTTATAATGCAGTTGGGTTCCAATGATTTAACAGACTGACCCTTTACATGTTGGCTCAGCTATTGAAGATTTTATTAGGCTCTTGCATGACACCTATGGTGTTAAGATTGTCTGCGTGTGCCAGACCATCATGCGCCAGGGCGCAGTAGTCTTTAATCGTAAGGCCAAGCTGTTAACGAAATACCTTCGGGTAGTTTTAGAGCCTATACCTTATGCTATTTTGGCGCCCGACTCAGAACTTTTACGCACGTGATGGTGTGCATCTCAATTCCTTAGGTCAGGGAAAATACCATCGTAGTCTTAGGGGAGCAATCCTAGCGTCCTTGAGCCTGTTCAGCACAATTTCGTCTTGTTGAATTTTCAGCGTTTCATTTCATTTCCCAATCGAGCCTTTTAAAGTTTACGTACTTGCCTCGCCATGCCTTTGTTTTAGTGACAGCCGTTTATGTTACTGACTTGCCGCCTTCATTTAATTGAGCGCATTCTATTTTGGCTGCACTCGTTGTTCTTACAGTTCTACGGAACTGTTGTTTGCCTTTCGTGCATGACTGTTTGTATTTGCTGGCGTTGGCCTTATTCATACTTTGTGTCCTGGTGAATATTATGAGTGTGCAATCCTATTCGACCGCCCTTATTTGGGTTTGTGCTCAATGCACTTTGATATTCTTTTACCGGGCATTTATGCCACTCAATTATTGCTACATGGCTCGCCATTTGGTTTTTCAGCAGAGTTCGGCTATTCGTCAACATTATGTGTGCGTAGCTTAGCCACATTACCGTTTGTTAAAAAAAAAAACAAACAAACAAAAAACAAAACTCAAAGGAAAAGTAAACATCGCGGCTCAGACCTTCAATTAATTTGTTCCTCTTTGACTCATACCGTTTTGATATCTTATCTTATTTTAGCGGAAACATACGGCATTTAGCCTTATCTTAATTTAAATACCTCTTATTAGCCGAGTTTTCAGTCCGTACTGTAAATTATGTACCGAGTTCGCGCTTGGGCCATAAATCGATGGAAAAAAACTCGGTCCGTAATTTACAGTACGGACCGAAAAAAACCAGGCTGATAAGATGTTTATTATATGGCTTCTTACAGTTTGGGGGACCGGAAACAAGTGCAGGACGTGCGATTTGAAAGTCATTTGACAGGCGTCAAGAAAAAAGTTTTTGTTGGCTCACGAAAACAATAGCACACAACAAAGGGTTTCCGAGAAAGTGAAAACAAATTCGCCATGTTGAAAAAGTTTATTTGGTCAAAACTAAGAGCGCTGTAAGTTTTACCTCTTTAATGTAACGCTGGAGTATTTTGGAAAATCGGGCATTGTGTCTTTCTCGAAGTCGTTTCCATCTTTCCTCTGTTGGTCTTTGTGGAAAAAAAGTACTGCAAAAGGCAAAGAAGCTTTTCAAGGTAAGTTTGTTGTCATTGTCGAAGGATTGGCTCGTTAATTTTTTGGGGAAAACCTCTCGAATTTCTGCAGTTCATTATCGTCTTCAAGTGTGATCTGCGTTAAAATTTTCAAACACTGACCATATTCTCTTCCACGGAAAGGTTACGATTCAGTTTCTACATCAGCTTCGTTCTCATTCAAACCAAGCTAGGTTAAAATCTGGAAAGGCAAAGTCAACATCCCAGTTCTGGACGTTGTGTCTGGCTCGAAGTCGCCTCTATCTTTCTTTCGTTGGTCTTTGGAAAAACACTGCAAGATTAAGATGATCGGGTGCAGGCATGTTTGTTATCATATTTGTCCAAGGAATTACTCATTTTCTCTTAGGCAAAACATCTCAGCTCGAACCTCTGCCAGTCGATTTTAACTGTGTACTACGATAAAATTTTCAAACATTGACTAGAATCCTCTTCGATAAGATTACGAGTTAGTTTCTTCATCGCCTTCGTTCACAAATAAAAACAATTTCAAATGTTGAAGGACAAAGTAAAAATCTAAGTCCTTAAGTTGATACACGTCTTGTAACTTTATTTCAACCTTTTTTCCCGAGGTAAAGAGATTTAGAGCTCCAAAATTAGCATTTTGGTCCGTATAGCAAGTTACGGACCGAAAATTGACCAATCGCATGGTGAAAACAGACTCAGCCATATAATAATTACTTTTACTTATCTAAGTTATGCCTCCTAAGCCGAAGCGAACATCTCAAACACGCACGCGAAGTTCTGCGAAGCGGGCACGTGTGACAGAACTGATCGGAACCTGCCCAGGACCGAGTGCTCAACAACAAGCTGAAGCTTCAACAGAGCAGCCTCTCATGGCCGTCAACATGCAGGCCCTCTCGGCTTCGATTTCTAACGCAGTACAGCTAGCTGTCGCGGAGGCAATGAAAGCGCAATGGCCAGCCGCACCTAGCCAGGAGACACAGTCCTCTACGGACCAGTCAGTGGCCAATATAGTGAACGCATCCTTGGCCGAGATCACCCAAGATAGTACGGTTCAAGGAACTTTCACCCCAAGCAGACGAATTGCCAACAATAGTGCCCGAGATTCTTTTGCCGAAGAGTTGTTCGCTAACGTAGAGAGTCTTTTGAGCTCTGTATTGGCGTCAGGTTCGGGTCCGTCATACCGTAGAGCGTGGACACTATTTCGTGAATTTCACGAGGAATTTTACCAGACAGAAGCCTTCCATTTACCGTTAACCACCGCGTCTTTAGCGCTTTTTATTTCTTTTCTCGACGGTAGAAATCTTTCGCCTTCGACTATTCTTTGTTATCTATCGGCCATTGGTTGCGTTCACAAGATGAAAGGTCTGCATGACCCCACAAAGGCTTTCCTTATTCAAAAACTTTTGACCTCGTTCAGGATTCAGAAATCGTGTGATGTCAGGTTACCGATATCTAAACCTATCTTGCATGACCTCGTAAGCTCTCTCCAGCACACCAACTCTTCGGCAGCACAGCGTATACTTTTTTCAGCCATGTTTCTCACAGCCTTCTATGGTTTCTTTCGCATCGGTGAGACTAGCGGCTAGGAGCGCGTGTCACACTACCGTAATTCCGTAAGATAACATCCGATTCCTCGCAATCCGGTGGGAAAAACCACTCCATTGAGATCACAATCACCCATTTCAAACATAATACAAGCAATCGCCCTTTTGACATTGTTATTCCTGGTGATGAATCTTCACCTTTTTGTCCTGTGAAGTTCATACTCCGGTATTGCAATCTCCGGGGTAACAAGCCCGGTCCCCTCTTCTGCCAAGCAGAGAATACACCCATTACGGTTAACCAATTTAACACCGAACTTAGGCGCTGCTTAAATTTCAGGGGCACCCAACGTCAATGTTCGGAAAATACCTGTTCGGAAGACGATTTGAGATCTACAATTTTCGGAACATTTGTTGTTAAATTTCTTGCTTGCCTGCCTCTCGTAGGATTCTCGAACATCTAAAAGATGGTATAATTACCCATTTTTAACGGATTTTTACCCTAAAAAGGTCGCCTAGAATTTTCGGGAGCCTTTTTTCTGGCTGAAATTTTCGAAACGGTAAGTTCTGATCCATATAATTTTCGGATCACTAGACTTTCAGCTAGGAAATCCAAACAGATGAAAAAGTTTTAGGGGATAAAAATATGCCTATATCTACCGTTTAAATACTGAAATACGTTTAACAATGCTATGTTTAAGTGGTTTTGAACTATATATATTCTGGTTGGGTGCCCCTGAAATTTCTGTGGTTTGAATGTTCAACGAAGTCACAGCTTTCGCATCGGCGCGCCTGTCTCGCAGCAGACAAAGGTTTTTCTGACGCCCAGATTTGCGCTCTTGGCCGATGGAAGTCCGATACCTTTGAACCTTTTATTCGTAATTCTACATTACAAGGAATTTAATTTCGCATGGGTCAGACATGGGCTGCCATGCATCTTGTTTGTCATATGTAGAACTTTTCGCTCCACTCAGGGGCTCGTCTACCTCGTTGGTGGTCACGCAAGGGCTACACCACAATGCCGCGTGTGTATGCGATGATGGTCAGAAAGGGGCTGCATCATCTCCTACAAGGACTCTGCAGTGCGTTTCTTCATTGCAGAGTCTGTTTCGCTGTATTCAAAAAAAAAAAAGGAGTAATGGTCAGACGGGGGCTGCATCATTTCTTAACGCAATATAAAGGATTCATGTTTTAATCTTTAATAGCTCTCTAGTCGGTTGGTATAGTTGGTCACGCAAGGAGTGCAACTTCCCGAACTACTTGCCCACGGGCTCTGTTGGCGTCTTGGTGGGGGTGCCACATTCTGTGGCTCTTTGGCGGTTTTTTCCCCCACCTTTGCTGAAGAGATATTTAGTTTATTATATATTGGCAGATCTTGAAAATAATGTTCGTCATCTTTGGTGGCCAAATTTTCCCCAACCGAATCCGACTCGGTGTTTATCTCCTTAGCAAACAAGTGCAGAGCTCTTGGTCACGCAATGCAAAGTTTTCAGAGTCCTTTCTACCGAAAAAATGGCTTGATATAAAAGTACATTAAATACCAAGGAATGAGGTAGGTCAAGATTTGATGAGTTTTTGGAGTTATGAATCTTTATTTTGGACTATTTTCTAGCGCCGGCGTTCTGTTTAATTCCAGTGAGCTAGGGTTCGATATTTTTGCTTTTGCACAATAATGCTTGACAAAGAAACTTGAAGAAAAGACTCTTTATTCCTATTCTTTATATGTTCGCTTGTTTGGTTTCTATACACAGCAAAATGTGAATTTTGATCAGCAGCAAACTTCGTGTTTACATCAAAGACTGGTCTCCCTCGCGTGGTTCTGGTGCTCCGGTGGGTCTTATTTGTTCCAGAAATATTCGTCTCTCCACTCTCGGAGTTTGAAAAACATACGTACAGTAGCGATTCCAGGCCAGATAATGGCTAGTTAATGCATTTGGAGAGCTGTCCCACAGGCTTCACAGCCCCCATAATCCAAAGCCTCAGCCAGGACAATTTAATAATTCCACAACTGGACGGCCGCGAAGTGAAAAACCACTGTAGACTTCGGGATCACGTACATTTCTTTCATTTTCTTCTTTTTCGATAGCAAACCAGGAAGCTGTTACCCGATCTGTGGCATTACTATTGCGAAAAGCGGCTCTTGTTTGTTCTTTTTGCGCTACGGTGAAGAACCGCCGCCATCTTGGATGTCGCAATGTTATGCGCAGTAGAGAGTGCGCAGTGCAAAACAAGCGAATTTCCTTAAGGTAAGGTCGAAACCAACCAATTTAACTTCTAAAAACGGGTGGTAACTCCTACGTTTTATCTTACCAAATGAAAGTAATAAGCCTTCTCAGCAAACGATCAATTTTTTGTGCGGGGAAAATGTCGTTTACACTCAGTTTTTTTAGGCAAACGCGTGGAGAGGGGTAACTGCTGATAACTTCCCAGTTGTGCTGATATTTCAAAAAAAAAAAGACGTATAAAGAGCAGTTGTTATGTTATCATTTGTTGCTTATTTTGAAACCTTGTTACAATTATCATTGCATTTGTGCCAGTTCATGTGTACACTCTGAAAAATGCGCGGTTATCCCTAGTTTTCTTTTTGGATTTCAATAGCCCCTGATATGATCTACTTTTCTCACATAGTCATTATCTGGGAAAAAAATACTCCCCAGTAGTGGGTACCGTCCTTAAATCTCACTCTTTCACCTAATCTTCACGGCTTCTGAAGAACTAACTAGAAAAAACAGTTCCCATGTTCTCGAAAAAACTCGTTATAGGCATTACAAGACCCACAGCTTGCTTATACAGCTTATATCTAAAAATATTTCAAAAAGGCCAAGACAACCTCCAAAACATAACAGTTAATATCAATTTATTCAGAAGTCAACAGTTTATAAACTTATAAATCCTTTGCTTTTATGCCACTTTAAGTTTCCATAAGTATTAAACTTCTGTTCCCGCCATTAATGAATTAATTTGTCACTGGCTCACGGTTGTCGTCTTGTAATGTTTCTAGAGAGTAATTACAGGGCGGATAAGGGAAGGCTTGAAACTAGCTGTCAATGGCCAATGTTTTTTGAGGTCTTCTATCTAAATAGATTTTTCTTTGCGTTTTCAGACGTGAAATAATTTGTCCAGTAGAACTAAAACATACTCCTGTCGGGGCTGACCGGGCAAACGTTTAAATGACAATAATCCTACTCTTTCAGTTAGACCATGTTTGGACCATTCACACAAACCAAGCGTAAGTTAGCACGCCTGATGTGCGTTTCCCTGCAAATACAGAATTGATGATCCCTCGATTAAAATATCAGCGGAAAAAAATAGAAGATACGTGACCTCAGTGGGTAGAAAAATTAGCCCGCGATAAAGTCAGGTGATAATGGTCAGCCGATACCCCAGTCAAATCACCTTTTTTGAGGATGTCAAGTATTGGAATAAACGGACAGCGAATCTGACAGCTTGGGAGCGAAATGCCCGCGAAATGACGGGTCTTGTACCTGACCCCAAGTTAGTCCTGTCTAGTGGTTTGCAGATGTTCCATTTTCACTGCTTTCAATTGACTTTGATTTGGCTTGCGCATATAAATTTAAACTACTGACAGCCCCACCCGGTGATAGCATAGTACTGTTTCACTTTTATATGGTCTTATGTCCGTAAGTAGGGACTAAACAATCGTTCTTTCGTAAGATTGTCATGTAATATTTGTCAGCGGATGCCTGATTTTGACAGCTGTCAATTCATTTTCATATTATGGATGGTGTAGATAACTTACAGGGTGGTGCCAATTTGTGCAAGTAAGAAATGTGATATTTGACATCGCCTTACATGTAGTGGGGGTACTTTCGGGCAGGCGTACGCTACCAAATTTTCTTGCATCTATTGACTCTTTTCGATTCCCCATAATAATGCAAAATTTTGGGGCTAAACAGAGGGTAGTCAACAGACAGACGTTCCAAAAGGAGAGAGTTATTGTCTCTCTTGGGAAAATGCAGTACCCCCAGGAGCATTCGAAAACAATGGTTTATGCAAAATTTGGGGGGCAGTTAACAGAGTGCGTTATGGGGGATTCAAAAATAGAGAGTAGGTTTCCAACTACTATAGCAATTAATGTTGCTCCGCCGCGAGCGGGGAGCAGTGCGTGCGGAAGCTCCTTAAAGGAGCTGTTTTATCAAAATTCAAACAGTGAGAACTGCCACCAACTTGAATGAAAATAAAAAATAACTGCTAAACACTGTACGCATGAAAACAAGGTTTAAGAAACAAAGCAAATACAAAAGGAGGCACGGATGGGCAAACTTGACGGAGGTTTAAACGGGTTGCAAATTGTTAGCCTAGCAGTTTTTTAAAGTCCATTTATGTTGTATATTATAACATTTGATATATTGCTCTGGAGCTAGACATTTCTGCGACACAAAGCTCTTATATTGTAATTCACAAGTAATTTCTCAAGTTCCTGAGCAAACAAGGACGCGTAATTACCATTACAGTAAAAACTCGGTAACCGGAACTCCATCTGAAGGGAAACGAAAAGCAGTTCGAGTTCTCGACTGCAATGAACTAGGCAGTCATGACATAGCCTCTTTAACTCACTGTCTTCTAATTAGTTTTATGTAAATTGACCATATACCTTTTCACAAAATTATATTTCTGATGTTATATACAATGTCATATAAAGCTATGCTCTCGCAGGCTAATGAAGTATACATACTTCATTTAGTCTTAGAGAGCATCCAGTTTTTTCGGCTCTAATTTCTAGCGACGACCGGGTCTGCGGTTCCCAGGCAAATACTTCATTGGAAAGGAAAAGGATACCCTTTCAATAATAATCGACAAAACAAATTAACAACGCATATTTTTGAATAATTAATTTAAAATTTAATAAAGAATGTCATTTTGCCAGGAAATTTGTCTGTTTTGTGTAATACAGTAGTAATATATATTTTTTTCAATATCTAAGCAAACAGCCCGGAAATCAATACGAAAATATAAGAGCGACTAGGAATTTTATATAAATTTATTTTCTGACGCTGTGACATCAGGCTAATTAGATTAGCATAATTAGCAAAATGAAATTCAACTTCTCCTCTACCGTTTCTGTACCAACGAACCCTCCGCTGCTTCTCACATCACTTCACAATCGCAACATACCGTAACGTCAAGGCAGCCATGTTGGTGGTCAAGAACAAACACATTTCTATCCTCTGGGAACTAAACTCCATTTTCATGTAAATTTGAAATTATTTGTAACGTAGAGACCAGTAACATGGCCGCACGCCTTAAATACGTGTACGATGGTCATCTGAATTGACCGATTACGCAATATAAAACAAAGGAAGTGTTGACAACATAGTGAAGGACCGAAGGTCGGAAACCATGAGAAACCCCTGGAACTTATTACTCGCGCGTCATCTTGCTCATTTATATGACATTTTATTCCGACAGGAGCAATCAACACAATCAAAGTATGCTTTTGTCCCCAAACAATAACCGCAAACTCCCTAAATACATTATCGATTTTATTGTAAAAATTACAAATGCCTTTTCAAAGAGAGCAACTTCAGAACACTCGGCCACTTTACTTAAATTTATTTACATTGTGCAGGCCGCGCCGAAACGTTTTTTTGTAAGGGACGGACCATTAGAAAAGTTATGGGGGGGGAGGGGAATTTTCGAGCTGCAAGAATTTTTTTTCGTTATCAGATTCTTTGCATGAATTTTATTTAGGCCATTGCATGAATATTTTTTAGGGTTAATTGGCATGCATGAATTTTTTTCATTTAATTTTCCCTTGCGCGAATTTTTTTTTTGTACTTCGCCCGCCCCCCCCCCCCCCCCCATAAGTTTTCTAATGGTCCGTCCCTAACTACCAAGTAAAACCAAAGTTTCCAGGTGATTAAAAGAAAAGGGACGCAGGCGAGGAGAACGTGAGACCACAAAAATATTGTTTTCGAAATGTAACCGCATTAGCAGAGATTCTCCGTGAACGGATCGCAACAGTATTGTTCTAAATATATATCAAAAAGAAAAAGAAAAACCTTCTTCCGAATAAACGGTTACGTACTGTGCTTTCCACTTTCTAGGACGTACTAAAAGTGCCGAAATGGAAATTTTGCTACGCGTGTTTTATTTGTAACGAGAAAACAAATCTTTTACAAATAAATGCCGAAAAATATAACTGGCTGAGGGTCTCCTACAAGAAAATCTCCTATTAAAAACACTGTAAGACACACATATAGCTTTTATAGCTTGTAAACCCCTTAATTTTCCAGTTATTGCGCAAGTCATTTCATAATACCATGGTGTCTAACCCACAGAATCACAAGCGCACCACCTAGTGTTTCTGTTGCTTTAAAAATCGCACTTAGGAGTTTAGAACACCATGGAATTACAACAAAACTCGCTTACTCAAGCTTAATCGTATTAACCTTCAAATTTCCACTTGGAGCGCAAGTGATTTCATAATGCCGTGGTGTCTAAACTCACAGAATCACGGGCGCGCCACCTAGTGTTTCTGTTGCTTTAAAAATCGCAGTTAGGAGTTTAGAACACCATGGAATTACAACAAAACTCGCTTACTCAAGCTTAATCGTATTAACCTTTAAATTTCCACTTGGAGCGCAAGTGATTTCATAATGCCGTGGTGTCTAAACTCACAGAATCACGGGCGCGCCACCTAGTGTTTCTGTTGCTTTAAAAATCGCACTTAGGAGTTTAGAACACCATGGTATTACAATAAAACCCGCTTACTCAAGCTAAAACATATTAACCTTTAAATTTCCACTTGGAGCGCAATTAATTTCATAATGCCGTGGTGTCTAAACTCAAAGAATCACAGGCGCGCCACCTAGTGCTTCTGTTGCTTTAAAAATCGCACTTAGGAGTTTAGAACACCATGGTATTACAATAAAACCCGCTTACTCAAGCTAAAACATATTAACCTTTAAATTTCCACTTGGAGCGCAATTAATTTCATAATGCCGTGGTGTCTAAACTCAAAGAATCACTGGCGCGCCACCTAGTGTTTCTGTTGCTTTAAAAATGGCACTTAGTAGCTTAGAACAGCATGGAATTACAATAAAACTCGCTTACTCAAGCTAAATCGTATTAACCTTTAAATTTCCACTTGGAGCGCAAGTGATTTCATAATGCTGTAGTGTCTAAACTCAAAGAATCACTGGCGCGCCACTTAGTGTTTCTGTTGCTTTAAAAATCGCACTTAGGAGTTTAGAACACCGTGGAATTACAACAAAACTCGCTTACTCAAGCTAAATCGCATTAACCTTTAAATTTCCACTTGGAGCGCAAGTGATTTCATAATGCCGTGGTGTCTAAACTCACAGAATCACGGGCGCGCCACCTAGTGTTTCTGTTGCTTTAAAAATCGCAGTTAGGAGTTTAGAACACCATGGAATTACAATAAAACTCGCTTACTCAAGCTAAAACATATTAACCTTTAAATTTCCATTTGGTAAAATCATTTCATAATGCCGCGGTTTCTAAACTCACAGAATCACAGGCGCGCCACCTAGTGTTTCTGTTGCTTTAAACATCGCACTTAAGAACACCATGGCATTACAATAAAACCCGCTTACTCAAGCTAAATCGTATTAACCTTTAAATTTCCACTTGGAGCGCTAGTGATTTCATAATGCCGTGGTGTCTAAACTCAAAGAATCACTGGCGCGCCACTTTTTGTTTCTGTTGCTTTAAAAGTCGCACTTAGGAGTTTAGAACACCATGGTATTACAATAAAACTCGCTTACTCAAGCTAAATCGTATTAACCTTTAAATTTCCACTCGGAGCGCTATTAATTTCATAATGCCGTGGTGTCAAAGAATCACGGGCGCGCCACCTAGTGTTTCTGTTGCTTTAAACATCGCACTTAAGAACACCATGGCATTACAATAAAACCCGCTTACTCAAGCTAAATCGTATTAACCTTTAAATTTCCACTTGGAGCGCAAGTGATTTCATAATGCCGTGGTGTCTAAACTCACAGAATCACAGGCGCGCCACCTAGTGTTTCTGGTCCTTTAAAAATCGCACTTAAGAGTTTAGAACACCATGGTATTACAATAAAACTCGCTTACTCAAGCTAAATCGTAGTGACCTTTAAATTTCCACTCGGAGCGCAATTAATTTCATAATTCCGTGTATTACACTAAAACTCGCTGCACGCCTTGCCTTTTTTTAAAAATAGTCACCCTTGAAATATGTTAAGTTGCTTCTTAGTGATTTCTCTTCAGGCTTTTTTCCGGCGTTCCATTCCTTGTTCTTGATTTCTATACAGTCCTCTTGCAAGAATGTTACGCCGGAATACTAATGGCAAAAGTGAAACTCACCTTTTTCCCCACAAGCAGCTATTGATCAAAAGACTCCCTTAACAATGATTTCCACTCCCATACCTAATTTTCTAAAATCCTTAATACATAGGTTTTCTTGACTGAATAAAGAGTTAAATAGCGGCAGCGGCGAGATTTGGTAATTTTTGGCGGGCTTTGGACACGTTTTGGCGGGATGGCGATTTCACTATTCAGGGCGTACCCAATCGATGAAAATCGATGATCGGAAAAGCAATCGATCAATCGATGCCAATCGATGCATGTCAGTTAATTGGCATCGATTGGTATCGGCCAATCGATGACCAATCGATAATCACACAAAAGTGTTCATGAATCATCGATTGTCATCGATTGGGGTTTAATATTTTCTCTGATCAAAAAGATTACTTCAATGTATCACATCAAAACGAAGTTATTTCGTACGACATTTGGTCCATTTGACAATTTTAACTACGCAATGGTTGCGTCGTACCTAGATCCGATGCAAAACATTTAATTCATTTTTCTTAGTTTTCCAACAGGTCTCTGCCCACACGCTGAGAACATGGAATTGTCAGTAACAGTCAGTTCTATCCAGAATTCTGAGAATTACACCGAGCTGAAATCGCGTGTGACGTAGAACAGCGTACAACAGAGTCAAAATACAACAATCAACTCAACTATGTGTTGCTTTGGAAGTTTTAAATCATAACATAACTGTAATTAAACACAGTAAAACATGAATAAAATAAATTCACAAATGATTACGCATGTTCTGTATTTTATCTGAGTTTATTCATTCTAAGCTCAGCGTCAGCTGCATCACACATTAGTTTAATCTGGTTTAATCAGTAGCCTCTGTCAGCGCGTACTGCCCCGGTGTATAAGACTTGGCTCTTTCCAGGCGGCGGTGATTTTGAAACCAGGTGGATACCTGTAGAAGAAAAAAACAATATGTTTTAGTTATTATGAAATTGTTCCCATTATTAGCATAAATCCTACTTTTTTCAGTCTTTTTTTTTACACTCTGCGCAACAGTGACCCTGACCGCAACAATAGTCACTGGCATAATGCAAGCGCGCACAGACACTTGGGTAACACCAACTCACCCACGTGTAGCGAAAGTGTAGCCAGTGTAGCTAATTTTTCAGTCATGACTTCAATAATCAGAATTTCGCTTCTGGTGATCCTTTTTCTGAATTCCTGTAAACTGGACTTCAAAGTTGCAAACAGTTGACACTTTTGGCCACCCCGTTCAAAATTTATACGGCCCGTTTACACAGGCGATTTTGGTGCAATTTATGTCGCGATTTCCACTGCGTATTTTCTCGCGATCGTGCTGCAACGAGTTGATTTTTATCACTAGCTAGAATGTCTACGAAACGTGGTAAATGCGTAAACACGTCTTACAAAAAAAGATGATTTCGTTTTCGTCGTAAGGTCACAACGCCTTGTGATAACAGGTAGAATTTGAGTTGCAGCGCGACCGAGACAACAATGACCAAAAATCGCAACCGAAACCACGACAACACAAAAATCGCCTCTGTAAGTAAACTGTAAGTGTTTTCACGTTATGTGCTAGTTGTTTGGGGTTCAAAGTTCAAGTTTATTGGTTTTTTTAATAAAATCAGATTGTTGTAACTTTCATCGAGCACAAACCAATTAATCGATTGATATTGATAATCGATGACAATCGATGCCAATTAATCGATTGATATCGGCAATCGATGACAATCGATGCCAATCGATGACAATCGATAATCACACACACCTGGACGATCGATTGTTCATCGATTATCAATATCAATCGATTAATTGGCATCGATTGTCATCGAATGCCATCGATTCCCATCGATCATCGATTTCATCGATTGGGTACGCCCTGACTATTCGACCGAATCCATTTGATCGCTTGGTCTCTGTGTTTTCTGCCTCTACTATGACATCTTCATCTACTAACAATAGTATTCCGCAACCCTTCGTCATTAAATAACGGAATTTTTTTATGTAGCCCGTTTGCACACGCGTTACATTATCAAGTTAGCAGCAGATCATGCATAATAGTCACCAAACTAATGCAGTCGGATTAGAAGATCTAACGTTTTCAACATCAAAATGCCTACCAGACTGCCGATGAATATTACCAGTTACACGTTTATCGCAATATCGTTAGGCTGAGAAACATTTTGAAGGCATAGGAAGACCGTCTTCTTCTCGTAATGTCATAAATATACCGACGCACACACCGTCCTTTACGTTCATCTCAAGAATGCAATCCTGGCTTTTCATGTATTCGACCAGAGGTCAAATCATAATGTCACACTACTTCCATATAAAGAAAAAGTCAATTATTATTTCCATTGTTTTTGTTAAATTTTTAACTATAGTGCGTTGAATGTACTTTTTGTAACATTCGATCAGAGAGATGCCATAAAAATACAAACACAACGCACCAGCGCGTGCGTGACACCCGATTCACTTCGGAAACTGCAGTTTAGCAAGCTCACGCCAAAGAAATTCGTTGAATCTGCGCACACAAAGCCGCGGAGATCAATGATTGCAATCTGCTTTGGCATCCATCTTTCCTTTACGATGAGTAGTATGCTGTGTGTTCAAGGACTGCGGGTTTTACATAATAAAGATTTTGCATCAACGCTTTTATCTAGCAACATTCGCCCGATTCTATTTGAGTTCTGCGACCTTCAATACGTACATTCAATACAATATGGAACTGCGCTACATCTTACTGAATACTGGAAAAGACCAGAAAAACAACGCTTGAGTCGTAAGCCACGCGCGATCATTTTGAATAACGCGTGAGTTAAGAACGCAAATCTCTGGCAGATGCCGCCTTAATCCTTTTAACAAATGTGACGTTTTATCGAATAACTGACCACTGATTATTGGACCGAAACTAATTGCTCTTCGCAGTTGGAAGTTTATTGCTTGTCACTCAAACCCTAGCGTCCTTAACAACGCCAGCGTCCTGTGGTGTGCAAAAAAAAAGTCGTAGGCGGGTCCTTATGCACGTGGTTGCAAACAAAGTATCTCATAAACGTGATGACGAAGTTGAATTCTCTGGGATTTATTTCTATAAGAACTAAATTGCAGCTTTATTTTGAGGTAACTTTTATGTTGTACATAATATAATATAGTATAATATACTATCATGCTACTGAAAGTGAGGGAGATAGCGCTTTATTATCTGGGATATGTCACAATGTAAATAATTCTCTTCTTAACCGATTTATTGTAGGGAGAGATGGAAGTGCGACTCTGTTATCCGAAAGAAAAATGCATATTATTTTACGGACATTAACAACTCTAAGTAAAATTAATTCTTTATTAACGTTAATACTCTGAATAGTCTTTTATCTCAGTTTTCTCAGGCCGAGTGGGCCTGGTTAAGTGGACCCCGTCTTGTCTTATTAATTGAACGTCACGATTAAAAATGAAACAACTTTCGATTAAAAAAAAAAAAGATGAAAAACACACACTACTCGATCTTCAAAGACCGACAGTTATGCTGATATAGAAACCCTTATTAATGAAATTTAGAAAAGATCATGTTAATCTAGTGTAATGCAACTTTTATTTATTTACATATTTATTCATTGAATTTCGTATTATTCACTATTGTTTATTCAAAATATTTCCCCAATTCTCATTGGCTAAAAGCCGCACACGCATAATTCAATTTCGTTGTAAAAACTAAAATGGTGGACACTTCACTTGTTTCAAGAGTAAGAGCTACAGCTGGAACTAGGCGAAATAATGGCTAAAAACATAGCAAAAACAGCAAGAACACAACTCGGATGGCGAAATCTGCTATTTGGAGAATATTTGCGGAGCCGGACAAACCTAAACGTAAACTATCGAAGATAAACTTAACATCGATGCAGGTAAGCTTGTTTTAGCTATGTTTTCAAACTAGGAATTATTTTGAATGAATAATAAAGCAATTAATGATTTCGGCTTTCGTTGGATATGAAGAATTAAGCAGATCTCGGAGGGTGGTACCCACCCCAGCCTTTGGCCTCGGTGGATAACACCATCCTCGTTCTGCTTAGTTCTTCATATCCTACCACCCTCATTCATTAACTGCTAATTATTCGATTCGACTAGTTTCACCTCTTGATTTATTTTCCTTATGTAAAATGTTTTAATATGTACCTATGAAATCTTTGAAACTTTTCGTTAACTCGTTTTAGTCAATAATATTAGTAACAAGGATATGAGATAACCTGTGAGCAATAAGCTCGGCCTTTAGCCAATCTCTTTGGAAGATCTGAGAAAAATAAGATCAAGAAGATCACTTCGAGTCTTTCGTTCCAACAACTGTTTTACAAGCGGACTCAATTTGGTAGAGGCATTTACGGTTAACGGTAAATATTTTGAAGCAGATCGATTGTTTTGAAAAAGTTCAAATGTTTCCATCATCGGTGTAAGCCTCCAAAGTCCTTTCCGGGGTGGAATAAAGGCTGAAACAGCGTCAATAAGCCACGAGACAAGAATCGGAAACTCGAAAACTTGAAAGCGAGAATTGTTTTTGGCTGTTTTTTTTTTAAGATTGCCGCACAGCTACAAACTTCTATTTTCAACACCCAACGAATAAAAGGTTTTCTTTTTTTTGGCAGTTTTCTGACTAACGGTTAACGCCATTGAGATCCAGTCTTAAAGTTTTGTATCACCTTGGCCACAGGCTACCCAATGTAAGAAATAGGACTGTTGGAAGTAATAAGTAACCAGTCACAACAAAAGGGCAATAGGCCAATTCTGTGTTATAAAAACCCTCACTTTCAAAATGAGACTAAGTGCACAACCTTTCAAGTGAAAATGAGAGGATAAAGCTCAGAGAATGAATCCCCCATATAGGCCCTATACTCATCGTAATCCCTCTAAAGATATATTTAGATCTTCTCTGAGATCTGTTGTTCCCAAGAGGGTTGAGTGATATCCAATCATATGTCCTTAATTTTACCAATGTTGACAGGTGGGCGAAGGCCCACGCAATGCATCGCGACGTTCGCGAATCAATTGTTACGTTAGCGGAACACGTAGGTTAGGTTAAGAAAACTGCAGCCATAGGTAAACGAATCGAGTGTATACTTTTTGAGGCCGAATGCGACTTCCGGGAAGTGAGTGTACTAAGGGCAAAGAAAAAGTACAGAGGCATAGACTGTAAAGCTTTAAATAGTTATAACGAAAGAACCACTGGACATCGGGGAGCGAGCAGCAACATAATCAGGATTTAAGGGAAATATATAAGGGGCGAAGCATTCTCGAATTCATCTCTTTTTACCACAATGCATTGCATTTAACCACACTTTTTACCACAATGCATTGCATTTAACTAGAGTGTATTGCTCCACGAACAAGTCAAATAAAAACACGGGGAAGTTCTCATCGTTCGCTGCCCAGACTCAGAGTTTTCTTTGTAGCAAATTTTCTACAGCTTTTCAGGTAAATGGAGAAACCAAAGAAACTAAAATCACTACTAAAAGGTTGTTTAGCTGCTAGAAAAGGCTTAAGACTTTAAAGAGGTCAAAGAAACGGAAACGGAATTAGAGCTTAACAACTGCATCTGAGATCAAATTAATTCTGTGTAAACCACACCGGAAACCACAAAACAATTACGCAATGCCTCATGACAATGTCAATGTATGACTCCCTCGAGACTCATTAGAGCAGCCAAATAGACGATATTCGTATTCCCCGATGGCCCTGGGACGGGAGACTTCACAGCATGATTGCGAGGCTAAAGCGGGGAACTTTTTGGCAAAAACACAAAAAAAACATTGGTTAGTCGCGGCTGAATCGCTGCAAAACGACAGATATCAGCAAAAACCTGCAAGATTTAAAAGCTGAAACCTTACGGGTAAGCTAAAGGGATATCTGTTTCAAAAAACAAAACTGTGGGAAGAGCTGGTCGTCCTAACAGCAAAATTTAAAAAGCCACGAAGCAAAAAGAAGTCCGAAAGAAGAAACAAGAAGTAATCAAGAAAATGGTATATTGTGTCAAAATGTCAATACTCGAATCCTTTTTATAACATTTTATTCTTATTATTATTCTTTTTCTCTTGTGTGTATCTGTAGTGTGGAGTTTAAACTGCTCAGTATTATCGTCTGCAGCAAACTCTGTGTTCAACTGCGTGCACGTTTTTGTACTATCACACAGTTGTTATCGAACATAATGTAAATTTAAATTTAAAAATAAACTTTACCGATTCATCTTTGTTCAAACTGGTTTAACTTCCTTAAAATGCACATGGACTGTGTACAGAACGCTAAGCCCCGTCCTGATAAGTAATTATCCACTGAATGAGTCGTTTGGTTTACTTCAAATACACAAGATTTTGCATCCGCTCTGTTAGAAAATTTCAACTGTTAACTTTATCGCAGGCTTTCGGTAAATTACGTCCATTTCAATAAAAGGTGTTCTTTAAAAAGTTTAAAGGACACTGAAAATTACAATTAAAATGGCTTTGGGGATTTGAGAACATCTCTGTTTATATTAAATTATAAACTCGCTCACCAAGCACTCTTCTCATCAACATAATTATGGTTAGGATCGCTGTTTTTCTTGGTAATGAGGAGATCTTCCTTTTGTTGTTTGAATTAATGATCTCTCAAGTATTTAAGCCCCTCGGAACTTTACAATGTTGAAAATTTTCCTTAAATTCGGCAAACTCAGCCGCAGTTTTCTCATATTTGTTTGTCCTCTTGGCGAGAAGTTCCCCGCTTGAGCCTCGCATTCACGATCAAGGCCTACTCGTCCCAGGACTGTCGGAGAATACGAATACTGTCTATTGAGATTTGCTAAGTAAAAAACAAAATACTCCATGCACTGCAAACCTTCGAGTTAGGAAAAACGAAAACCCTTGTTGTTTTGAATCATTCTCTAAAGCACGTTTCACACTCACGAGCTTACGAGTCGTGTTTAGCCTGTCAACACTTTATTTCAAACTTAATTTCTTAAGCGAATCTTCCAGATCTTCTGACGATTTTCTGTTTCTCGATGCTAATGTCGATTGATACATGCTCAAATAAAGAAAGGCTCTGAAAAAACGGTTATCATTTCGCATTAACAGAGGATAAACCCTCTTTATTCTCTCTTGTTTAGCATTCATCACAACTCTCGCACTCTTGACACGCTTTTGGACTTTCACTCCTCTACGAAACTTCCACGCAACACCTGAGGAAATATTATCAGCGGGAAAATCGATACGTTCCAAAAATAACTTTAGAGGGAAGGGCCTATATGAGGGATTCATCCTCTGAGCTTTATCCTTTCCTGATTTGCATGAGAATGAAAAATCATTTCCATATCAAACGCTGAGCATGCGCACTTAACCTCGTTTTGACACACAGGCCCGGGGCAACACGGAAATGGACTATTAATATTTGGAACTTTATCAGTTTATGCAAATGTCCCAAAATCGAATCATCACAGCAGCAGAGGACGACCTAACCGTTAAAAAGGGCTCTGTCACTAGGATATTCCTATTTATAAAGTAACTAAGATAGCACACGCCTTCTGATTGGTTAAAACTCTATGGTTTATTGTGCTGGTAAACTCATAGAAAACTTTGAGTTATTTTATAAAAGCAAAAGACCACACTTTCTATGGCGTGATAACCCACTTGGGATGATGGCAGAATACTCGAAAAGCAAGTTGTAAATCACTCGTCTCGGCTGGTGAATTACAAGCTTTTCTCGTGTTCTCCCAACATCCCGCGTGGGTTATCACGCCGGTAAACCCATAGAAAGTTTGGTCTATTGCTTAAATATTTCACGTCAATTCTGTTTTTAGTCATGACCTAAGCACAACATCATAATCAAAATTTTATCAGGGAGCACTACCCATAATAATTTTTTGGCGAGTTTTGTTGTGTTTAGTTTCCACTGGTACGTATTGCAAATCTTTTGCCTCGTCCCAACTAATTAAGTCATCAATCTTGGTCTGTTCCTCAACCTCTGACGCCAATTCGTCCCAACGCTTTTTACGCAGTTTATCTAGGTAACTGATTTCCGTTTTGATCAAGTGATTGCAAACATATTTAAAATTTGAGTTCAAATCATTCCTAATGGAATAACCTTTAGCAAATGTTTTACCCCAAATCAGCTGCGTTTCAGTTCCATAATTGATAAAACACAGTTGTTCAAGCTTCAATCTCCTTTTACGAAAAGCAGACAGGTCCTCGTAAAAGCCTGAACCTTCCATTTCTACCTTTCTCCAAAAAGTTGCATTGAAATAATTAAATAACAAAACGTCTGCCTTATTCCACCGTTTTATGTTTTCCTGAACTCTGTCACTTAGGTGAAAAGCCTTTTCTTTGTCTAGTCTTTCGTTGACCTTCACATACAAAATATCTTCTATGTCCCAACCCAACAGTCGCTTCAACAATACTAATGATTCGTCAAAGTAATCCATAATCATAACCAAATCAAACTCTTTGTTTAAAAACTTAATGTAATCGGTAATAGCTGTATAATTTTGGAAACATCTGAGGCTTAAGCCCAAATCAAACATCATCGGGTTTCTTAAAAAGAAACTTTTCACTACAAATTTACCGGAGGTGTAATAATATGAAGACGGTCTTTCTAGAAATTTTTCCAGTGCAACGACGGGATCTATTCCTAGGCCAAATTCTCTTCCCAGATGGTAATAGTTGAAGGTAGACTCAAAATTGTCCACCGGATTTCTAAGAATTGTGACGTACTTGCTAGTTTCCGGAGGAAAAAGCCAGTTCAAAGGTTTCTTGTTAAATCTTGTATGGCTGCACAAAATGTTAGGCTGCCTGTGGATAGCAAGGGCGCTAGATATGCGGAATCTTTGTGGCCACTTTAGGTGATCATAATCAGGTCCAAGAACAAAAGTAAGATTTCTCCTGTCTCCATAACGAAAGAGGATGTTGACGAAAGTGCTCGAACCAGTTTTGTGCGTCTTAAGGAACATTATGTGATGAGAAGGGAGACCTCTTGATGTCACATGGAGATCATTTCTATGTCTGCAGCTGGAGTTACTGAATAGCAGATAAGAAACAGAGTGACTCTAAGTACTTAATCCCTTTTGATCAATTAGAAATTGCTAAAAAATCATAACTTGCAAACAAGTTGATAGGCTTTACAATACAACATAAAAAATGACAAAATAAATTATAAGTTACTTAAAATTGAAAAGACACCTATTACTGAATGTTCGTTTCAAACAAAGCAAGATCTAATTATGCCCTCGAGGACTAAGTAACCTTTTCTCCTTGATAAAATGTAGTGGATGATATAGATCGGGGTCTTTCTTGATATGGTTTAAAAATCTAGGACACAATATCCTTAATGGGTTGAAAATAACGTAGTCACAGCCATATTTGCAAGCATGTGGTCTACAAAACCTATCAATGGGACTAAGATATTTACACTTCGATGTGCTTACCCAGACTTCAATAGCGTACGGAAATAATGGAGTTCTTGGGTTGACTGGAATGCTGAGTGTCAAGTCATCCGATATTAAAAAAGCAAATTTCTTTCCAGCCACACAGCGCCAATATCGTTAACCATGACGGAGAAAAGAATGGGGCCCAACACAGTCCCTTGAGGAGCAACCCTGTTAACCCTTACAAGCCCCATAGTTTTCCCATCTATTGATAATAAGTATTAATTGGTTGGCAGAATGCCATTGTTTCAGAACGAGTGGAAAGTTTTAATGAAAATTGAGTAATAATTTTTCTTACTTTACTTCACTGGGATTCATCCGCCACAGATGCGTCAAATGATATGTAGTAAAAATTGTGAACAGTGACAAAACACAAAGAATGGCTAATTGGCCATGCTGACTAGAGATCATCTCGTCTCTGCTCTCGACCCAAGTCACCAGTGATGCAAAAACATGCAGAGCTCCCTGAAAGGTGGATAAAAAAATGATGCTTATGATTCCCCGGGAAGCTATATATTTTGCCAGGAGCCGATTAACCGAAGCATTCATCTGTGCAATTGCCTTGAGTCAACCCTTCCCTGTTTTTAGAACTGTAAATTCTAGTGCAATGGCGGCTTATACTGACGTTTACACAGAACCACAGGAAAAAAATGGTAGCCGAGGGAGAAGTCTTTTTCTTTGCTCCTTTACCTTTTTACTTTGAAAATATGACCTCTGCTCCTTCTCTTTTTACAACCGGGGAAAACTGGTTTCTAGTAAACATGGATTTGATATTTTATCAGACTGAAAAAATAGTTGCTTTGTTAAGCACCTAAAAATTGAGCCATCTTTCATCCTATACCTGTAATGTTGTTTTTCTGCCGATTACAGAGTATAAAAGAAGTTCCGAGAGGATAACAAGCCCGGTCTCGCCTTTGCGAAGTGTTGAGTTATCTCTTTCCCAAGAAATTCATGAGATTTTTGTATCTCGTTCCTTTACAGTCGGGGTTGTTTTGGTCATTTTCCCAGTTTGAAGAAACTCAAATGAATCTGAACTATTTCATAATTTTATAATTTTAGCAAGTTACTCGAATATTACCATATTGTTATAATTATTTTTATCAAATTATCGGTTGTGAAGGGGCTCATATGTAAGAACCTTTAAGGTGGCTCCATCATTTGCGCTTTGAGCTACTACGAACTTTTCGTCATAACTTTCTCGCTTTTAACGCGATAGCTCCGAAACTTTGCAAAGAAAAACAGATATCATTTATCAGTAATACGATATAATCCGATTTCATTGCTGGTTTATTCATTTTTTGCGAAATCAGCACTTAAAATGCCCCTACTTTTCAAAGAAGATCGCGTCTAGTAAAAAATATTGCCGATATTTTCTACTAAAATTTCTGATATCGTCTTTTAGTGATATCATAAACATTCCAGAGAAATTTCAGGGAAATTGTTGAAGCAGGAGTCCGTAACTAAGAGTCATTCAAAATTCAGCATTTGAAATTAGTTTGGTATTGGTATTTGAGATCAGACAGAACTTTCGAGCACCTTTGTTCAACAAAGTAATGACTACGAAATTAGCACGAGCTGCAGTTCTGCGAGGAATTCGCACCTCAGCTGGAGGACGAACGATAATGATGTTCATGTCTGCGAACCGAATTATATCACAGTGGAAAATAAAAATAATCGCAAACAATAAACTTACAACTCTGAAAATTTTCTTGACTTCTTAATTCAATGGCTGAATTGTAATTTCCCTGATTATTATATTTTGCCTACTGCCTCCTGTGCTCATTTTGTAGTCATAAACAAAGGTGCACGACAGTTCTATCTGAGCTCTGATACAAGGAAGCTTACAAAACCGATACCTTTTTGTAAAAATTGAGTACCTTTTAAAGAATAGCCCGATCGGCAATCGGCATATGTTATAAGAATAAAGAAGCACTGAAAGTACTTGTCCCGAAAATTAGAACTGGTGGCTCGTTCTACCGTTCTACTTCAGAGCAATTTATTTGAAATTCCAAAACAATTTCAAAGCTAAATTATGAACGACTTTTAGTTACGGACTTCTCTTCCAGCGATTTCTCGGGCATATTTTATGTCGGTGAGGTATAAAATTTCCCTTTATTCTCACTGCTGACCCTTTACAGCTTCACGAGATCTTTGGGATAACGTGTTTCTAGAGGTAGAATTGACTGGGATCGGAACTGAGGCTATCATCGTTTATTTTCACCTGTTACTAAACTACTAACTAGAAATCTAGTATGGCCGTTTCACTTACCTGATGAGCCAGAGCAAAGAGGTGCCACAAGCCTAGTCTATGACTAACTTGTTAAATTGCCCGTTTTCTCACCTGTATAAATTTATGTGAATGATGATTTTTTCACCCTGTAGTTATCAAAACTGATAACCTGTATAAAAAGGAATTGCCAAGAAACGCTCAGACGTTTTGAAAAAATGTAGAATCCTGTAAGGATCGTTATCAGCAGCTGGCCAACGCGCATTATGTAAATTTTACAATTACACCTTTGGAATCTATACTTGCCACGTTTCAATAAAAAGAAGTTAAAAAAACTTAGAACTAAATCCAAAGACGTTTTTAGCATCGCAGGGCGGGTATTATCCAAAAAACAGCTGTAAAAGCATCGATCATTTAAGTGCAACATGGATTCTGTAGCCTCATGATCTTATTTTGAATTAATGTTATTAATGAGCATACACCAATGAATACGCAGAGATATTGTTTTGTAAACATTTTTATTCAAAACCCATTTGGCCATCCCAATAAAATGTTTCGTTTCCCATCGCCTGACCGACCCATTTTTTTCCAAAAATAAAAAAAAAAATTCCTGATTCACTAGTCAAAGAAGCAAGTATTTTAATTAATTTTAAAAGCACACGATCTTGTTTTCTTAACAACAATTGGCATGATGTGATGTTCTTGTTTTTAATTAACATCGATACTACGCTTTTTTTGGTTTAGATATTTGATAGTCGAAAAGACCACGTTTTCGAGTTGACTTTGTAACCAGGCTTTCTTACTTAGCAGCCTGGCCTTCTCTGGAACCCAAACCTTTTCAAGTGTTCATTCTTTTTTTTGTTTTGGCCGACCGACCGACCCACCATCAGAAGAGACAGGGCGATGGGAAACGAAACATTTTATTGGCATGGCCTTTGTTTATTCTTCCAAGAATTTCGCGTAACACTTACTGGATTGGGGATCCGTTAACGCAAGTAACATCGGCTAGCTAAGCACATGATTAAATCCAAAACAAAATCCATCTCAAGTCTGGGTGCATTTTCCAATTTTTCTAAAACTGCACGTTCAATCTATAATTTTCTCAAAATTCCTGCATATTTGTTTTGTTATGGAGCTTGGGCGCAGAAAAAGTCAGCAAAACTCCAGAATATGCGTGCGTGCACAGGTAAAACTGGTTTATCTAGTATGAAACTTGTCTGACTCATCCAAATCGCTGGATGATCGGCAGATTAAAGGGGCTATGTCAGCTGGAGAGCATGCGCTCTGAGGTTATGCAAATTACTTTCAAATGTCAAAATTCTATTGTTTTTAACGCGTGACTTTCTCCATGATGTTCTCTGTCACGCCCAAGGCTCCGATTTAGAGAGGTTAACAAGCGAAATGGGTTTAGATAAGGGATATTTCGATAGAAATTACGGAACGTTTCTTCTCTGGTTATGCTAGATCAAGAATAAAATTGTGACGACAATTTTACTTGTAGTTTTGAAGTAAAAATGCATGCCATTCATAAAATAGAGCGCAAACAAAAATTCAACAACAACATACATATTGTCTTATTCAACAAAATAAATCGAAGTTCTATTTTACAAACGAGCTACAAAAGACGCTAGACCGAAGATAAAGACCAAGACTGTTTCAAATCATTAACAATTAGACTTGTCTGTCGCTAGTGATTTTATAATTTAGATGCTGATAGAACAAGAGACATCAAGTCTTTGTTTTGATCTTAGGGAAACATACGTTATCGCGCAAAATTGTTCGATCGTGCCGAATCACTGCGACGTCGAGAAAAGCAGAACCAAGCATCATTGGTATACTACTCCACTATAAGCAGTCCGTTGATAAAAAGGGAAAGTAAACTCTGCTATTTTCCAAAAATATGCTCGAACACAAACAGTTCAAAAACATGGCATTTACAGGATCTAACTCGTACTAAGGTGCCTCTCTAAGTCCGTTGAGAACAATCTGGACGAGCAAACGGTCGTGTTTATCTTTGCCGTAAATCCAGATAAATACAAGAAGGAATCTAGCCGAATTTTATAATGTTTCCTTCGCCAGGAGTTAAGTTTCGTCACGAAACTCATGTCCTGATGCTCTTGTAATCGTTTACAAAAAACGGCCGCCGCCAACTCGATAGCCGCTTCATTATATGTCCACATAATTTCAGCACAAGAAAAATCCAAGAGCCAGCAGCCTCTAAAACAACTCAATAGAAAGGTTCTGTGAACTATAGGGAAGATTCCATCAAAGATTCCATCACTCTTTGTGGAGTAGCCGTCATTAACTCTGCCATTACAACGGCCGCTGATAAGAGGACACAGTAAATCCACGTAAAAACATTCCACAGGCAAACCATTTCAAAATAACGCCAAAAAATTATTCTGTAATCACCATAGAACGATTCTTAATACAAAACTTCGCTAACTATCGAACGATGGCTGAGGTTTAGACAGATAAAAACAGCCTTCCAAAATCTCCGACAGAACTTGAAAAAGTCGGGCCGACTTTTTCAAGTTTGTTTTCATTGGCTCGCGCATGCGTGTGGGGTGACATAGCCCCTTTAAGGTGACTCGACCCAGTTTTTTTGGGGGGGTACCATCCTACTTTGAAGCTCTCTGGTATCCCCACCTTTACTTTTATCGTAAGTCTAACACATAGAATGGATAACATATAGATCAATCTACAATATAACATAAAATTTTTGGCGATCGGAGTAAATATCACGTGGTTAGAATGCCACGCCCCTTTGAGGTCTGAGTCGAAAATCTGCTGTTGCCGGCATTTTTTCGTGAAAATCTCTCGGCTACACATAGTGCGCATTAGTGCCTTGCGCCGAACAGAGTTTAACCAAAATCGCAAAGACCCAATTCGAGAAATCGTAGTTTTTTTTCCTTCAAATTTTTCAGGGCCACAATTGATTAACTAACTATCCGGACTCTGAATTTCATGGTCATTGAAAAACTGTGACATTACCTTCTATAAGCCCAAACTTGAGTAAGTATTGAAGATTTTTAGCGTTTTGGCTGAGTTTGTGCTTTGGGAGTTGTCTATTGTTTCTAGTCTGTCATTATACAGCATTTTTGTTCAGCACGCGTGCAATGACCACGCTTGGCTGACTTCCGAATGCTCACCGAGATATGATAATTTAGTATAAGAAAATAGAAGGGATAGACCTATTTGGCTAACTCAGTGTTGTACCCAATTCAAACCCTTTGGGAATAAAACGTTTTGTTTCAGGAATTTCTATATCATTTAAATGTGAATGCCACATTATAATGCAAATACAATACACAAAGAATCTTATCCCCGGGAGAATTGGGTACAACACTGAGTTAGCCGAATAGGTCTATTCCCGTCACGAGTTTGTTTAATTATTGGCTTGCATTAAACCCATGAAAAAATGATATTTTTTAATAGTAAGTAGATTTAGTGTGTAGCACTTCTTGATTTTTTTGCAAAGGCACAAGAAGCACGAAAATTGATTAAAAATTGTGAGTTAAACCTCTATGTATCACGCGATAGCCTGTCCCACTGTACCAAAATTATCTTATCATAGTTATCATAGTTTATTAGTTATAATCCGTGTAAAGTTTGCTTATCATTTTCGCATAAATTATGACCTAAATTTGGAAACCGCTGAATTTCTCGAATTGGGTCTTTGCGATTCTGGTTAAACTCTGTTCAGCGCAAGGCACTAATGTGCACTACGTGCAGCCGAGAGATTTTCACGAAAAAATGCCGGCAACAGCAGATTTTCGACTCAGACCTCAAAGGGGCGTGGCATTCTAACCACGTGACATTTACTCCGATCGCCAAAAATTTTATGTTATATTGTAGATTGATCTATATGTTATCCATTCTATGTGTTAGACTTACGATAAAAGTAAAGGTGGGGATACCAGAGAGCTTCAAAATAGGATGGTCCCCCCCCAAAAAAAAACTTGGTCGAGTCACCTTAAGGGAACTTGAAGATGTCGGCAGAGTCGCTTCCTCTTTCCCGACGCATCTAGGAAAGATCGAAGCGACTCTGCTAGCAGGGTACGCGCAGTCTAACACAAGTCCACAAAAATACATACTGTATTAAATTCATCTATTAAAGTCGCGGGTTAAAAGTTGAGCATTTTAGAGACCATAATAGTCGAGCATTTTAGAGTGCTTAAAAGTCAAGCATTTTAGAGTCCTAAAAGTCGAGCATTTTAGAGTCCATAAAAGTCAAGCATTTTAGATCCCTTTAATTACCAATATGCTTGAGGCGAGTTTTCGACCCCGTAAAAGACGTGCATTCTAGACCCCTTTTCAAACTCCTTAAAAGTGGTGTATTTTAGATTCCTAGCAACTTAGACCCTTCTACTTCATTTATGTGGAGCACATTTTTGGAGTCCGTTGAAGAAGAATTATTATAGTTTTAACCTATTTTATACAATGAAATTAAAGCGAGAAATGATGATACAATAACAAAAATACTGTATCTAATATATACTGTGTGTCGTCTCGCCACCCCATTTTTAGTTTTCTTTTCTTTCCTGGACTCGACCATAAGTGGTCACGTGACACAGATATCTGATTTCTTACCTTACTGGAAAGTTAAGGTTACCGATTTTTCCGAGGTTGCCAAATTTTGGAAGGTTCTGATAAATTTTCACAAAGTTATGACATTATAAGATTTTATGCAAATTAGCCTCAGGCCATGCCTTAACATGCTTGAGAAGGCAAAACCATGATGACAAAACTAGTGAGGGTCAGCGGGATCTTTAGTAGACCTGGATCAGTAACATCTTCAGTACTGACCAATTACTAATTAATCTTCAGTACTGACTAATTAAGAGTCTATACTCGAAGTCTATCTGCTCTGTCAGTATTGGAAATAACAAAACGCGATCTTTTCAATACGCAAGAGGAGTGCGGCAAGGCTGCATTTTAAGCCCTCTGCTCTTTAACTTATACCTTAACGATCTAGCGTTCTCATTTGACAATGTTTTATCAGACCCCTTCGTGTTACCAAATGGCACCAGACTCAACTCTCTCCTTTACGCAGATGACTTGATAATATTATCGCGATCCAAACTTGGTCTACAAAACTGCCTTAACGTACTATCTTCATATTGCAACTCATGGATGCTTAGAATAAATCCTAAGAAAACCAAAATAATGATATTTCAACGATGCACTCGAAAATGTGAACATAACTTCCGCATAGGCAATGAAGTAATCGACGTTGTCTAAAACTATACTTACTTAGGAACTCGCATTACATCTTCCGGAAATTTTACACTTTCGCTTGAACATCTCCGACAAAAAGCTCTTCACGCGCTCTTCAGCCTCAGGCGGCATACGGATTTGAATAGTCTTAAGCCCTCACTTGCGTGTAAAATTTTTGACTCTATGATTTCACCAATTCTAACCTACAACAGTGAAGTTTGGGGTGCTTTTGTTAAATCAGATTTTAAGTCCTGGGACAGCTCCGCAATTGAAAAAAACATTTGCAATTCTGTAAACGTTATTTACAAGTACATAACAAGGCATCCAACATTGCTTGTAGAGCTGAACTCGGTAAATTTCCCATGATCATTGATATAAATAAAAAGATTCTAAATTACTTAGACTATCTGAGAGGTAAAGATGAAGATTCTATAGTTAAACAGGCCTTACAAATTTCAGTTGACCTTCATCATAACGGAAAAACTAGCTTTTACTCTAATCTCATGAAAATGGTTGACTACTATGATTTAAACTATGACTTTTCCTGTAATTCATTGAGTGACTCAATAGTTAATAGGTATATCGGCATAATGAAAAATAAATACCTCTCTTACTGGAATCAGACCCTTCAACAATCACAAAAACTCTGTTTTTATTGTACAATCAAAGACGACTATAGCCCCTCGCCGTACCTAGTTTTAACAAGAAAAAACCCTTCGAGAAAAGCATTAGTTAGATTTAGAATAAGTAGTCATCAACTTAGAATTGAAACAGGTAGATACCAAAACATTCCTCGCCATGAAAGGATATGTCACTTTTGTACAAGTAACAAAATCGAAGATGAAAATCATTTCTTACTAGATTGTATGGCTTATTCTCAGATCAGAGACATATTTTTCTCCAAACTAGAAACTAAAATACCTGACTTCAAATCGCTTTCACACGATACTTTAATATCTCTTCTTATGAATTCTTCTGATTATTTAATTAACTGTCAATTAGTCTCATTTATCTTGCAATGCTTTGAATTAAGAACCAAATTAATATCAATGAATGAATGAATGAGAACTGTAACGTTTTGTAATGTTTTGCACGCACTAATTAGTTGAATTAGTACTTAAATTTAGACTAATAGCTTTTGCAATACTGTAATTCCTTTATGGTCATGCAAATAAAGCTTTTGGTGTTTTTTTTTTTTACCAAATTTTAAAATTGAAACAGGAAACTGATCCTTACGGCAGGAAGAGTGACAGAAAAAAAGAAAGAAAGAAAACAAAAATAAAATGGCATTAGAACCCGGTGGTATAAATCAACGTGATGAACTCAGTAAGTGACATTTATCTTTTTAGCAGCCTATCATTTTCTGTTTACCATGTATTCAAATCTCGCATGTGTAACCTAACGTTCGAATTCATCTTACATCTGTAGTCATTTTTCGTTCTTTTTTATCCCCCTGTTGAAGGTTTGTGTTGCAGACCGAAACATTGGCAATGATTGGGCAAATATAATTCATCGTTTCGATGATCAAAACTCCGTAACCTCCAAATGCATAGAAAACTGTTTTTTATTTGAAAGACTTACGCACAGCCAGCGATCGGCGTTATCGGTATGCCCCCGGGACCCCCCGGGGGTGTGCCCAACGCAAGGCCCTGGAAAGCCAGCTCTTTTTTGCGTATAATAAGCACCTTTCAACGCCCGGACTTACATAGAGAAAATATCAGTTTCTCGAGGAGAAGCACAGCCTTTTGGGAAGTTTACCCCCAGCTGAGCGCCCGGGGAACTCTCTATGATAATAGCGTATACGGCAACTGGCTCCGCTCGAAAGGGATAGCTAAGGTTTCAGTTATATTGGAGGGTAGCGATTTCAATACTAAAAGTATATATGAAAGGTTGAGAAAAGGACCCAAAAAGAAGGATTAAAAAACAAAATGCAGAGAAAATATCTTGGTTTTTTACCTATTCGTACAGTTTGAAAAACAGAAAAAGAGAGGGGCAGGGCATTTAAAGCAGTTTGAATGGATGCAAAGAAAAGCGACTTTTTTAAGAAACACCTTTTTTTAATGGAAAGTACACAAAAGAGGACACCTTTTCAGTCAAAAATGGTATAGACATGGGTAAAGAGTTCATTCCTGGGGCAGTGACTCCCCGTATAAAACTTTGTTAGGTACTCCGTGTCGTTGAGCGAGTCAATGTTGTCTTTGATATGCTGATCTGGAAAACGAATATATTTCAGCGAAACTGATCGATGAACGCTGAAATTCGTGCTCTTGTAACTAATTACTGAGATTTTAAGCATGTCCACCTACTCTCCTCTAACATTCCCCCAGAACAGTAGTATTCTTCCAATTTCATTGCGTAATAACAGAAAATCTGGTAAGCTGAGCAAATTTACCCTTTTGGAACTGAGTAGTTGAATGGCCTTGCTGCTGAATCTCCTGGCATACAAGGTAACGAGAGATTGTGTCTCACGTACAGCTTGTGCGCGTGCGGAGGTAGGGTGGAGCAAGGAGTCGGGGTGTGGAATTAGGGTTATGAATGTTGCTGACGCTAAGCGTAAAAGACAACCGAAAGAAAAACAAAGTTTCAGCTAAATTTAAATCTAGACCTAGACAGATTCTGCTCGGTAACTATTTAGCAACTTGTACGATTTTGAGCTACTTTTTCGATTCTGAGCAGCTTTTCGGAGAGTGAGCCACTCTCAAAGTTAGCACATTGTTGGCATATTTTCACTATTTTTAAATTACATTCACAAATAATTGATCTTTCAACACGTTTTCTTTGGAAATTCACGAGAAATTTCCAAGCACTACAAAATTTCTTGCGTTTCGATCGGTTGGGTATCACATGTTGATAGATTCCAAATACGTATGTCCCAGATGTGATTGCATTTCCATAATGGATGGGTATCCTATGATAATAGTCCAAATATGGTACAACAGGGCGTACATTAAAGGCTGCAAGCTGCACGCCTCTGCTGTCCTTTTCAGGTTCAAGGATTAAAGCCGAATGCTCTCTCACTGGAAGAGCTTAAGATGTTCTCTTTGTGGATGACAACATCGTAGCAAACTAGGAACTAGGAACCAGTCAGTTACATTTTCGCGTTGCGTGGACCTCTGCATTCAAACAGTTTTTCCCATTAGCGACAAAGCTTCCTGCCAATCTTGCAGCTGCTGACGGTGTTGTGAACTCGAGTGATACACGTTGCAGTAGTCTTAGGACGTCTCAGTTTCTTATTTTAGCTGATTATGTCTTTTTTCCTAGATCAAATAATGGCAACCAGCACGCCGGATCTTCGTCCATGGCTGCTGCATTTTATTTCTTAAACCGGAAGTGGAAGGTTGTCATAGTGTGTTCTGTTAGTCAATTCAGTTTACTTTCTCCCATATTTGACTAGTGATAAGTTAGAGCCTTTTTAAAGATTGTTGTTTACAATTATAAACGTTTCTATTGAATTTGTTGCCCACTACAAAACTTTAAGAAATAAACTCCAGAAGCCGCAGACGAAAAGATCCTGCTGGTTCTCAACGTTGGATCTCTAGTAAAAAAGATCTAATCAGCTAAAATATATAGAAAAAAAATTGAGACGTTATAAGACGCGATAGTTTCAGGCTGGGATAGTGTTAAACAAGAATCGCCGAAAGGCGATTTTTAACTGGGTTGCAAAGGGGCTATTTTTTCTGAAGGGAGGGGGCGGCTATACACACTCAGGCTACCACAAAACCTTGTCGGCAACCATTGCATGCGACAGAACCTCATATGAGACTGAAACATAAACTCATTCAGAACATTGTATCCTTTTGAAAGACTTTCGTAACCAAAAAAAAAAGAGTACCATTTTTAAGTGGGGGCTGTATAATAACTTTTAAATTCTACCATTATGAATAAAAATAAACAAGTTAGCCATTAATTCTAAGCAGGAAACAATTTGCATTATTTCCACGCACCCCTCCACCAAATCCCTCTGTGCCCCAAAATATAGCGTGACAGTATAACGTGACTAATTTGACGTAACTGGAAATTCCAAAAATTGTTGTCGTTCTACAAGCATAAAATGGGCCAGACTGAGCTGATTTACACTAGACAGAAATATTGTATTGTATGAAAACCAGAAGTATACTAAAACAGACAGTTAACTGCCCATTGATCCCGCCTGATCCAGGGGCCTCACTGACTGCACGGAGACTTTACTGCGCTTTTCACAAACATGCGAACTCTAAAGTTCAAAAGCCACCTTCACAATTGTGTTAATCGCTGCCGTCAATCACAATTACGATCACAAGCAACGAACCTTGAAACAGAGAAACACACAAAACGGATCGAAATCTACAAATCCCAAACCATGACCTTTTGAACCCGTAAAGTAAATTTTTGTTTCCTAAGAGGGCCGTTAAGATGATTGACAGCAGCAAAAAACGCAATCGTCGGTTTGCTTCTGAACTTCAGAATTCGCATGTTTGTGAAAAGCGCGATCCTAATTTGCGGTCCCCAGTTTACAAAAAAACGCACTATTTTTTCCACAAGATGAAAAATATTCAGTTTAAGATTTTCCTCATGGTATTTTTCTCTAACTTAAAGGAATAAAATCCTTTGCATTTTGAGACCTAAAAAAGTTTAAAGATTTCTCGCTCGCATGTCGCGTTCACCAGCACGCACTTCAAACAATGTAAATAGATGAAACGATCGATAACATATTTTTTACCTGATACCGATGCAAGTTAAAAATTCGCTCCAGTTCTGTTTGTCTCACCCAAGACGAACTTTTCTTCATGGAAGATAACTATGCCGCTTTATAACTCGTCCGAAGTTTTTGTGCCAGCTAAACAATATGGGAACACTATTCACAGTGACTCCTTGGATATTAAAAAGACTGAACGTGACGCACTATTATGCCTTTGTTTACTTCTGATCACATCTTCAAGCGAAGTCTCACTTTTCAAGCGATTCATCTCAATGCACAATAATTGTCCCTTATATTAGTTAAAACCGTATGGTTCATTTATACCAATGCTGTTTTTGCCCCACACATTGACTGTTTCGAGATAAATGGATTATACGCTTTTTTACTTCGGCGGAGCGCGAAGTAAAGGTTTCGCGACGCTCAGGAATGTATCAAAGTTACAATTTTTTGACAAGATTGGGCATGCAAAGTCTGTAGGTTTTCGGTTTTATTCGGCTATTTGACGAAGTGAGAGCCGAATTAATTCGAGATATCTCGAGATCACTTCGATTTCTTTGATTTATTCTTTAACTTTTTCGAGGAAGAAAGAATTATTATTTTGGCTTTCCCGGGGTTTGAACCGACTCACCTGTGTGACCCGTCAGATCAGAGGAGACTCTAAGTTGAGGGATTAGCCGATTGCGCTACTGCGACCCAAGGTAGTTTGGGATATGAAAAATAGTTATGAAATGATGCACTAGTTTCGGGACAAGATTGGGCGTGCAAGTTCGTGACTTTTCGGCTTGTTTCAACTATTTCACGAAATGAGACCGGACTACTTCGTGATATCTTGAGATCACTTCGAGTTTAGTCTTTAATTACTCGAGGAATAAATAGAGGATATCTCGTGGCCACGCGGAGACACGAAATTTCTCTTCGAGTGTTGAAAAACATTTCACGAGTGAGCCCTCCTTTCGAACTGTTTTATGATGAATTTAAAGTTACAAAATGCTGCAAAAGACATTTTGTCTTTGTTGAGTGTTACGTAATAAAATTGCTTTCATGCGTTGCGTGACTTTCTCGAACGTTCTCCACGTTTTTGGATTATCTATGAATAATTAATTAGGGCATGTTTACATTTCAGCATAAGTCAGCAGATTTGCATCAGTTACTGAAATCATAAAATACGTCGAAAAGCTACTACTATTCGCCTGCTGTTTAGTATTTTCTAGAACCTTATGTCAAAGGTATATAAGTTCCAAGCGAGTTCTTTTGAAGAACTAAGTTTTTTCCCACGAGCTGGACTGCTGTGTTTAGTCAAGTGTGACGAAGGTCGATTTTCAGGTATTGTGTTTACAAGTTCGCGGAAGCCGTAAGATATCTGAAGTTCAAGTGAGAGTTTGTTATTATTGGTAGAGGTTGTTTAGTTTTACTCAAAGTTCAAGTCAAGTTTGTGTTTGTGGATGCTGTGTTTTAAAGCTCTGTTAAGGGTATGTTCCTTTGGTGTTAAACTTCCTTGTCTTAATCCGACATCCCTGCGGGTTGATAGTCAGTGAATAATTATCCTCAAAACATTCGAACTCTTGACTTTCAGTTTTAGCCAATTCCATGCTCAACGTAATTGACTCCTTACCCATGCCTTACATATCTTTAATCAGTACATGAGACTGCTATGCTGTTTTTGAAGCCTGATGTGACTAAGAAAAATAGAGAATTGTTTTTTTTAGAAGGATTTGTATGGAGTCATCAGAGCATAACTGGGCTAATATCTCGGAGACAATTTGTCCCGAAATGCTAGTTTTTGGCAAGTAGGCCTCTTGGATGTTGCTCTTTTCAGAATATCCTGACAAATCCCATAATTTCACAGATTAACACTTTACTCTTACCATATTTGATTTCTTACTATTCCTCAGCATTTACAATTAATTAGTTCCACAAGCACGACGCCGAAGTGTACGCTCCGTAGCGTCTTGTTAAGTTTCCATTTTGCGGTGACTTCAGTTTACATCTCCATAAAATGGTAAAAGAAATATCAAGAAACATCACGAGAGCTGAAAACTTTCAAAGGCATGTTTCTGAAACTCGCTAATACTGACATCAATATAGCGAGCTATAGCGTGCTTGCTGAATGGGCGAAAACACAGAATTGTGATCACAAGATCACGTACAAATTTAATGATAAAAGCTTAGCAAGATACAAATACAAACAAAAGCAAACCCCCTGAAACCTCGACGTGGGCTACACTTGTATGCTCTATTCAGTCACCAAACCTTGTCAGTAATAGCTCCTATTTTCCTCAAGTCGCTCTCTGTGAAGCTCCCGGATGGGATGTCCCGGTGAAGCTTTAAACTTGTGTGCGAAATTCTCAAAGTCCCTATTTTTGTCCGTGTCTTCTTTATCCTCAGTATCCGAAATTTAGACCTCCAAAGTGGCATGTGTTGCATTAAATAGAAGGAAATATTTAAAGGAAAAGCCAGTCCTCTAACATGGCAAAGTTGTCACGTCCCTCGCTCATGGACGTGCGTAGTGCCATTGATCGGCAACTGAGTTGTCAGCTGAGTTGTTCGCTTCACTGACTACGAAGGCTTACAATCAAGTCTTCAGCCATAGTGTCGTCAACTGGTGAAATACCTTGCTCATAAATTGTGCTTCTTAATTGCTCATGTACTACATCGATCGATAATTCTCTCTTTGAGTTCACGAAGCGGCCACGGCGTTCCAAACCTGACGCTCACAGTCATCTTTTAGTGTGAACCTACCGTGAACGGCGTGTCGGTTTGAATGCAACGCGAGCATTTCTCTGAGTTTCCCAGCGCCAACATCATCTAACTGACTTAAACTCGAACAATAAAGAAATTATAGAGTGACTCCCATGATCGAATCGCTTCGAACAACGCAACTAGCCTTCTTCAGGTTCGCAACGCTTTGTGGGTTTTTCAGGGGGAGCGCAGACGAGGTGCAAAAAGTATCCGTGCAAGGGTTTGTGCAAGCGAAAATCATATGAAACCATTTGTGAGAACATCGTATCTCGGTACCAGAACCTCGTGTCTTCCCTCCCCCGGGAGGCCGTTTTTCGCCGCAGAAGACCGAAAGCCCATTTTATGACTGGGCCGCACAGGCAGCCCAGTAATGACTGTCTAGGCCTACTTAAATTGTTCAGTCAGCTTCCGGTTTGAACCTGTTCTGTGTCACGCAAACGTGACATTCCTGCTCGGTGATATAGAAGTATTTGGCACAGGATGGGAAGTCAGTATGCTGTTGCATATCTTTGTTAGGCTTTAAAAAAAATGGTCGGTGTATAAATAGGGTTTCTTAGTATCATACTGAGAAAGTTACAATTCCACGTACGTTGAACTGCGTGAATTATTTTGAGTTCTAAAAAGCTATGACGTTTCAATGGGCTTCGACAGCGACAACTTACGAAGAGTATAGATATTGGAAGACGCAAAATGTAATTTGTTAGCAAACAGTTCCCAACAAAATGCGCAGAACAAGGCATATCGCTGCTTAAAAACAAATTGTCTCGGCAAATGGAAAGAATTCTTTACGGAAAAACGCAAAAGTATCTTGTTAACCCGGAGTATCGTTGTTTTTGTCCTTCGAATGTCGTGACAAAATGGCGTGTTTTGACCTCAAGGGTGCAGGATTGCCCAAAAATTTTATTGCATTTATTTGAGGAAGACACTTTGCTCTTTCTATCGGTAGGTAAGTTATGGCTCAAAGCCGAATACCAAGTAGTGATTTTTGTGTCTGAAATTTGCCAATTTTATATCTGTCAAAAATCGATAAAATAAGTAAAATTATTAGAAATCCGAAAAATATTAGATTTGCTGTAGAGTAGGAAAATTGTACATCGAGAATATTGTTTAAGTTGTGCTCTTTCTATTAAGATTTTTAGAAGCAGAGTTTTTTACTTCTTTAATTTTTAAACGATTCTGAAGTAATATATGGTCTTGTCTGAGAGCCTCCGAAACGACTCGTTCGCCGTACGCGTAAAATAAAAATCCAATCGAACTAAAAGTTATTTTTCTAGAAATAGGTTACCTAGACCTATATTCTGACAAAGTTTGGGGATTTTCGGTATTTTTTATTTTCGCGGAACATTTTTCACGCCTTCTTAGTAATATCCAGTCAGAGCATAGTTATGACCATACGTCACACGCGGAGTCACAGAAGCGCGATTTGAATTGCTGCCAACAATGGCGGTAGCCAGCTTGGAAGACTTTAGTTAGAAGATCAGAACTAGCGACAGCGCGTCACCCAAGCCGAAAATGAACTGGAAACTAATCAAAACACTCGAAAGGGGTTGGTACCAAGTACTTTTAACGCCGCTTATTATTAGTGTTTCTACTTCTGCGAAGTACAGGTAAATATTCCGACGAAGAATGCTTGGTCGTCTGGTTCGCGAAAGGATTTCAACAACGTCAAACAAAGCTTGAAATGTCCGCATTTTCTAATCGATGCATGCTTCTCCCACGGTTTAAAGACACTCGTCATATAAGGTGATAATGCAGGGCCTGTTTGTTTCGAGCGTAATCTTGTTGTTTTCCCGGCCTGTGTATAATGGAAAGTATTTGCAGCGAAGGGTGTGCAAGAAAGGTAGTAGTTGGCGGGAGACTTGTGATTTTATAGCAAAGTAAAGCACATAATTAAAGAATTAATCAAAGGTATTCATTTTATCTCAACAATAACACATTTGTTCTTGTTGAGCTTAATTATACTCATTTCCCAACAACGACACCTCAACAGTCAGATAACCTCAGACTGAAATCATCTTGAAGTCTTCATGTAACATAGATCGTTTTATAACAATAATATTACAACGGGAACTCAACAGTTAATCATTGCATTCATTAGTAATTATACTGCCGAGTTCTTTTAACTCCATCTCCCCTTGCTTTGCAGATCAAGTTCTGTGATCAGTGACAAAGTCAATAAAGGGCCAGAAAAAAGTTCTGGAATGTTTTCTTGAAAATATGTCTATCTAATTAAATGTCAATATGAACTTGCTAAAATGCCATGAGACATTTGACCAATGTTTACTATAAATGCTCTGTTAAGTTCCTGTTCTGCGCTTTTAAGATCAGTGGCAGATCTAGGGGAGGGACCCGGGGTGGCCCCCCCCCCCTTATTTTTGGACCAAACTGAGTCCTGAAGGGCCTAAAAAAATTTGGGGGGGACCATGCTCCCCCCGTTGTGCTCTCCTCTTGTCTAAGGGTCTGGGTGACTGACTGACTATACTGTTGCTTGATATTGTGTAGGTCTGCACTGGTTATTAAGTGATCCCTATTGAGCGGCCCACACATACTGTCCCGCATGTAGTCCATTACGGAGGTCATGCTTATACCTTGAGACAGCTTAGCTGCAATGGTGGTGGGCATTTCCTTCGACATTCTGTTGAAGGCGTTCTCCTGTCTGTGCCCAACGTGTTTCAAACAAAACTCTGCTTGCACCTCTCCTGTTGCGTGATACCTTCTTGTTGTGATAAAGGCAGGGCATGAGCATCCAGTCTTGGAAGATCCTTGTGATTTCATTGCTCTCTTTCCCGTGCTTTTGGAGACAAACGTGCCAGTTCTATTGCATCGCAAGCATGATTTTGTGAAGTGCTTGGTCTTTCTGTCAGCACGGTGTTTCACATACCAACTCTTTGTCATCCTTTCTTATTCATTCTTCCATTTCTCGAATTCTGTCATGTCTTTGAACGTCATGCTTTTGATCTTCAAGTCGTGACCGTTATTAAGGTGGTGTATTAAATCGCCGGTTCTAGCAAGAGCTGATCTGGAGAGACAAGGAAAATAAAATCATCGGAACTCGTAACCACAAGTTATGGGGAACATAACAATTACTAAAATAGTTGAAAAAATAAGGGCCTATACAATGGACTAGAGTACATATATAACCTATAATGGCATTAATTATTCATATTGTTTGTAACTTCGTCTGCGGTTGCAAGCATTTTGTCTTTGTTGCACTGGATAATAGAGTAGAGAAAAGTACCAAAGCCTGAATAGACAAACCTTCGAACGTAAAAGAAAAAATAAAACAAAAGTTGTCGGTAGTGCCATCGTTGCAAGAGCTATTCAGCTTGAGTTATGAAGGACGACTTTAAAGGCTTTTACTCTCATTACCAAAGTTATAAAAAGTGGTGCAAAGCAGTGCTTACTTTGGCAATTTTTTTTCTTATGCCAATCGATTTGGACTGTTACGTTGGTCATAAACTATTCACCGTGCTTCATTATAACTTAGCCTTGCATTTTAAGTCTCCCTGAAGGCGATAATGCTATTTTGTCGTTTTATCATGACTTTTTTTAATATTAGTCCCGAAAGATGGAATGAGATGGTTTATCTCACCTTTTTTGTTTTTCTTTGCACTCTGGACAAACGACATGTTTATTTCCTGCGTCTTTTCCTCCATTGTCATCAACTCTGTTGGTCGGCTTGTGTTTTCTTTTTTATGTTTATATAAGCAGTTTCTACTGCTTAAGTTCATTCCGCAATGTTCGCACTGGAATCTGGTCATACCTTCACATTTGGGAGGAGGTAATGAATCAGCTGAATCAGCGTTAGAGGAATCAGACGCAATTGTCGCTTGAGAAGTTGGTTGCGTTGAAGCTGGAGCTGGAGCCGGAGGCCCGGTACCGGGAGATGGCTGGGAATTAGAGACGCTCTTCTCAGAAGGGTTATCTTGTGGACAAGCTTGTGGATTATTGTTCTGTGCAGGACTAGTTGGATCTGGGCGCGTAAAAGGCTGAGGCTTTTTCGCACTCGATAAGTGGTCAGCTGAGGACCTTGGGACCTTTCGAGGTTTCCCAGAAGATGACTGGGACCCTTTTTTACACGAGGGAACCGCACGTGAATCGTCAGGCGAGGAAAGCGTCTTTCGTGGTGGCGAGAATGTTTCTTCCGAAGACATTGGAGAGTTGGGAATTGAAGAGGAACCATTGGAGACCTGAGCAGTATTAATTGGAAAGTTTTCAGCAGGAGAAGGAGAGGAGCATTCTTTAGCTGATGCATGTTCCTCTGTTGCTCTAGGAATTGATTCATTGGAGGACGACGCTTTAGGATTTACGGACAGCTTGAGCTTTTTCCTTGTGCTACTTGACGTGTTTTGACGTAGGCAAGAGGAGTAGTCAGACTCTGTACGGACGTTATCGCGCCAATCATGATGCAGAAGCACATAATTGATTTCAATGCGACTTTCGGCAAACCAACACATTATGATTCTCCTTAAAAAATATGCATGTTGGCTTGGGCGTTGTAGATAGACTTGACTTTTCTCGCTGGGACCAATCAAGAACTGAAATAGGGGTCGGTCTAAAGCCGCCAGCGCTGCGATTATTAGAACAATGACTCCACATACGTCAGAACATATCTGTAGTGGATAGTTGCGGCATCTCCAGTCACACATATGGCCGAACCGAGACGTAGCCATGGAGTGGTGAGCCAAGAAGAGATGCGTATCATCATACTTTTCAATACGAGGAATGTGGCTGATATAACTGTTGACCACATCGATAATATCTGATGGGGGGTTTCCAGGCTAACGTGTCACAATAAAGCATTCGTTTGAATGGTCGAATCTCGACAACCACAAGAACCCTGTGATTGCCCGACTTATTCATGGTACCGATGAAGGTCTGATCATTTTCTTTACCAACATTAAGCGGCATGCGCAAAACAAGCCGTTTCACCATGCCAAAATTGAAAATTTTCCTCTTTCTGACCATCTCGTTTGTGATGTTGACCACTGCGTTCGGACACAACAGCAGCGTATCTTGCTGCATCGTGTTTAATTCACTTAACACCCATGTAACATGGTCAGTCGCCAGCCACTCGCGTCCCAGAAGCAGCAAGGCGGGAGAGCTCATCAGGAGTCAAACCTAAGAGTGAAAAAGACAACGCCCTTATGTCAAGCGTTTCTTCGCTGTTATTCAGTACCTCAAAATGTTCCTACAAGCTTTAAAATAAGCTCTCCCGAATACGCTGACCCGAAAAAAGATATACCCTGTGAAAAGCCATATTGAACAAATATTTACCGAGAGCTTCGTATCAAAAATTTATTACCACTGGGTTTTTTAACTTTAAAACTGAAGATGTATCGTAGAGCGAAGGAATCTACATTGCGAAGCGAAAGGGATGTTACAAGAGTATCTGCTTTCAGAGACAAGGTTTGTTGTTTTGAAGTCAAGATTATAGGGATTGTGGAAATCATTTGCTAGTTCGATTTTTGTTTTGTTCAGTAGAAATATGTAAGACCAAAAGTTTTTTTTTTATTAACAGATCTGATCACAGAGTTTTTTTTCATTGCGTTGTTATCCAGTGGATGTAACTTTGCCTTTGAAATATAATATCCTCTTGGGTTAAGGTCACGTCATTTATTTTGTAAAGTCATAAATGTATTTCTCCCACCCCATCTCTTCAGGGAGAATACGTTGAGACCGTGAAGGTACTACTTTCCCATACTTTCCCATAATTTCCCAAGAAATGATTAGATTTTTCGAGACCAGTTCCTACTCCTGAAAGATAGACACTGATTATCTATTATTTGTTTATATTACCCAAATGGAATTTAATTTTAATCAGGAATATTCCAAACAGATAGAGGTAATTCAGGCTTAAGCTAGACGTTCATATCCTAATTCGGGACCCTTTTTAATGGCAAAAGAGAGCACTTACCGAACGTTGGTAAAATGTCATCTCCAGGTTTATCCCAGATCATGGTCTGAAATGCATCGATTGTTGATGCCGATATTTCAAGCCTTGTTTTGGGCTAACGAAATCCTTTTGCGAAACAGGCGACCTCCTGTTTAAAGGTGTCAGGGTTTTGCCTTCGGCGTATTTCGTTTACAGAAGGATTCATTTCCGTATGTGCATTTACAAAGCAAAAATATTATTCGACAGCTGTGGTGTATTGAACCGCGAAAAGCTCAGACCAGGTACCAACCCCTTTCGAGTGTTTTGATTAGTTTCCAGTTCATTTTCGGCTTGGGTGACGCGCTGTCGCTAGTGGCTACGGGTTAAAAACATCCGCTTAAGGCTTGATAACAAAAAGAAAAAGATGATACACTCATGCGACGTCTTCAAGTTTGCTTGTAATCTTGACAGTTGGCTGCATATCATAAGTTTTATCACGAACAACCCAGTCCCGGCCCTCGACAGCTGTTAAAGAAATATTGAAAATCAAGCTCTTTAGTTACTTTGCTGGTTAACTCACTTGTGCAATGCTTTGGAGCTTTTCACTAATTCCACAAAGGACCACACTGCATCAACCCACAGTTAATTTTGGAGTAAAAAGTATGTTGCTCCAACTATGTTACAGATCGAACACGGACTGCATCTTTCGCTTGCGCGGCGGCTGTAATTGTGCGAGAAATCTGGCTGTGGTTGAAAACGGCTTTTGATAACATACAATCTCAACGGCAAATATTTCAAGAGGACATATCAAACAAAACAAACGAGTTAAAACGAACAAACGAATTAAAAGCGAAATTCACTGTTGTGTACGTTACATACTGAGGGTTTCATTCACACAATACAACAACTGTCGATACAGAATCTACGTACCAAGCCTGGTATTTTTCTCTTGCTACTAAGAAACTAAGTAACATGTAAACAAGGAAAATATCAGGCAGTCATAAAATAAAAAAAGGAACGAGCCGATGGGGCTAGCGACTTCAAAATATTAAAATCCTTGAATGAAGGAAAGGTTAATTCTCAGAGGTTTCACAGCGGAAGTTAGATGTTTCGGTATGTCACGTCCTCCTGCATATTCCTTTTGCGGTTATTTTAGGTCTACAAGTATGCGGCCATGATATCTTGTAGCATCTTGAGAAATGGTGTGATTGCCAAACAGTGTTTATAATTTCTTCCCGAGTTTGATAATTCTGCACTCAAAGGGTTTTTGAAGCTTTCACGTCTTGTGGCAACTAAATAATAACTTATATAGCACCATCAAAATGAATAAAAATCCGGACGACATAAACCGAAACCGGGTGTATATATAAATGCAAAATTTGCAATAAATTCACACCGTAGTTATAAGAAAAATTTAGCCAGAGAGTCACTTTGTATATTCTACAAACCGAGAATTTAGCCATTAATTAACGGCTAAATAATGTCCTTCTTATAGAAATTATTTAGCCATTAATTAACGGCTAAATTTTTACTCTTTATTAAACAAAAATTTAGCCATTAATTAACCACTAAATTTTCATTAACTATTTATAACTGAAATTTCCATTAACTATTTATACAAACGAGAAATTTAGCCGTTATTTAACGGCTAAATATTCCTTTTATATATGTATAGCGTAGGAAAAATTTAGCCATGAATTAACGGCTAAACATTTCCCATATATATGAAAAGATGGTTAAACTTAGCCATTAATTAACGGCAAAATATTTCCCATATATATGAAAAGAAGGTTAAACTTAGCCATTAATTAACGGCTAGATATTTCCCATATATATGAAAAGAAGGTTAAACTTAGCCATTAATTAACGGCTAAATATTTCCCATATATATATGAAAAGAAGGTTAAACTTAGCCATTAATTAACGGCTAAACATTTCCCATATATAAGAAAGAAGGTTAAACTTAGCCATTAATTAACGGCTACATATTTCCCATATATATGAAAAGAAGGTTAAACTTAGCCATTAATTAACGGCTAAACATTTCCCATATATAAGAAAGGAAGGTTAAACTTAGCCATTAATTAACGGCTAAACATTTCCCATATATAAGAAAGAAGGTTAAACTTAGCCATTAATTAACGGCTAAACATTTCCCATACATATGGAAAGAAGGTTGAACTTAGCCGTTTATTAACGGCTAAACATGTCATTTTATATATGTGTAGGAAGTTAAACTTAGCCGTTAATTAACGGCTAAATAATTCCACTATAGGCTGGAGAGAAGGTCAAACTTAGCCGCTAATTAACGGCTAAATAATTCCTTTGTGTTTATAGAGGTTTAACTTAGCCGTTAATCCACGGCTAAATAATTCCAATATATACCTGAGGGAGGTCAAACTTAGCCATTATTTAACTGCTTAATATTTTCAACATATATACATAAAGGAGGTCAAACTTAGCCATATTCTTTAGGAGGTTCAACTTAGCCATTAAATAATGGCTTATTATGTACGAACTATAGGGACCGCGCGGGGGAGAGGCTGGGGAGGTTCAGTAATTTGACATTTAATTCTAAACGGCCTCAAAAAGAGAACGACGAAATTTGCCCCTCCCTTCTCACCGGAGCCACCGGAGTGTTGTGTGGTCTATTTGGTTTTTAGTAAGGGTGGTAGAGAAGGGGGGCTTTTGCCAGGAAAGAAAAGTTTCAATTTGGAAAGAAATGCGAGGCCGAATCATGGAATGACATGGAAATTATCCCTCCTCCCCGGGAATTTGTGGGGCGTTTGTTTGTTTGTTTTTTTTTTTTTTCAGAACCACTGCAATTGCCCTACGGTAGAGGCTGGTGGCCGGGGATTCATACAAAGACCTCACGGTGGGGCTGAAATAAGTGTGCAAATGCCCGACCCCGGGATAACTCTAAAATTGTATTTTATTGTCATCTGTGGTTGAGGCCTAAACTTCAGCAATGTTATCAAATTTCATTTGAAGGAGATGTTTACCTTAAATGTATACTACTCGCGAGAAAAGTTGTGTTT
>OZ037782.1:26871679-26894179 GCA_964035525.1 Porites cylindrica | reverse complement strand
TCGCTAATCAAGGCTTCTTCCAAGAAAAAGAAAAAGTCCCTTTCAACGGCGGCACTAAAAACAAACAAACAAAAAAAAAGGTATAGGGTAAGTAACTAAACACTATGCAAAGGATTGTTTGCTCTTCAAAACCCATTTCTTTACAATGCTTCATTTGAATTGAAAGCGTAAAAACGTCTTACGAAAAAAGTTAAAAATCGAACTTCAATACGCGGAATAGAAGAGACTTAATACCGTAAAATTCCGAAAATAAGCCCGGGGCTTATATTTTTCAAAGGCCCTTCTCGAGGGACTTATTTTTGAAGAGGCTTATATTCGGAGGGGCTTATCTACGGAGGGAAATTTGTGTTTCGAAATCAATTGGACTATCCTTATAGTTGGAAGTAAATTTACCGTTTTTGCTTTGTTTTACTTTGTATTTGAGGGCAGTTTTCCAAGTACAAGCCTCCGAGGGGCTTATATTTGGAGGGGCGATTTAACGGAGGGTTTTTTGCGTTACAAGTTTGAGGGGCTTTTATTTTTTTTGGGGGGGGGGGGGGGGGGCTTATACATGGAGGGGCTTATTTTCGGAATTTTACGGTATTTTCTAAGGGTCTTTTTTTATATAGTTGGAAATCCCGGGTAGGTGAGGTAACCCATACTGAGGTAGGGTAAAAAAAATAACCCGCGTTTACATGCTATCTATGAAGCCTGCCATCGCGGGATTAACTTTCTTAACGTTATTGCATGCAAGGTATCTAAGCACGTAAACAGACACAAAGGCCGGAGAATGACGTGTTTTGGCGGTTAATGCTCTTCTACTCTCTTTTACCTTTCTGTGCTGTGCCTTCCTAGTAATTCTGATGACACAAAGCCTCCGCCAAAGGCAGTTTAACGCTTAGTCCGAATCAATAATAATACAGTGCCGCTGTTGCACGACTTCGGAGCATTCGAAGAATTGCACGTCGTCGTCGAAGTAGAGTGAGGAGAAATTCAGGAAAGACAGCACAGATCAGAAAAGTGGGGACATTACGAGTCTTCATAGCCAATGACATCACGGCTTATCGGACAGACGACCAATAACTAGCTCTGAAGATGACTAGCGCACAGGTTGTTGAAACGTCAGTCACTGTCAACAACAACAGTCCTATTCAGGACTACAATCACCGGGATGAACATACTCAACCTACTTATGAAATGACTCCTGGGTTCAAACCTTTCATAGTAGTGAATTAACTTATACAATGGAATTTTACCAGAAATAGAATGGAAAAAGAAATGAAGCGTGCAGTGCTGTGCAGTTTTTCTGTCTGTCTTCTATACCGGCCTCCAGGGCTACCCCACCATGATACATTTTGAACATTTTATATGGCATAATATAATGTGACCCCCGGTAAGAGGGTTTCCTCCTTTAGCACATCAGGCAATTACCTCGGTGGATCTCCCCACCTATTATGTAAACGTGATCAAGTTAAATTGAGAGTTTACATAGACAGGCGGGTTGCCCCACCTAGGTAGGTCAACTCACTGGTCGGCCTGGGTTCCCCCTTCATGTCAACAGGTTTTAAGTGTATCTAAAGTTTGAGTACTTGAAATAAACCGTAAGTATACTCTTCATATATGATAATAATGCCGCAGCCAAATCTCATATCTGAGGTCAGCTAATGTCGAATGAAATTGTTATGCAACTTTCATAGTGATAAAAACATTATACTCTGGTGCTCGTGAACTTTCTCTTTTTGTTAGAAATAAGTCTTCAAGATTAAGATGGAAAACTATCGCAGTATCTGTAAGAGACATAACTCAGTATATTTGTTCTCAATTCATTATACCAAGGTATTGTATTATTGGTATTGTTGTTGTTGTTGTCGTTTTTTTTTTTTCTTTTTTTTTACTAAGCTGATCAAAGAGCCTTAGCTGAATTATACTTTAATTAAAGGGTCATAAAAGTCATGTAACTAAAAATTACGTTGTTGCATCAATACCTGAACTGGGTAACTTTGCTGTACACTTGGTATTCAGGCAAATGGCAATCTCGCAGTCGTCAAGCTTCTGAGTACAAACACTCACCAACTTTTTTTAATAATAATTCATGTTAACACAGTCTCGAATCAGCAGACCACCATTTTTCATGCTCATACAGACGGCTTCCTTGGCGTTACAAGTAAAGAATTTGTAAGATTTTTCACAATCTTTAACGGCGTCCTTTCCGATGCCAATGCAAACAGGACATTCCATCGGCTTATATTCCTCATTCTCGAACCAGTCCCCTTAGAAAAAATAAAACTGTACAAGTTAGGCGCTATGCCATGAGGATGTTGCTAATTAGGTCAATTCTCTTCCAAAATCATTACTTTGTGTTTACCGGGGGGGCGGAGGTACCAGACAAAAAATGTTCCTAAAAAGTTATGATGAAGAAATAATAAAAACAAAATTTTATTATAGAGGAATAACCTGTATAAATATTTTTTGGTGATTTTAATGCAGGCAGGGATGCCGAACGAAAACTTGAAAAATTTGGCCCAACGTTTTTCAAGTTTTAATCCATGTCCACAGGCTACCCACGTCCATCTTTTCCATCCATTGGTAACAGACAACAGGAAACAGTTTCAGTGCCAAAATATAGTGTTAAACAACAAAACTGTACCATTATTTTTAGAATTCAAATGACGTGAGAACCATTTTAGCTTGTTAAAAAGATAGCAAACAGCGTAACATATCCCCTTTAAGTATAATGATCCGGGTAAGACAGGAAGCAATTTCTTTTGTTATGGCGCAATACGCTTTCCTCGCAAAGGAATGTCTTCATTTTCACACAGAGAATGAATAAATCTACAAGGAGGTTTACGAAATGAATTGTATTTTAAACTCCACTTTTAAGGGGTGTTTTTCTTTTGTGTGTTTAAGAATTTTGACCAATCATAAAAGCTGCAATCGACAGCCAAAGAAAAGTTTTCAATTTCACATGTTCCTCACATAGGATTTCTTTGTTACTAAGACTCAAGATTTTGTCATAAGGAAGTTGGTTAAGATTAAAATACATTATGCTGCTTTACGAAGATTTCGTAAAATTTGCTGTTTAAACCAATCAGAAGTCTGGAAGAGACAGTAGTAAAGTTAACACCTATTTGCATTCCCACGTGTAACTTCAATACATTTGGTTCTTTCCCTCTTATCTGGACCATTAGTTAAATTTATTATCCCTCACCTCTGACAATGAGTTGACCAAGAGAGTAAGAAAATGAAGTATTGCCATGCTAATCGCATTACTGTTATGTTCGATCTCTTGTAATCTTATTGCTACACTTAGTTCGATGTTAAGTCATCTACTAATCAGCTGTTGCAATACAACTACTAAAACAAAAATGTCTGCAGCTTCAGGAAAGTAATCCATCCCAAAGAATGTGTCTGCCACTAAGTATGTTTACCGTTTAATTAACTGTCTCGAAACTTATTGTACTTGACGTGTAGGCAAATTTTCAAACTGTTCATAATCGTTATTCCTTCAGTGATCTATTTATGTACACCTTCTTTTTAAGTATGGCCTTCTTATTCACTCACTGAGTCTTTCTCCACTCTCAAAGTTACTTGGCCCTATAGACTGTAGGTATTAGGCCTACCATATACATTTGCGAGTTAATAGAGAGACTCAAGGACGCGAACTACTGAACGAGTACGAAGTTTGAATTAAAAATAGACACCCTGGAATGCTTCATTGGCATTTTTCCTCTGGAAAAGTAGTACTGTTATCTTTATTAAAGGAGGCTAAGCCCTCTCCCGATCGCCAAAAAATGATAAAACTTCATTTGATAACAGTGTTTCCGCCACTACCATATTTTCGCAAAAATGACGCTGGTAAACGAGTAAGCACTACTTAGTGCTGAGGAAAATCTCGTACTTGTAGTCGTCCTCGTCTTAGAATCTAATCTACAGTACAATTGTTTAAGGGATGTACGAAGTTTTCTCTTAGCTCAAGAAAGATAACTGCCGTCAAGTAAGGACGGTAGGTTTTAGTCTACCTTCAGGAAAAGTAGCTTTACAGCCTGACTTCTCGCACATAACATGTTCACATCCTGGCGTACTATCACACGTCGGTTTGATGTAATCATTATAGTACTTCTTGCTAAAGCAGTCCCTCATTACCAGTCCTTTAGTCCTTGTACTCACACAAACAGGGTCTTCGTACTGACAATCATAATACACGGCGACGTCGTCACAACTTTCCTCGGCCGACAGAAATCTCTCTTTAACACTAGTACAAACTGGACATTTGAACACTTCTTTGGAATCAGCAGCTGCATCTAAGAGAAGAGAGAATTGAAACATATCGGGGCAAACTGTTTTGTATAGATTATTTTATCACGCGGCAGCGCGACTGAGCTATTCAAATCAAGTCAAGTTTAACTTTATTTAAGCAGGGTGTCCCTATCAGCCATTGGCTGGTATCAAAAAGGGCCCGGCGCAAGTTATGATTACATTATAGAAACTATAATTAGGCAGAAAGACTCATTTAAAAACGCGAACCGAGCATATTAAACTTTTAAGTTTAATATGCTCGGTGCCAGTGAATCGTGTTGCTTCGTTGCCATTTTCAGAACAAAGAGGTCCAATTTTCTAGGGCTTATATATTATGCGAACAGCGGAATGAAATTGAACAAATTGGAAAACGTCATGTACACCCAATGTGCACGGTACCGCGATTTTTTTTTCCTGAACCATTACAATTCAAGAAGATAACCTCAAACGCCCACGTAAAATCTCAGATTTTGGTGTTAGTAAAGAAACAATTGGCTTTCAAGGTAATAAGTTTGTATCCTTTACTTTTCGCATTAAGCAGGTCACGAGACGGGCGTATTCAAACATCACGAAAGCACATGCGTTCCAAGGTTCTCAGTTGTCTTGATAGACCCCAATCAACAGTTTTTTCTTTTTCGTATAAGGAAAGGCAAAGGAATATCCATCCAACCTCGTCCCCAGGGCTTTTCCCTTAAAAAATGGGTGGGCCCAACCATTTTTTAAGGGAAAAGCCCTGGGGACGAGGTTGATATCCATCGAAACCGCAGGAAAAAGAACAATTAACTAAAACTAGTAATCTTGCCAATGAGTGAAGCACGGAAAGACATGGCCCCTTGGGAACTACATTTCGTTAATTTTCAACAAACTAAGTTCCGAAACTTGGCAACTTTAACTGATTTCCAAAGGCGTTCTTTCCAACAGGTGTTGTAGACAACTTTGTTGGCGTAGAGAAATCTGACGCCGGCCAACAATGAAAACCTCGGAAGGGAGTATTAGCCTTCGTAAAATATTCGTAAAGAGAATTTTGGTATGCCAAGAGCCATAATAGGGCAGAGAGGGAGTCTAAGGGCTTTGGCCGGGATATCTTAATTTCAAAAAAATTATTTTTGGAACTATGCGGACCACGCGGAAACAGTTTCCGGTAAATTGGTTGACTTCCGGAAGACTCGCTTTCACGATTCAGCGCGCCAAAGCGAGGCGGCGTCAACAAATAAAAAAAATGGCGGCACAAGTGCAGGGACGATGTGGAGTTGATAAATTGGCCTTCTTCAACAAAGAACCTACCTTAGAAACTGCTTAAAACTTCTACACAAAAGGGTCCTTTACAAGCAACGGTAGAAATCGGTTAAAGCGACCGCGTGACCATCGTTTTTGTTTGAACAGCTGGAAAAAGAACAAGTAGCATTGCGGCCCAGATAAGCGTTGCACACTAAACGCGCTGGTCCTACAAAAACAACCGTACAAGCGACCGTCTGGAAGTATTTTCTATTGCAAGAGGAAGAAAAAGAACGTATAAAGGTTTCCAGTATTTTTGTCAAGGACATGACGGGGAAGGCGGGATTCTTGTAGAACACACCCTTTCCAGCTTGACTGATATTTTGTTCCGCACTTCACATTGGACAATTAGCAATTATTCTTTACTGAAGACGAGGTTAATAGAAGCGGAATATTCGCGGCGAGGTTAATATTCCTAAATCAGTAAAGAAACCAAAAAGCTCAATTTGATTGACGGATCAAATCATGCGTGGAAATCGGTAAACAATAGGTTTGATCTTTACAGAATTTTCAAATTAAACATTGCAAATCAAATCGGAAACAATAGCCTAATGGGTTATATGAAATCACCAGAAGTTTAAATTCAGCTGTAAATTGTACTTCCAAGCCTAAGAAGAAAAGCAGAGCTTTGTTTTCATCTGTCGACTCGCCTAGTTAGGGAAAAGGTTTTTTGTGCGGCTAATTTGTGTTGTTCTTCGTAAGTGCAGACAATGGTGGCCCGGTTGCTCGAGGTAAGGAGCCGTTTCTCTGTAGTTTTCTTGACATTGAAATCTCGAAATTTCGTAAAGATTTGCTTTTATTTTTTTTGTCATAAGTTGAATTTGATTTCTCGGGAAAATTCGCCTTTGAAGGAAATGTTCAGTTTACAAAACCACCTCTTCTACTCGATTAAACTGTAATTGTCAACATTCATGCGAGCAAAAAATACTGCTAAAGTTAATCCGAAAACGCTCTTTTGAAATTTTGAAGTCTTTTCATACCTTCAAAAAAATGGACCCTAGGATTTTGTCGAATTCTGAAAGGTTCTTACTCCAAAAAAATTTACAAAACGACGAGTTCACTAATTATTTACTCGCAAGGCTAAAACTACAGGATCGCTAAGTGTGTATCCTGAAACCGATTTTTGCTTGTAAAAGCTTTATTTGTGTAAGGTTATTTGTGTTTTTGATGTTGCAAACGGTGTTGAAATAAGTACGACAGTATGATAATCTCATCTGGAGTATATTTACTTTATGTGGTTTTACCAAGCCTCATATTTTCCTCATACACCTGTAATAATTAACCTTTACAGATCCTGCACCACAATGTATAGGTAAGACTTCCATAGAACCCCAAACATTTGTTATGTGTGTTAAATAATATAAACTTGCTGCATGCATCAAATTGAACTTAAATTGTTTCCTAACTGATTTTTAATCTTGGTAAATAGTGCCTTTAGGAATATTAACCTCGCCGCGAATATTCCGTTTCTATTCACCTCTTGTTCAAGAATATTAAAGTGCTTAATTGTTAATTATCCAATGTGAAGCACGGTACAAAATATCAGTCAAAGCAGGAAAAGGTGTTTTCCACATGATTCCTGGTCATGTCCTTGAGAAAAATACTCGAAACCTTTATACGTTTTATCCTTCCTCTTTCAACAGAAAATACGTCCACACGGTCGCTTGTACGGTCGTCTTTGTAGGACCCGCGCATTTTGTGTTCAACGCTTACACAAGCCGCAATGCTACTTGTCCTCTTTCCAGCTGTTCCAACAAAAACGATGGTCCACGCGGTCGCTTTAACTGTATGTCTACCGTTTCTTGTAAAGGATCCGTTTGAGTAGAAGTTTTAACCAGTTTCTATGGTAGGTTCTTCGTTGAAGAAGGACAATTTATCAAGTACACACCCGCCACATCGTCCCTCTACTTAGGCAGCCATTTTTTTTATTTATTGACCCTGCCTCACTTTGGTGCGCTGAATCTTCCGGAAGTCAACCAGTTTACCGGAAACTGTTTCCACATGGTCCACATAGTTCTAAAAATAACTTCTTTGAAATTAAGACATCCCAAAGGCGTGACTGGGAGACTCCCTCTCTGTCCTTTTATGGCTCTTGGGTATGTCTATAAGGCTTTTTACCCCTAGCTAATACGTCGCTTATCCTTAAAACACTTAACGGGTTAAGTCTGTTTTGATGGAGGAGTTCGTATGTCATGTGGTCTTTTGCTCTTTAGTGATTTCTTGTCTTTGTTCTATCAAAAATTGACCTCTGATCTCTAACTGAAGGGTGTTGAAATTGTCCTTTCTTTATTTCTGAAGGTGGCTCAATAACTTTAGCCTTCGTTTTCCATGTTTTCTTTTTGGCAAACGTTTTGGATTTGAATTGATATTTTAATAGTATGAGATTCCCTTCTAAAGTTTGACATGCTGGACCCACTCGTTGCTTGCACTGAGGATATTGAAGCCCCATTAAAGGTATCCTAGTATCTTTGCAATGTTGCACGCGTCAGTCATTACTCCAAGCCCTTTCATTAAAATTAGATTAATGCATATCTTAGGACTGGAGCGCGATATATATGTTATTATTCCTCCTTTTGCAGTTATCGTGACAGTTGCTTGCTAGTAGGAAGCAACATTACTTTTAACTTTGTTTTGTTTTGTGGCAAGAGCGGTACAACCGTTGTGACTGGTTTAATGTTCGGACTAACGCATTTATCAGCCGTTTCAGGGATCGGAAATTCTCGTTTTCCAATTGGTTGTTAAGCAGCCAATTAAAAAGGATGGATTTCAGATCCACTTGTGCTTGAAGGAGATGAAGTTATGCATTGTTCCTTTTTTGAGAAAGTCTTTGTCTTTGACGATAATTAAAATGTCTGCTTTTTTTTTTTTTTTTGGAAGTCAAAAAGTAATATTCTCGTTACATCAAGAGAGGTTTTCTTCACTGGCTCTCATTATGCACATCCCCTATCTAAAATGAGACATAGATCAGGATATATCCCGGAAGAAGTCGTTTATCTGCTGGCTTAGAAGCACCCAAGGCCGCAATGATTAAACTTGTTACTCCACTGAAAGATCAAAACCTTGTAATAACACGGATTATTTTACAACTTTCTTTCTATTTTTCTTTGACATTGACTAATTGTAATTCTCAAAATTGTAAAACTAAGAGGTCTCTGCGCAGAAAAAGAAATCAATTTTAAAGTTCAAAAATTGGAGAAATATCAATGTTTTTTAAAAATGCTCGTAATGCAGTCCCAGACAACCTGATTCCCCCCCTGGAGACTTGCGCTTCCGTCCTTGTTTGGTTCGTCACCTCGATCGTTCAGATCACATCTCCCCGTAAAAAAAACCTAGCTACGGGCGTGAAACTTACACAGTTACCACTTACCTTGCAACTCTGACGTCACTGCTGCAATCACTACTGCAAGTATGACAAAACAAACAGTCTTCATGACGACAATAGTCTCGACGAATGCAGGTGGAGAGCAAAACTCTAAAGGAAAAACAAACAAACAAAACATTTCAATGATGTCGTTAACTTACGCATAGCCAAGCGCGTTTAACTATTAGAAAGAGCGGAGCTTGGCGCTACAGTTGACTCAGCCGTGGAACACATCAAGATCTTTGGCTTCTTAGATTAGAGCGCAATTGCCATATGTTAGGTTACCATATAGTCTCCATATAATATTTACGACTGGCGTAAACTATATTAGCCATATTTTTTAGGACTGTTACAAAGCACCAGTGAAGAAGGCAAAGATTTGGCAAAGATCATTTCCCCCTCTCCTTTAGAAAAGCAGCTTATTTGAGCCAGGATCGAAAGCACGTCACATTTTATAGCCAACTTGAACTTGAAACCAAGTTTAACTTCATTAAACAAAAATTTAAGCCCGGAATTCCTTCGTCATCTAGCTTCATCTTGAGTAAGAGCTCTGCCTGTTTGAAACCTTGCGCTCTAGACCGGCTGCTCTCTAAAAAGGATGTTACTAAAACGGGGAACGGGAAAATGAAAAATGGGGACAAAAAAAGAATTGGAAATGAAGATACTGATAGGGCTTGGGTTCAAGGTAGGTTTTATTCCTCATTTTTTATTTTCCCGTTTCCCTATTAAGGTGTTTCGATACAGTTTTTCAGATGCATACCGATATTTTTCAATCGCCTTAAAAGTATTTTTTTCCTTGTCCGATCGCTACAAAATTTTCAGCAATAACTGACTATGGAGTGAAATTTGTGAAAATGTAGTTTTAAGTAATATCGATATTACTATGACAGCAATAAACAAAAAACTTTGAAATTGATAAAAGAAGAATTTTATGTGATCTAGACTAGCTACTGAAAATCCAACAGTAGGAAATTAAAGTTTGGTGTTTACCAAATAATCTCCGTAAGAAATAAAAAATCTTGTACGTTTCAATTCGACTTAAACGAAAATATATTTCAACCTCAAATTTTCAATAGCCGTGATAGATTATTTAATAGAAACGTTATAAATGTCTCAAATTATTGTTAAGTAGCGTCGGAATGCTGCTTAATATCATATTTTGATGATAGGAAATTTTGGTGTATTTTCGTTCTTGCAATCTTGAAAACTAACCCGTTTTCTCACCACCTGTATAAGCGCAACTTCATTCAAAATTTGGACTTTTATCAGTATAGCGCTTTTTTGTATACAGCTATTTCGAGAAAAGGTGCACGCAACAATCCCGAAAGGTAATATGGGATATGATCAATACACTGTTCCTGACGACTGTAGCTGTCGAACCTACTTTTGTTGCTTTCCTTTAGCACTCGCAAACACATTTCCATGGCCTTTCGTGCCAATTCTTTCAAATTTCTTTGAAAAAAAAGAGAACTCAAAACCACCTACAATGTCTTTCAGGATTGTCGCGATCACTTTCCCCGACAACCTTTCTCGAAATAGCTGTATCTCTAATTTTAATCAGACAAGGATGAAATCACTTTTAAGAAGATTGAAAAATATCTGACGGGTATGGCCTCTGAAAAACTATACGGAAACACCTTAAATAACATCTTCTCTAAAATTGGCGCTAAACACAAGCAGTTGTCATTTTGCATACATTCGGCATTCCGCATAATTATGCCATTGCAAAAATCATGCCACATGCCATTCTTAAATCTCGTTCATCCTTTTATTCTCGCCGATTCACCAGTAACCTCTCAGTTCTAAACGACCTGCTGCATGCTTTTCAGCGCAGCGGGTATGCTTTTCATAAATAAACTACTTGATAAAATGCTTTTAATTAGCACCACGGTGTTAAGGTTCTGAGTTTCTATTGACACCAAAAATGCAAAACAGCTTTTTATAAGGGAGTCCATAGGGATATATAATTATTCGGAGACTTTTTTGACAGAATGATAATTTTGGGGGGAATTTCCTATTTAATATCATAGGTGACGAATTACTCCTTAATTTTGGCGCGAAATTTGTATAGGTAATAGCATGATTTGTAGTGATATACGGCATAAATACCACGAGTGATATTTCGAAATTGTTATACCTAATTTCACGAGCCGTTAGGCGAGTGAAATTTGAGACAATTTCGAAATATCGCTGGTGGTATTTATGCGAAATATCACGTTCAAATCATGCTATTATTTGTTTATACTACTACCCGCAAAAGGTTTGTAATTTTCACATGTAGGTATTTCAAATTAAGCTGAAATACCACTGCTCTAAGCCAATCAAATTGCAGAAATTTCTCATGTAGTAGCATAACAGCGTTAATTTGTAATTTCACATGTGAAATTACATAATTGCCATGGCAACCTTCCGTACCTCTCAGTGTCAAAATGGCAACGAAATTTTAAAATACCGTGAATGAAGATGTCAGGGCACAAAAAGACGCTTTAGAAAATCTGAACACCCAAGAGCACATCAAGAAGGATTCTAACAGGTATTTTGTCGAAAATTTTTGCAAAAAAATTCTGAATTTAATCCAAATTTAAGGTCTAAACATTTGAGAGAATAGAGTTCTTGATAGATATGATCCAAGATAAACATGTCAAAAATTCACGATTGCTAACGTAATTCGCGGTCACCCGTAATATTAATAGGTGATCAAATGGTATACTCGTGAAATTAGGGAATAATTTCACTCGCGTTTTGTCCAAATCCTAGTAATAAGGCACGGGAAATTATTAGGATTTGGACAAAACGCGCGTATGATTCCCTAATTTCACTCGTCACCATTTGATTACACATACTAACATTATCCGCAGGAATTTCTGTTAGTTACGCTAGTACAAATTTTCTTGATAAGAGTTTCGCCTGCAATTAGTATGTGTAATCAAATGGTGACGAGTGAAATTATTCCCTAATTTCACAAGTATACCATATGATTATTACCTATTAATATCATGGGTGACGAATTACGTTAGCAATCTTGGACTTTTGACATGTTTATCCTGGATCGTATCGATCGAGAACTCCACTCTCTCAAATGTTTACACCTTAAATTTGGCTTATAAAGTTCAGAATTTTTCAGACTTTTTCGGCAAAATACCTGTTAGAGTCCTTCTTGATGTTCTCTTGTGTGTTCAGGTTTTCTAAAGCGTCTTTTTGTGCCTGACATCTTTATTCACGGCATTTTAAAACTTCGTCGCCATCTTGACACTGAGACGTACGGAAGGGTTGCCATGGCAATTTTGTAATTTCACATGTGAAATTACAAATTAACGCTGAAATTTCGCGCCAAAATTAAGGAGTAATTCGTCACCTATGATTTTAATACAAAAATATACCTTAAAAAATCTTATCGGGATCCACAAAAATCCAATGTATTATTTCTTTCGGCTGACCAACTCAGAAAAAAAAATTAAGTTGCTGTCAATAAAGTTTAATCTAATTTTGTGGTGCTAATTTTTTGCCTGAAAGACATTGTCATGACTACCACAACTGAAATTTAACCACACAAAATTGTGAGTCAGTAAGCCCGCAGATAGGACTATCTCCGTCTTCAGATCACCTTTCCCCCGCGCCAATAAAAAATGATTCGAAATGATCTTCGAAAATCTTAATGGTATCCACTTAAGGTGGCCCGAACCTATTTATATGTGTGTTGGTTATGTTTTTGATTTGCTTTTTTCAGAATGAAAGATTCAACCGATTTCTATGATTTTTGGCATACCAAATAAATAATGATGGAACTTTAAGAAAATGTTATTTCTTGTAGATGTAAAAACCTTTGAGATATCGGCATATTTTTAAAACCGCATTTTCACGAAAAATGTAAATAACTTCGAACTCCCACGACAGATTTTTCCCTAACTTCAGCAAATAAGCCTCAGAGCTCTCTAGTTTTACATCTGCAAGTTTGAAGGCAATCGTGACCGTAGAATTCGCTGCACAAAATGCTGCAAAAATTTAACCTTAAAATGTTACGCTAACACATTTGTGAAAGTTGACGCACGAATAGAGGTAGAGTGCTGACAGACTATCTCCTATCTGAAAGGATATTCCTACCTGAAGCTTTATTGCAAGAAACAGAGCAACCAGAAACCTACGGCAAATATAGTTAGTACTACAAGAAGAACAACTTTATGCTGAGTGCGTCGTAATATTAAAGAACTTCTATTCATCAAACTTACGTTGTATTTGTCCCTCTTTTTTGGAAACAAATCTTAACAAAGCAAAATATAGCCTCTACTAAAAAATATCAAGAGTTTTTAGCGTCGGAGGTTCCCCTTTTGAAGAAAAATAAGGCCCCAACTCCAGAACTACTAACCATCCATTTTTCAGCTGCAATGAAAACCCTTGTATTTGGTAATTTATTCAAGCTTTTTAGACTTGCCACTCCTTCGCACAGGAAGTTTACCACTTGGGAATAAAGAGGAAGACAAATGTGACAATCGCCTTATTCTTCTCATTATCCCCAACAGCAAACTATCCGTGCGAATGTGATGGTAAGTCTTAAAAGCGTGAATAAATTACCAAATACAAGGGTTTTCATTGCAGCTCAGTGAAAAATGGATGTTTAGAAGTACGGGAGTTGGTGGCCTTATTTCTCTTTAAAACGGGAACCTGCGACGCTGAGTCTTGAGAGTTTTTCGTGGACGCTATATTTTGCTTTGTTAAGATTCGTTTCCAAAAGAGAGGGACAAATACAAAGTAAATTGTTCTTCTTAAAGTGCTCACTGTATTCGCCGTAAGCTTCTGATTACTCTGTTTCTTGCAATAAAGCTCGGTTGAATCTTTCATTCTGAAAAACGTAAATCAAAAACATAACCAACACGCATATAAATAGGTTCGGGCCGCCTTAATTGCCTACACATCGCACTCGTTTGACCTTTAGACGGCACCACACCCAGGACGGAAGAGACGTCAGCATCAGGGTGCTATCTCTGCCATCATGTTGCGCTTGTATAGCCGTACAAACTTACGGATCGACTTTCCGTAAAAAGTATCAAAACTGACAGAGATTCATTAAAGCATGAATTGCGCGAGATTTAAAAGTATTTTGTTCAAGTTTATGTCAATTAAAACAGGAAAAAGACTGCAGTCTCAAGTTTGTAAGAAAGTTCGGAAGCAAACTGTAAAATAGAAAGCAATTAAAGATATCAAGACTTACCCTGAAGTTAAAAACACCAGCAAAAGCGACGAACAATTGCTTTCAGCCTTACTATACCGCGGCCTTAAATACTGCATCTGAAGTAATTATAACTGCCTATAATTTCTTTTAAATCATTGTCTTTTCTAGACTATGCAAAAAATTAAACAACAGTTCCTTACAAGAGAGGGATTATATCGCATCACCTAAGTCCAGTCATATGCAAAACCGTATTGTTCAAAGCATTGATTATTTTCAGTGACATGATGTGCTATGATGTTTCGTTTTTGACGGACTAAGTTTTTCGCGCCAATGTCTTAAGTAAGCTAGCAATTGTCATTAGACTGCCACTAAAACCAGTATATCTCAATGAAGCCATATTTTACAAGCAATTTGGTTTGCCACGAATTATAGCTAACTATAGTTCAAGCTTTAAAATTAAGGTTTAGTTTTCAAACCGTGGCCTGGCCAGCAAGCTAGACGATGAACTATCAGCCAGATCGGATCAAACCCCACCGAAATCGATCAATATACAGTGAATGTAAATGTAGTAAATTAGGCAGATGAATAATAATGCGAGCAATACTTCATTATCCATGCACGATACACGAGTGAAAAGTACGGAGGACTCAGTCGAATCGCTTACTTGTTTCATCAAATTTCATGATGACTTGCAGTAACAGACGCAATAGCCAATTAGTACCCCGGCGTCAAGGTTTTGAGTTTCTATTGACACCAAAATGCAAAACAGATTTTTATAAGGGAGTTCATACGACCTCATAGGGATATATAATTATTCAGAGCCTTTTTCGATTATGACCTCCAGAATGATAATTTTGGCGGGAATTTCCTGTTTAACATTACCGGTGGGAATTTCTGTTAGTTACGCTAGCACAAATTTTCTTGATAACTTTCGCCTGCAATTAGCAGGATCCAGAAAAATCCAATGTGTTATTTCTTTCGGCTGACCAACTCAGAAGAAAAAAAGTAAGTTGCTGTTCAAAAATTTTAATTCAATTTTGTGATGCTCATGCCTGAAAGACATTCTTATGACTACCACAATTTAACCCCACAAAATTGTGAGTCGGTAAGCCCTCAGATCTAGGACTATATCTGTCTATCTCCATGATTGGCGTGTGCAAATTCCTGATCAGATCACCTTTCCCCCGCGCCAACAAAAAATAATCTTCGAAAATCTTAATGAGATCCACTTAATTGCCTACACATCGCACACGTTTGACCTTTAGACGGCACCACACCCAGGACGGAAGAGACGTCAGCATCAGGGTGCTATCTCTGCCATCATGTCGCGCTTGTAGCCGTACAAACTTACGGATCGACTTTCCGTAAAAGTAATCAGTACTGACAGAGATTCATTAAAGCATGAATTGCGCGAGATTTAAAAGTATTTTGTTCAAGTTTATGTCAATTAAAACAGGAAAAAGACTGCAGTCTCAAGTTTGTAAGAAAGTTCGGAAGCAAACTGTAAAATAGAAAGAAATTAACGATATCAAGACTTACCCTGAAGTTAAAAACACCAACAACAGCGACGAACTATTGCTTTCAGCCTTACTATACCGCTGCCTTAAAATCTGCATTTGAAGTAATTATAATTGCCTATAATTTCTTTTGAATCGTTGTCTTTTCTTGACTGTGCAAAAAATTAAACAATAGTTCCTTAGAAGCGAGGGATTATATCGCATCACCTGAGTCCAGCCATATGCAAAACCGTATTGTTCAAAGCACTGATTATTTTCAGTGACATGATGGGGTATGATGTTCCGTTTTTGGCGGACTAAGTTTTTCGCGCCAATGTCTTAAGTAAGCTAGCAATTTTCATTAGACTGCCACTAAAGATTTGGCAATAAAACCAGTATATCTCAATGAAGCCATATTTTACAAGCAATTTGGTTTGCTACGAATTATAGCTAACTATAGTTCAAGCTTTAAAATTAATGTTTAGTTTTCAAAGCGTGGCTAGCAAGCTATCAGCCAGATCGGATCAAACCCCACCGAAATCGATCAATATACAGTGAATATAAATGTAGTAAATTAGGCAGATGAATAATAATGCGAGCAATACTTCATTATCCATGCACGATACACGAGTGAAAAGTACGGAGGACTCATGATCAGTCGAATCACTCACTTGTTTTATCAAATTTCATGGTGACTTGCAGTAGTCAGTAGACGCAATAGCCAACAATTTCTATCCTTCAGCGGTGTTCTAAGTTCCAACAAAACAGCTGACAGAATGATTATAGCTCAAATCATCCCTATTTTTTGCGCGGGAACTAAATAATTAGATATATTGATCAGATCAAAGGCTGAATCTCGTAAGTGTTCTTTCTAACTTCAGACTGCAAAAACTAATCTGTTTTACGGACGGTTGTTACTTTTGAAACCTTTAAAGGTTATAAAATTTGGTATATGATCTGTAGAGCAACCTTCATCGATAAAACTGTCTCTACCGAAGGCATGAGCCTAATTTCGCTGCATGAAATCTTTAAACTGAAAAATTACCAGAATCACCTTCTTCTGTTTAAAAGTAGTTCACCGAAAATGCTGTTCATTTAACCCAAGCGATTTTTTTGAAAAGTTTTTCATGCCTTTGAGGTTTCTGTACCACAAAAAATTGACCTCCGAAGTGTGAGTTACAGTAAAGCGCGCAGAGTTAGGAAGCCATGTATAACGAGATTTCAGGTGTGTGACAATTGCTTTCAGATCAATTCTTTAGGCCCCGTCCACAAGTATCCGTTTTTGTAAAAAGGAGATTTTTCCCCCGGGTTGGCGTACCATCCACATGTTTTAGGTGAAAACGGTCACTGAAAGAAAGATTTTACCAACTGCATTGATGAGGTTGTTTGCCAACCGTAGGTTCACGTTCCTCCTGAGTCAACTTTCTACTGGGGAGGGACTGGGGATGAAATTGAGTACCAGACTCCGAGTCGACCCCGCGGTCATAAAAATATGGCCGACAGTTGGAGACCATGATTACTGAAAAATTCACGGTACTCGTGTTACTGATATTTCTATGTATGATATCGTGCTTCTTCTCCTTACATGCAAAAGAGTTTCGTTATAGGCATTACACATTCAGAAAGAAGCAGCGACTAGTAAGTAATTTGCCTAATATAATTATGTCAGGTATCCATAACTGTTAAACAGCTGTTAAAACATTTTGTTTGTGCTAAGCTTAAGCTTATATTTTACTGCTTATGTTCAGTTGATGAAGCGTGCAGTGTTTCTTATATGCATAAGTCGTGAGGGCTTTGACCTAGTGCAAGACCCTGGATGTAAGAAAATGGAATTGAGCGGCTTATTCCACAATAAAATTACTAAAACATTCCTCGGCATAATAAACAAGCAAATAAGAATGTACAATAAAAACTCCAGTGAAAATGGGGACGTTAATTCCTACCCTTCCCCCCCCCCCCCCCGCCCCCCGCTCCCACTCCAAAGATGGTGGTCAAATGACCCAGCCCCTGTGGACAAATGTATCAACAGTGCTGACAAAAAATGAACTCTTTGGATTTAATTTTTCAAAGGGGCCAACAAAAATTCGAGGGTGTGGATGCCAGTCATCCTTAGGCAAGGGGGGGGGGAGGGGGGAGGTGTGGATAAAAAATGGAACATCCCATAATTATGGTACACCAGTCATGTCTGTGAGCGTTTACCATTTGTATGGAAAACCCGGAAATTCCAGGGAGAATTCAAATGGAATGGTTCATCCTGGTGGAAATTATGCGGAAAAAAAGTAATACCTTTCGAGGTATTACCTCTTTCCCCTTCTTACCGAAACGACTGAAATTCTCTGTACCATTTGTTTGGATTACCAGTGCCAGGCTTCTTGTTGAGAGAAAGTGAAAAATTTAGCGGTATTTTGTAAATGGTACAACTAAATCCCATTCCTGTTTTCGGTGCCAATAAAAAATAATAGTACCACTTGACAGAAATTTTTCACCAAAATTTCCGTACAAATGGTAAGGGCTCCGTGTCTTGGTCTTGTCCCTTTTATAAGCATGTAACAAAAATGCAAAAATTTATAAACTAAGGGGCACTTTTTTTGTGTGTATTATGTTAAAAAAAAAATTAAATTGTGATGATATGTGGGCACTTTAATAAATTTAGTCTAAAATGTTCCCTCTGTCTTTCAATTGTTTTAGGCTAAGAAGTACTCACCACTGGAAAAAGGTTGTGAAGATAATCAATGTAAAGACCTTTTTGGACTAGAGTTGATCAAGTGTACAAGGAAGTGCATATCACAGACTTGTTATGACGAGTTATATGCCTGGGATGAGGTAAATAACAAAGTGTCTGTCATATTAACTTGTTAGGCATGTTGCATGATGTGTGTTCGATCTTTGACCCCCTGGCCCTGGTTGTTCAAACGTTGGATAGCGCTACCCACCGGATAAATCACTATCCAGCGGATAAGTATTAGGAAAACAAATTGTGCTATCCATTGGATAGATTTTTATCCTGTGGATAGCACCATCCAATGTTTGAACAACCGTGGCTTGGAGGGTACTTCACCAGTATTTGTGTATAGGTGAGCTGCTGAGGGTTTAAAACCTTGACCCTGCTGAGGACAAAACAAAGATCCTATTAAAACACATACCTGTTTATGACACAATAAACTCAACTTGACGTCTTGTTTTAAAGCCATTTATTGGCAATTGCAATAGAGCAAATTTACATTATCATTTGCTTTATTGTATAAATGGAGTACAAACAATTTCCTCAAGCAAATCAAGTCAATCGTACAGGCAATGCCCTGTTTATAATTAGGACTTGACTAATTAGACTTACACAAAATTATATATACCCTGTTTAGGACGGAGAGAACAAAAACCATATCCTGTCCTGCAGCACATCCCCATATAGGCCATACAAGGGAATACATGTACACCTCCCTGGGCTTTGACTACCTGTAAATGCTAAGTGTGTGAATCCCTGTCCAAGCTTTTGCTTTAACTCTTTGCTGGGCCACACATGTTGTGCACTTCTAAGCAATGTTTTCACTGCTTTTCCATTACACGTCAGTTCCTGAAACATTCATTTTTCTTTTCACAAGGCACCAATAACTGCTTTTGTCAAGTTTAATGCTGATATATCTTGTAGAATTTCTTATTCGTTTTTTTTTTTTTTTTTTACTGCAGAAAATTACATGTATTATTTTATAGTTTCTATTTTTTTTTCATCTGTTGTTTATTTACCTACTTATTTACCAGTTATCATAATTATTTCTAACTGCTCAATATTCTTTTTCTTTATTTCAAGCTTGAGGAAGGTGAGATTGATGTACGTCTAACTTCATTCAAGGGTTGCGTTGTGAAGCAGCTCCAGGAACAGGAGAGAAGGAATCGTGGATTATGATGTTACTAATAATGGACTATCAAAAACCATATTAAACCTGTGATGGGTATTGTGACTGCAGCTGAAACACATCTCACTCACACCCTAAGTGCTCAGAATGACCCAACAAACTTCATTTAAATATAAAATTCATGCACAAACTTTGAATTCCACTGTGCCATATTTCATTGTAACAAAGGACATGTAGGTAATAGGAATATTAGGCTACAGTCTAACCTTTCCTTACGGACACTTATATAATGTGGACACCTCTTTATTATGGACAGTTTGTTTGGTCCCAGAAATGTCAAAAATCATGATACATTCTCTACCTCTATAATATGGACGCCTCTGTAAAGCAGACACTTAATTCTGTCCCTTTGGTGTCCGTATTAAAGAGATTTGACTGTATTATTTTGGGGGGATAAAGGACCACAAGTGAGTCAAGTCCTTTGTGATTTGGGTTTTTATTGGCTTGTTTACAGACATACAAAATTAATCTGAAACAGTTTGCAATATAATTTGTGTCACAATGTGCGAAACTTAGGGCGCTTTCCAAAAGTCAGAAATGACTAAAGGAGTCATTTTAACAATGAAATAGGGATTTTTTTTAAGAGCTTTTACTGAAAAACCACTTCCTTCTCACATAGTATTTAGGATTTGACTTATCTGGTTGGATAGTTTTGACTAAAAGTAAAATTCTCATTACTACGGGAATGGTCCAGATGGTTCCTCCGTTCTGACAAATGGACAGTGCCCTTAGTGCAATCATGGATAATAGAAAGACCCAGTCTTTGTATTATCCATGGTGCAATATGGAATGATTCAATGAGAGTGTTGTGATTGAAATTAAGTTATAATCATGACGATGCTGGACATTCTTGCTGAAAACACAACTCTAGATTGCATTGTCTAAATAGTGACAGGACACCCAAGAAGCCACAGGAGATGCATAGATTACTGTGCAGCTTGCCTGGGGCATCACGGCAATTGGGAGCAGGGGGGAGGGGGTTAGGCTCTTATTTCATTAATAATTAGACATTGTTTTACTTTTATAAGTAAACACAATAACCTGCTTTATTACTGGTAGACATGGAGAATATCACCTTTAAGTGCACAGTAGTACTGTAGGTACAAGTACTACATGTACCTCCATTGACACCCATCCATGTACATTCAAAGGCCATAATTACCTTGTAAAATAATATTATTTATTTATTTCAAGTAGTACTGAGTCCATGTCATGTTTCACTTTAACTTTTATTCTGCAAATGGCATTTGTAGAAACAAATGTATACACCTAATTGCAATAACGTTGTCATAGAAAAAAGCAAAAAGACAAATAGGAATAAATTAGCCATGTGATTTACATTTGCGTATTTTAATTCAGTATTTAACAATTATTTAGGAATTCATTTACAATAACAGGAGATAATTCTGTAATTCCTCGCTGTAAGATAGACAAGTGCCATAGTCATTTTAGAGCCAACATTCTCCATCAACAGAATTCGCACCATTCTCGCACAAGTCTCGCCTTCCGGTATTGACACTGAATGGGAAACCAGCGAGGAATAGCCCCTATGCATGATTACGTCAGACGAGTAAATTTCACCAACAAGCCTCGTTTGTGAACAAAATTTTTTGCATTTGCACTTTTTGTGCGTGGGTATTCTTTTCAACTCTACTGCCTTGGGAATTCATTTCTGTGAAACTTCGCTTATTTTTTAATTTCAAAACGAGGCTTGGTGGTGAAATTTGCTTGTGTGACGTAAACATGCATAAGGGCTATTCCTGCCACCCCCGACACAATTAATCACAAAGTGTAAAATAAGAACAAAAATCACCAGGAAGATCAAAAGATCTAAACAAAGTCATTCTTACTACCCCAACTCGGTTGCCACAGATCGTCTCGTTCTCCCCGGTGACGTTGAAACAAATCCCGGTCCTGATGACGCAAAAACTGGAAGGAAAAAGTCAGTGCAAAATATTGCAGTCAAGAACAGTTGTTTAACATGCAATAAAACTATACGGCTAAACCAAAAGAATTGACATGTAATCTATGTTCTGGATCTTTTCATTACAAATGTGAAGCAGGAAAATTGAAATTAGATGTTAACCTCTGGAGTTGCACTCGATGTGAACTTCCGCCGCTATCTGATTCCTTTTTTGACTCGGATACAGAGCTAAATAGAAGTAAGGGAGGCAGCCAGTATGACGAACTCGAAGACAACGATTACGACTCTTTGGACTGGTACCAATCGAACATAAGTGGCTACTATAAGTTCAATATCAAGATCGGTTACGGAAATATCAAGTAAAGATCGGCCGTCATGTTAGTTCGAGCCGATTCGTGAGTCGTGGCTGTCCTCAGGGTTCCGCGCTTGGCCCGTTGTTATGGAATGTTTTCCAGAATGACCTATCCTACTGCCTAACAGCGAACTTGTCTATGTATGCCGACGACCATCAAATTTACCACGCAGGAGCAGACCAGGCAGCTGTGACTTCCCAGTTAAAGGATAGTGCCAACTTAGCAACAACGTGGTACGATTCTAACTTATTGGCGGGAAACCTCAAAAAGTACCAAGTTTTGAACTTGGGCTTCACTCAAAATGACAGCAATATTTGCGTGAATGATGTTGTGATTGAAACTAAAGATAATATCATACTTCTAGGAGTAGTGTTAGATTCTAAGCTAAATTTCTCTGAGCATGTAATCTCTATCTGTAAAAAAGCCAGCCAGAGAATTGGTGTTCTAATGAGACTACGTAATTTAATTCCTATGAAATCTAAGTTAATATTATTCAAAAGCGCGATATTACCATTCCTCACGTACTGTCACCTAGTGTGGCATTTTTGTAAAGCGAGTGACACTCGAAAGCTTGAAAGACTACAAGAAAGAGGACTTAGAGCGGTTTTCAAGGATAATAATTCTAGTTATGAACAACTATTAGAGAAGGCAGATCTGCCAACACTACTAAATAGTCGCTTACAGGATCTGTGCATCCTTATGTATAAAGTAAAGCATAAACTGTGCCCTGCATATATA
>OZ037782.1:26826679-26866679 GCA_964035525.1 Porites cylindrica | reverse complement strand
ACTAGTTTACCTCTGAAGTGACGTCTAAAAGTGACTGCAGAAATTCCATACTGATGATGTGTGTCACTTACTAGGTCTGGGAAGTGCTTCTAATTGGTTGAAGCAAATTTCCCTCGTGGTGCAACCAATCAGCAGTTCTATCCAGATCTGGGTAATGACACGTCATTTCGCAAGGAAACTGATGGAAGTGAAGTGATATGTCAGCTGCTTTCTCAGGCTAGGAACTTATTTACAGTATGCATTGCGGAGTGTAGGGTTGTCCACATAATGCTCAATGTTACACAATATTATGCCAATAATTCTTTATGCTCAACAAATGGCACTATTTAATATGCGATGGTCAAAATAATAGCATCACTCATTTATGCTCACTACATGTACATGTATGTGCATTGCGCATGAGTTTCATTCAGCTGTTGAGACAACTACGGTAATCTTAGCTGACAATGTTGTAGAACTGGAACTGCTGAAAGCCACGTTTTTTTGCAGGTGTACTGGTCTTAAAATGTGATACCGGTTGGACTGGTGTCTCCTGGTCATCCTACAGTTTTGACAATTTTTTTTATAAAACATGAAGAGTCAGTTAAAGAATGTTGCACTATAATTCCAGCATAATGCTTGATTCCTTTGCCTCACTGTTATGCTCAATATTATGCTGGCAAAATGTAGACTCAATGTGGCCAACCCCTGCGGTGCTGCAAATTGGCCCATACGTGTATTGTACTGACACTGTTTGTACATGAAGCCAGCACCAGATTACAGAGCATATAAGATACTATTTTTAATGTACAGTGTACTTTAGTGGTGATAACTCAACAACAGTACTAGATAGAGTAAGGACTGACGGTGCCAGCCAGCCAGCCAGCCAGGCAGGAAGCCATGCAAAAAAATAATACAGAAAATTGATGGAAAAAGCAGTAATATGGAAAAGATTTACTGTAAAATGAGTGCTTTATCCTTGCAGTAAAATAAACACTCAGCCCTAATCAATGAAAGTTGACCAAGAATGCATAATTCTGCAAATACCAGCAGCAAAACCGCACATACAATACACTGTGCCCATAGGGAACTACACAGAAGCATTTATCATGTATTTGCAATTTCATAAAAAATTTCCCATGACTCAGACAAAATGCATGGCTTACTGGCTCACAGATTGTCTAGGGCTACGACAAAACACTGACCCCCTACTGACCCATCTTACTGACACCCCCTCTACAATTCACTGGAAATTATAGAAAATAATTAAACTTAACAATACAAAAGGATGATATTATAATCTATATGATCAGATAAGAGAACTAACGATTGTGGTAAAACGAGTTTGAATAATGATGGCATGAAGCAAATCATCCATCTTCCGCCATTTCGGAATTTAAAGGTGAGTGTATTAATTTGGAAGTTAGATTATGTCGTCCTTTTGAATCATTAAGTTTAATTTATAACTTCCAGTGAATTTAAGAGGAGGTCAGTAGGGGGTTTGAACTCATCAAACAGGCTTTGCCATTTTCTTACTGCGCAGAAAGCCACGTGCCTCTGTAAGCAATTCATCAACATCGTCATCATCATCATTATCATCTCCACCCTTTGGTTTCCAGTCGGAGTCATCAGAGCCTGCAGAGTAACTGCTGTCGTCTTCTTCGTCAGCATCATCTATAAAGCTGTCATTGTAATCGTATGTGTTTGGTCCATCATCATCACTTTCATTAGCAACTACACTCTTGCGCTTGGATTTGGACCGTTTGGGGCGATCTGTAATAATTTGAACATAAAAATTACACGTAAGTCTCCCACATACCAAGCTGTTATCACAGTTGTCACACAAATCTGCTACTCTGCACAAGGAGCATTGCTAAGTCACAACCACATTATTAATGGTGGCCACATGAGACTATAAAAATTAATGTATAAACATTTTGGACCAGTATAACGGTCACTTTATTATTATAGTATACTCTGTAGTTATATATGGAGGTTTTATTTTGGTTTAGCTCAGCTGTGTTGTAAACTACAGTATGACTGGTAAAATACAACTATCATAGTGGAGCTCAACACGCCTAAGAAAATTTGGTAATCCATCCATCCAAAAAATTTTGGTAAACACATGTCCATATGCCCGACCATCCATCCATCCACACAACAGGTATACCTCCAATCTAAAATAACTCAATTAACAGGTATGACACCACAGGCAACTTGAGGTGTTTTTCACAGGAAATCGCATGGCCAACAGGACTTTTAGAGAGAAAAAACAACAACAAAGTCAAGTCTTTTTAGATGTTATTTTGATGTCTACACTCAGGCGGATAACCAAGAAAGAGCTAGAGCAAGTGATTAAAAACAATGGAGATGAATTTTATTGGAAGAAAAAGATGAAATTTCATAGTGGCGATGAGAAAATGAGAAAATAATTACAATTATGCTACATGTAGCTAGCGTACAGCAAGGTGAAAATGAGCAGCGGTGAAAAAAGTGAAAATGAACAGGAAGAAAAGCAACAAAATTTTGGTGGGCACATACGACAATTCCTACATAAAACATAATGTGTAACTAAGAAGTTTCACATTTTAGTCTATGACTTGCAAATTGGCATTGTAGTTGTGTAAAACAATGGCAAAGAAATGTCCACATTGTTTTGAAGAGTTAAACATGAAACAACCTAAGTGACCCCTGCTTTGTTGCCAAATTCCTTGATTCATAAGCATTTGGTATGCAAGGCAAATAGGCCAGGAAGGAAAATCAAAAAGCTTAATATCCTTATCAGAAGTCAATTGGGGCTATACTCCAGGCATCCCTTCACTATTTTGTAAGGGCAAAAAAAACACTGGCTGGATCTGTTATAACTTTATTATGAAAGGTGGTTTTATGCACACAGTCGGGTGGTTATGATCTTAATTCTCTCTAATAGACCCTTTCACGGCTTTTTCAACTTTTGACTGGAACCAGCTCGCAGAAATCTGTCATCAGAGCTGTAAAAAAGGCCTCAAAATCAGTGAAGCTGCTAAGTTTGAAAGTTATTAATTTAATGAAAAGTAAGTCTCTGATACAGCTTTTACATGTGTGTACATAGGGATAGAAGGCAGGGCCCCACCATACAAACATCTGCTCAATTTTGCAACTTTGTGGAGCAATACCTTTGTTCTGGACGTTTCACATTTGAACTTGGTAATTCACCTTAATTTAAGGTGACTCGACCCAGTTATTTTGTGAGGGTACCATCCTACTTTGAAGCTCTCTGGTATCCCCACATTTACTTTGATCGTAAGTCTAACATATAGCATGGATAATATATAGATCAATCTACAATAATTTATAGCATAAAATATTTGGCGATCGGAGTAAAATGTCACGTGGTTATAGTGCCATGCCTCTTTGGGGTCTGAGTCGAAATTCTGCGGTTGCCAGCATTTTTTCTTGAAAATCTCTCGGCTAAATATAGTGCATATTAGTGCCTTGCTTTGAACAGAGTTTCACCAAAATCGCAAAGACCCAATGCGAGAAATTCAGCGGTTTCTAAATTTAGGCCATAATTTATGCAAAAATGATAAACAAACTTTACACGATTACATGTATATCTAATAAACTATGAGATTTATCCCTTTATTTTGGGGATCTTTATAACAGATGGGTCCTTGCAAGTCAGCAAAAAGCTTTAGGGCCTTGTAAATGCGCGATTGTAGATTGATCTATATGTTATCCATGCTATATGTTAGAATTACGATCAAAGTAAAGGTGGGGATACCAGAGAGCCTCAAAGCAGGATGGTACCCTCACAAAATAACTGGGTCGAGTCACCTTTCCAGCAGTGTTGATTGATGTCCCTTCCCTGCTCTTTATCAAAAGACGAAAAAGTGCAGACCTGAGCGGGCATTTTTTATACAACAGATAAGCTGTAAACAATACAGACATTGTAGATGTTTCTATCAAATCCCACTCAGCTGCACCCAGTCCATTGATTTTGCAAACATGAATCAAGATCAAGAGACATGCCACCCAATGATATCAGTTCTGCTAGATATAATGCACAAGCCTACCAGGAGCCTTGCCATGCTTGAAATCCTTTCTGTGTTGGGGATTTTTCCTATAACAAGTGGTGCCATAAGGGCATTCTTGTCGAACATCATCATCTTCATCATCATCATCAGCATCACTATCTCCTGCAGCTTTGTCACTCTCACCTTTACTATCCTTTTCAGAATGTAAATATTCTTTAAAATGCACAGGATTTTTTCTGTTAAAAGATTATTAAATGTTTTAGTTATTAAAATTCCTTTAATAGTATTGTAGTTTTATAGTATTCCTGTTATTATTACTATTTTTACATGTATGTTATTGTACATTACCATTATTATTATTGTTATTACTATTATTATTATTATTATTATTATCATTGTTGTCATTATTATAATGTACAGGTATTATGGATTTTTTTTCTTTTTCTTTTTTGGTCAAAAGAGGGCAAATTACAAACAGTCGATGAATAATATTAGAGGTCTGAGACCAAGAAACAATGTTCTCACAACTTTCAACGTGTCGCCTTGCATTGCATGCTGGGCAGCGGATAATACAAGTCATATGTAAAACTGTATTTCAGTATTTTATATTTCCTAGTCTTGTATTTTTTTAGAAGCCAAAGGCGAAGCGAGAGAGAAAATAAATCAATGATTGAAAACATATCATAAAACCATTATTGTTTCTCTTATATTTTGTCTTATACTCTTTGTACTTTATATATACTTCATGACCTTTGGTATCACACTCCACATGTACCTGTAACATTCGCTTCCATATGGACAGGGTGGAAGTATGGAGTCTTCACTCTTGTCTTTGTCAGGATCAGTAGCTTTTGTTTGTCTTTTCTTACAAAGAGAAGAAAAAGTGCTTTTGCAATTAGCAAAGCAAAATCATAATTTATGGCTATCATTAGAGGACAGGTTACACAAAAAGAAAGAGTGTCTGCTGCTACTAATTTTTAGATTTCTGGAAACTACATGTACATGTAGAAAACTACTGACAGAAATAATTTGGGAAAATTGAACGGAGACATGTTAAAAGTGCTCTCAATATAAAATGTTTGAATAGTACAAGGTCATAATAAAATTATGTAGTTGTCATTTTTTTTTTTTTTTCATTTTAATACGCAGCCTTTGAAGCCTTCAATGTTAAAATAATAATACATAAATTAAAGCACCTGTAACAGTAAAGAAACACAAAGTCAAGTTGCTTAATTGTTTTAGCTGCAGGTGCAAGCCCTAGGATTTCATACTAACAACAGTTTCGGTATCATGACCTTACCGTGATCTTAAAATAACAGAACCAAATAGTTTTCCAGTGACATTTTCAGGATGAACTTACAAAAATTCACTATTTTTCCACTTAGATTTCTTAACCAGTAGAGCAACTAGAGTAGTAGAGCTTTATGATTCAGCTTATATACAGCTGTATGAAACTTTAGCATAATCTAACGAGTTTCCTATTGCCCGCCATCTTGAATTGTCCCCAAAGTGCATTGTACATTAATTTTTATAACATGGTTTATGACTTCCAGTGCCAAGAAAAAAATATTATCATGGCTTCGAAGTCATGATATATTATTTTTTTTCTTGGCTTACAGCTGTAGCAATAAGTAATTTCCTATTATTTTATTGCTCTGGTGTTCCTAAAAATAAATCTTGTCAGCAGGCATTTAATGAAAATTACCACCTTCCCACTGCAACTACAATGTGATTAGCTGACAAAAAAAAAAAAAATTTAACCTTAACCTTTGACACAGCAGGTTTTGCATCTTCTTCACTTTCATTTGATAACTCATCTGCTGTGACTTGTTTTGCAAGTTTTACAGGCTTGGTCTTTGCAGTTGCCAAAGATGAGTCCTCATTAACACATGCTGCAGCTGGTTTAGTTTTCTTACACACCGTAGGCTTTGTATCATTATCACTCTCCTGCATGTCAGCTGATGTTCTCTTTTTTTGTTTTGTTGATCTTCCTTTTGCCTTCAAACTTCCACTATCTTTTTCATCAACATCGTCACTGCCAATAATTTCCTCATCTGCAGAGTCTGTTCTTGCTTGCTTTTTCTGCATTTTCAAGGCTGCCATTTGTGTAGCTTTCCCAGCTTTACTCGCTGCAATTCAAGTAAAACAACAAAAACAATCATCCTACATGTACATGCCATAAAAGACAAGGGACCAGGGAATAGTGAAGAGAAGTTGTTATGTCACGTTGCCATGGTAGCAAAATTTTTGAATGACAAAAAACCAAAAATGTGACTTAATAAAAAGTGAATTTGCACAGCTTCAAATTCATTTAATTTGGCAAATGTTGGCAAAATTTTCCGGGGTCGAATCCAAAAGGACCATAATAATTATTATCTAAGTATAAAAGGAAAAAGACCAAGTGCTTTTGTGTTGTGTTCACCGACTCCATAAAGCGAGCGCATGAAATTAGGAAGTTTCATGTCACAGGGGTGCAACAACGCCAAAGAAATGTACAAAATAGTGAGACGCATGTGCGAATTTCATGTTGTTTTGTAAAATAAAAACCTTTTACTTTTTTGCCGTTCTCCGTCTGTCGCCGTCGTTGTTGGTTTTGTTGTCATCCAGAAATAGCGCTACATGCATGGTGATGTGATGTCATACTTTTCCTCTCTATTGACCAGGCTTTTTGAGAGAGATCTACAACAGCCCTTATTGCTAACAAGACATGATATAATGTAAACCATGAACATTGTGTATGTACATGTATCCCAAAATAAAGGAAAAGTCAAAGATGTAATAATAAAATTACATGGAGCGCATCCAGAAAATGAATGTTCCATACACGCTGTACCAGCTATGATCAGTTTTTAGCCAATCCTGTCTATGGGGGGTTAGGTGGAGAGTGAATATTCCTTTTTTTGGAGAAAAACATGTCAAATTAAATTTATAATCCATGGCCATGTCCATCCAAACTCCCCCAAAAATATGCCGTAAAATATTACAAAAAGCTGCTGATCAAGTTTGGTCGTACTTTATTCTCAGAACTACCTGGCTGGGATATGCGGGCACTACCATGAATCTTCAGTTTGTTTAGAATACACAAAAAAATTCCTACCCAAACAAATCAACTTGCAAAATTTTCTTACCCCAAAAAACCTGGGAATAAAAAATTTCAAACCCCAAACAATTCTCCGATCACTCCTATCACTCGAAATCTGGAGTACCCCCAGGGAGTTGTCCCAAGCCTCTTTTTCAAAACAAGACAAAGTACGAAGCCTTTGAAATGAGAGTAGTATTATTATAATTTTTATTATACTCGTGTAAATTAAACTCATTTTCAAAAGAGTGGTTTTGCACTGAGCCTCGCTATAAAAGTGAGAGTTTTTTAACTTGGAAATGACCTACTGTTAACATTATAGTACTTCACCTGCAGGAGCTTTTCCCTTTCTGTTTCCTTCCTTCTTCAATGAAGACCTTGCCTCTGAACTGGTTGATTCCATCAACCAAGAGGGAAGTCTACGAGTCTTTTGTAATGGCTGCGCAGGTTCAATTTGAGGTTTGGATGGTGAAGCCATACGTTCTCCGCTCTGGGAAAAAAATCATAAAAAATGAAATAATAATAAAAGAAACAAGCACAATAATAATAATAATAATAATAATATTCATTATTATTCATTCAATCAAAATATCCATTTCTGATCGGCAGAAATCCCACAGATAATTCATCATAACCAGCCACTGTTGACAAAGTGGAAAAAGTGTGCAATTAAAAATTATGTGAAAAATGACATCCATTCTACAGCAAAATTGCCAGAAAACAGGACAATTAATCGAGAAAACCTGGGGATGAGGTTTCATTGTTTTGGTACTGAGAAGACATTTCACTTGTTTCGCGAGGAAGAAATAGGCGAACTCTTGGCTAAAAACACAGCAAGAACAGCAATTTTGGCCATGATACACAAACATTGTACTTGCAGTCTTTAGGCCATCATGCGCTATGTGAATCACGTTGCGCACCACGTGATTCTTGTCGCGCTCTATGTGGTTCGCATCTCACGAGAGGGTGGTAACTTGCTTTTGAGCAGTACTGTAAAACTCAACCAACAGCATCTGCTATTTGCAGAGTATTTGCAGAGCTGAACAACCCTTTATCATCTAAACTTGCCAATAAACAGACAATTGAAGATGAACTTAACATCAATGGAGGTACGTGTAAGCATGTTTTAGTTGGTTTTTAAACTAGGCATTATTTTGAATGAATAATAAAACAATTATTAAATTTTAATGTGCTATGGATGTACAGTTGCTTTCTGCTGTTTTTAATCAAAACAGCATGTTGATCAACTAAAAACATCCAGATGACTGTCACATCTCTCTACATCAGTCCACGGTGTACAAAAATGTGTATGTGTCTTTACGGATGACAGTCACATCCTCCAAAAGGATGTTGACTTACACTGTTAAATCATAATATTATTACTCAGAAGACAAAGGACTCACTGTCTTAAGCATTGAAGACTCAACACCATCATCACTGCCGCAAGAGGCCTTTGCCGTTACATGTAGCTTAGCTTCCAGTGCTGGTTTAATGTCCATGAATTCATCGAGGAATGATTCTGTGTGTGGAAAAAAATGTTAATGAAGAAATGAAGTGGTGGGAAGTTTTGTTCTTGAACTGAACAGAATGAAAGGGTCAAAATAACTGCTCTCTTTGCACTTCTTAATCTTTTACTTCTTATTTTTTTTAAGATAATGGATACATTTGTACTTATTGTATATAGTTCTCTCGAATTTCTCACTTGCTTATAGTTTACTGTACATAGTTTTTCTTAATTTCAATTAATTTATTAATTGATTTATTTATTTTTTAAATTTATTTTAGCGTCCCCACTTAGTGGTTATACACAGTTTTGACACTTTAATAAAGGTATCATCATCATCATCATCATCATCATCATCTCTGTCTCAACAGTATTTTCACAGCTCATGTAATTGATTTTGAAAAAATGACTTTAAGGACCAGTGGTTAGGGATACATTCTATCCATCCATTAACTGCAATGACATCAATGAATTGAAATGATCTTCCATTGTGGAACACCTTATTGTAGCCCTTTTCTTGGAATAGTGGTTTACAAATGGTAACAGTTATTGGTATCACCAGTTTGACTAACACACCCTTATTTTGCGCCTTGTGTGTGCTTTTAACTCAAAAGCAAGCTCAGTTTCTTTTTGGCAATAATTACCACTTTATGGCCTAAATCACAACTTAAATTTTGCACAAGTGCAGTGCTGCTCAGTTCATAGGGAAAATAGACCTTTTTACCGATACAGCAGCCATATCGAATTTAAAAGGAGTATTATCGGATGGCCAGGGGGCACTCACTCAGTATTTACCTGCGCTTTTCTGGCAAAGAGAGAACTTCACTGTATATTTCTCGGGAAAAAGGCGATCATTATTACATCCAAACACAGTACAATGATCATTCCTTTCCCATTACAATCATTTTCTAGGAAAACATAAAGAAAAATTTGGCCCAAAAAGAACGCATGAATACTGAGCGTGTATAGGATCGTGTTATAATACTATAATACTCCTTAAATTTAATTAATTCAATATGGCCACTGTATCGGTAAAAGGTATGTTAGCATTTAACACAAGACAAAAATTTTAAGGTGGTTCTGTACACCTAAGTTTTGAATTATGGGTCTTTTAATTTAAACTACATATTTGGGTTAACTTATTTTCACAGATCATAATGTCAGGAAAGCAAGAAATTACTTTTGTTTCAATAATATTTTTTCCTTCGACATAAGAAATATATTGTAAGGTACAACTGTATGTAACATTAAAAATACAAATGATGCTCTATTGGATGATTTATGGTAAAGTGCTGTAAGATTTTGTACCTGAAGATTCTTTTGAATTTGCTTTAGCCTTTTCATTAGTGTCGGCTGAAGGAAAGTCTTCTGTAGATATTTCCTTAGGGGTACTTGCCTCCTCTAGAGTCAAGGTTCCTTCACAAATAACTTCAAAGCAAAGGGCATCAGGAAGCAGTGAAATGACATTACCACTGGCCAGGTTTTGGATTTCATTTTTCTTCAGTGCTGCAAACTTTTCTGTCACGCTGGCCTTATAAAAGGTTGGGTTGGTGTGAAGCTGTTAGATGAGAGAAAAGTAGAAAATGAAAGCGCAGTGCAGTTGGCATGTATGTATAATGTATGTCACAGGTAAAATTTGATTTCAGCTAGGTTAAAACGTTTTAACCTAGTTTGATTCTCAATTCCTTTCTTTTCCATAGGACTTGGAAACAAAGGGTACTGCGAATATCAACCTCGATGAGATCAAAATTAACCTATAAGGCCAACTAAAAAAATATATGTTTTTCATCCAGATCTCTAAAAAAAGAAAAGAAAGAAAGTGGGCAGGCTGATTTTTTTGTTACTTCCGATTTTCTCAGGACTGTAGAATAATTGGAGTTGAAAGAAAACAAAGAGAGGAAGTCCATTATCATTATGAGGTGGACAGGGACCAGAAACATTTGCTGGAAAGAAACCCCTGCTTACAAGGTAAAAAATAATAATAAGTTTTAATATGAAAACAAATACAAGGCTTTTCCTATATAGAGAGAGAAACAGACATTCGGTCCAGTTTTCTCATGAAGTGTTCTATCAAGAGGGTGCTTTTTAGAGTTTTTCTTCTTCGTTTTTGTTTTCAAATTTATTTTTCATGTTTTAACTACATTATGACATCCAGGGTTTTTTCTGGAAAAGGAAGGACAGAAATATTTCTTCAGCATAGCTTTAAATAACAATAAGTTTTAATATGAAAATGAATACAAGGCTTTTGATATATAGACAGAGAAACAGAGATTAATAATTATAATATTAAAATAATAACTTTATTTATATAGCCCTCATATCCTGAGCTCATGGCACTTTACAATGTAAAAAAGGGGAAAATGAAATAATTTACATATCACAAGCATCTTACAGATTTGGCCCAGTGCTCTCATGAAATTAGTGTTCTATCAAGGAGGCATTTTTTAGAGTTTTTCGTCTTCATAAATAATTCGTTTTCAAATTTATTGTTCACGTTTTAACTACATTATGACATCCATTATTCTTCTCTCAATAAACTCAGGATAACGTTCATAAAAGCTGTGAAAACAAGTCATTTTGCTTTTGTACGGATCAAAAAAGGTAGCAAAAAATGTATGAGGTTGATCAGGAACTCAAGGGTGGGGAATTGTCTCTTTCTGTGTGCCCGGAGTGGGAAATAGACCTCCAAGAAAGAAAAAAACTGCAAATCCCCGGGGGTGTGCCCTGACGTGGGGGGGGGGGGGGGGGGGGGGGGGCAGTTTCATGTAAAAACTTTATTGTATACTTTTCCTGCTGTTGGTAGACCTGTATTACCAGCGTTAAACGGTAGATATTATGTGTCCCCGATCCTCACAGTATTCAAGAAAAATAACTTAGAGAAGAGACAACCCATATTTGCAGAAAGTACGTGTCTAAGTGTCAGTCAACTCGAAAGAAGAACATCAAATGCACGTTTACATGTAATAAGCGTTGAATGACGGGAAATTAGCAAACACGATAAATAAGCTTAAACTTACTGGCAAAATGGTGAGTTCTCCATCTTTTAGTTCCAGAACGGCGTGGGATCTTGACACTCGCTTATCCGTCACCTTTTAATGAACAATTTTACCGTGAAAACATGGATAAAACAAAGGTCTTGAGGAATAATCAGCAATAGTAAGCGAGTTGTTACCCCTAGAAAAGGACCTCTGCCGATGGTAGTCTTGCCGGCTGGAATTTTAATATCTCTAGCCCCATCTCGAGGTCTTAGCAGATATGCAGCCATTCTAAATGTAGGGTCATAGTTTCTGCGCTAAAATTATGCCCTAACTACATCTACTATCCCACGGAACATTCGAACTCTGGAGGAGCATCGAGCAGACAGTACTGAATGTATCAGGCACAGTGTGTCCCAATATCGACACCCTTCAAAACCGTCTACAAGGTCTCTCTTGAGTGTCACAGCGTTTTGGGCATCGCCATTCCCATATCCCTAGCGTTTAAAACGCTGATCGCTTCGACTTTGCCTAAATTGTCATCAGACTGGGGTTAAGTCGGGATTGTTAATCACGAATTTGCGGCTGAATAGTGTGTAGATGCATGTTAGAATTATATCGTCTAACACTTTTCGCCGGGTTTATTGCGCAGAAAAAAAACCCATAGGAAGTAAACGTTGGCTCAAAAACATGACGAAACTGAAGTTTACAACCACATAACATCACTTCGCTGTACAACGCTTCATTGTTTGCAAAGCTTCAATTTTATTTAATACTGAATTGTTTACAAGCGAGCAATACCGCAATCGCAGGCAGCTGCGATCGTCTGATTCCAAACAGCCAAAGACAAGAATACTAAACAAAGTAATCAAAAGACAAACATGAATAAAACTGCGTTTTATTCATAGTAATTTAGTATGCATGACATTTGAGGCCTGTACAACTTAACCCCGCAGCGCTACTTGACACACGAAAGGTTGTCACACAATTTATACAGATGCCTCTTGCACCTACGGGACAGAAGAAATCTGTTGCCGTTTTGAGATGTAGTAGGGGCTTCTATTAAATCAATTCCGACCAAGTACCACACCTTGGGAACAACCTTCACAGGGTCCAAAAGTATTATCGCGGCCGGCGTGTCCAGAGAATGTAGCAGAGTGGCACTCTTCGAAGACCCTCGGTTCTCTTCCTCGGTGATAACAAGTCGTCGAAGCGCTGTGCCATCCTTCTCCTTGGCCACGTAGAACAAGGACTCTAATTTTGAGTCATACTCGAACTTTTTGGCAAATTTTCGCAGAGTCGTTTTTTGCTTTGTAAAGCCTTCCGGATAAGCCTTCTTTTTAAGATACTGGAAAAGATTTCGATATTTAGCGGAAGCCATCTCTAAAACGTTTTCGATTTTCCCGCGAAATCCAGCATTTTTTTTGGAGGGGATGACCAAAACACTAGGGATTTGGGCATCCCGGGAGGGTACCGGGGGATGCCCAAAACGCTGCAGTAATATGAGAAGGGGATGCCCAAAACGCTAGGGATTTGGGAATGGGGTTGCCCAAAACGCGGGGATGCCCAAAACGCTGTGACGGGTAGCTCTCCTCTACATAACCTTTAAACATAACCTCTACATGCACAGAAGAGGTCTGGGTCGAGATTGGTTCTTTTGTAAAGAACAGTTTCTATTGCGTATATAAACCAACTGAGAAAACATAAAATTCCCGTCGCCCGAAGCTTAAAAACAAAGCAAAAAAACATTCTCATGAATGGAACTTCGCCCTGAATGGTTTGCGAAAGCGTAATGATCACAAAACCTGACAAAGTGAACGGGATTGTAATCATCAATTTGATTGATTACTTGAATATAATGAAACAGTTGATTTCTGATGAAGTTCAAGAAACTTACGCATAACCCGACGGAGTCTAGAGAAGACCGTTAAGTTTAACCTATTAAAATTATACAACCATTGTAATGAAAACGGAGTTTTTAGCGATGTCAGTTCAAGCCCTTGGTAAGAGCAACCTGATGGGGTAATGCGATTGTGTAAGCGACTGTTAAAAGTGAAATAATTTTTAAGAATTGCGGGCAGTGTCCTTTAATGCATCCATTAACGAGTTCATAAACATGGTTATATCATCTATATTTGGATGGCCACTTTAAAAGATGATCTAAAGCTTTGCCACTGTCGCTCGTTTTTGAGAACAATTTTAGCGGCACGTTTTTGAAGCCGGGTCGGCCCTTTAACGTTAGACCAAAATCTACGTCAGAAAGCCTAGCATGAGTTCCGAACAACATAGCTTCAGTCTTAACCTTGTCATTATAGAGCCACGATCCAATTAGATCAAGATCTTCGTTGGAACTTTCCTCGATTGTAGCAGCAACTTTTATTCCAGAATAGAATAAGACAGTGTCATAAGCATACATTAGCTCACTACACCTGCGGGCAACGGTGGGTAAATCGTTCACGTGAAGCACAAATAAAAGAGGTACGAGGATCGATCCTTGGGGCACATCAACCCAATATATAGATTCAGCGTCTGAGAAAGCTCCCTGGAACCCAGCAACCTGAGTTCTACCTTTCAGATAGTCTGTAAACCACTCGTATCACGGATAGATCTACGATACCTAAAGCGTAAAGCTTCTTTAACAGCAGGGAATGGTTCAAGCTGTCAAAAGCCTTGCGGAGCTTATTGCTAGTTACTTGAATGAGAGAAAGATGTACACTGTCATTAATGGAAATAACTCTGACACCATGCCTACATCCGTCAGTATACCACAGGGATCGGTGCTCGGCCCTACATTGTTCTCATTATTTACCTACGATCTACCGTCATGTGTGGAATCACGCTCCCTTTTCTTATTCGCTGACGACATTACGATCTACTGCATTAAACGAATGGCAGATAAAAGCAGTCTCTCAGTTGGAAAAAGCTTAGACGAATTGTATGATTGGCGTATTCTAAATCGCCTTAACCCACATCCGGAAAAAAGCTAGGCTATGCTAATTTGTAAAACCAGTGCAATGGGATCATCGGCGCCAATCCACATTGGCACTGATGCCTTAGAGTGGGCTAACAAATCTCGCTTACTACGTACAACAGTTGACGATAAACTCACCTAGCTAGGTGCCGCACATGTTGGATCTCATGAAGAGTTTCGCAAAGAAACTAGACCAAATCAGGATCGAGGTCCAGGTTTTTACCAAAGAATGTTCTTATTGATTTTTATCTCAAAGTCGTATTGCCATCAGTAACTTACGGCCTCGTTATGTGGGGGTCGTGCTCAAATGCTGATCTGTTCGATTCGTTGGAGCGATTGCACTGTAGGGCGACAAGAATAATTTTCAACTTACTAAAGGACATGAGATATCGTTGGAGGTTTTTAAACAAGCTGATTGGTATCCGTTGAGCTAAAGTTATAAGCTAGTTCTGTTGAAGTTTATGCATAAAGCAATTCATAATGAGCTCCCACAACTGTTATCCGACAATATTGTGATAAAACGCGCTACAGGTTACTCTTTACGAACGCCAGAATCTTGGCTAGGCGTTCTCTCGCCCGCTCTTTCCCAGACTTCGCGCGGACAAAGGGCCAAGACAGAACGACTAGGGAGAAGGCTGGGGATTTTAGAGTTTTTAACGATATACATATATTTTAGTCAGGGTTTTTGACAATTAGTTTTTAGATAGTCCGATTTTGTGATATTTTCTTTTGTATATCATATTTCGTTTTTAGGTTTAGTTTTTATGCACGACCAAATAAGAGGCATAGCTTTTAAAATCATCGCGTTAAAATAAAGGCTCTCTGTCTGTCTGCCGGTCTTTCTATAAAAACAGCTCCAGTCATTTGACCTTGATCAATGTTACGTCCGGTACTTAAATTGTATCAGCAAAAGATAAAGCCGCAAATGTGCTCGCGACAATCCAGCAAGGTAGTATGGGATATGATTAATACACTGTTCTCAATTAACCACCGTAGCTGTCGAACCTATTTTCGTTGCTTTCCTTTAGCAATCGCAGACATATGTCCGTGGCCTCCCGTGCCATTCTTTCAACTTTCTTTGAAGAACAAGAGAACGCAAAACCACCCACAACACCTTTCGGGATGTCGCCTGCAATTTTTCACGGCAACAACCTTTCTCGAAATAGCTGTATACAAAACAAAACTGACGAGGCAGTACCACAGCATTTGTGGACTCAGATTTACAGATTGAAAACATAAGAGCCTGCCCGAATTAATCTTTCTTTCTTTTTAGAAACATTTTAAAGAAACTTTTTATGTTTTAGGGGCTGATAGACGTTGAAAGGCATAATGGATGGTTTTGTCATGCACATGTTTTACAATGAATTTCTATGTATATATTTTCAACTAACTCCTATGCTGTTAGTTTGAGGATTTCATGTATGTATATGGCGAGGAACTATAATTACCCTACTGCAGTTTTTTTTTTCTTTTGTAGTATAGGTTTTCACAAGTTTTTAATAAAGTTGTTTTTGTATTACCATTAATTTATAAGTACAGAAAGATAAAAGTGAAGATGATAAAGCACCACAGCATTTTAATCAACGCAGACACTAACTTAATTATATACATACCTCGAACTTATTATCCCACTCGAACCTATCAACACCAAACGGAGAATCCATACGTAGAGCCCGCGAACGTTATCACATTGAAAAGGCACAAACTATGCAACCGCAGGGAATAAACAGAGAGGACAACTGTTAAATCATTCATTTACTTATTGATTTCATTATTATTATATTTTTTTATTTCATTTTAATTTACTTTATTATTAGTAGTAGTAGTAATTATCATTATTATTTTTTTTATTTTTAACTTTTTTTAATTTTCAATTTTTCCAGTTACCAAATTATCTCATTTGTCCGAATTGTTTATCATTATTGGCCCATATTAGTTTTTGAAGATTACCTTTGTATCAAATTTCCAACTGCTAAAACCACTTTCCTATTCCTCATTAAATCGGCCCTGAAGAAGGGCAGCTTGCAATTGTCCGTCGAGAATGTCGGGAAACCTCAAGTCACTTTTGTCTTGGCTGTTTTGTTATCATGCATGTTTATAAAATTGAACCACAACATTGACATTGTTATAGAAAAATTCATACATTTAGACGGGTTTCAACCGCCGAGGAAAATGGTGACATGTTTGGTAAAAAAGAGAAAAATTGCCTCGGTTAGCACGATCCGCGCGGCAAGTGCGCTTACGACTGCCCCTCTATTTTTTAATTGCCCCACCCACCGAGCCACTTTTACGAAAGTGACAGCGAAAAGGAAACCTTTAACTGGCGTAAACTAATTACTAACTTAGTCTGTCCAAAATAAAACTTCTAATTAACTACAGAGGCCTCAATACGGACAGATCGGCGACATCAAAAGTGAATGCAATAAAAGCGCACAGCATTTTTTTTTTAACTCACGCAGCGTCAAATAGCAGGAAGATGTCAACAACCAATTAGAAGAAACAGCATTCTCAATATTGATAACTGTACTCTATAAATCATTTGTCAGAAACGTTAATGCCATGCAGGCCTTGTTTCAATTTTGAGCTGAAAAGAAACCTTAGGTTTAGTCCCTATTATCGGCTATAACTAAGCTACTGATTTCTCGCAGCTCCTTACATAACTCTTTAGAAATTATGTATAATACAAGAGTACAGGGCCGGATAGTTTCTGAAAACACAGATAAAATCTCTCACAAAGTCAGCTTTGGAATCAGCAGGTTAAATGTCACCACGTTTTCACTGTATCTACGCACTTATTGGCAAACATGAAGTTTCCATGATATCACTTCCTGCAGGACGGGTGTCTTATTCCCATGTCTCACCGTCGCAAGATTATGGGGCTCTTATATGCTGTAATTGTTTATTAAAGTTACGGCTATATGTAAATGATATGGAAAACTACTGCAGGAGGATAATTTTTAGAAACTTTCCAGTATGTCTGTTTTTAGAGACGACAGTTATCTGAAACTGGTTTGAGTGATCTGAAGCCATCTCCAATATTAAATACTGTTTGTTCTCTAAACAAATAAGGAGTTAAAACTGAATTGGAATCGAAATTAAATGTGTTTTTTCTTGGATGTCACTGCGCTTTAAAGTGAAAGCTGATCACGATGAGTGTTTTCTTTATTCTAGAGGACATTTCCTTGCGACACAGCTCCCATATGTTTCTAAAGAAAAATATTTTACCCGGGATCGTTAGCAATAAAAACTCTTACTTTTAGTGCTCTGCTTGTTTTATTAAGTTAAAAAAAAGATGTTTTAGTTATGAAAAAGAAATACAGCTGCTAGTATTAATATTCTTCAAATTAAGACAAGTTTCTAAATTACCACGCAGCAAATTTACATCTAACAACTAAGTATTGTGAATCAGGCTTCGACGCGCCAGCCTGGCGCATGTGAATACGTCTTCAGTTAAACTCTCTTGTCATAAACGATAACTCTCGGCTTAAAATTCCCATTTGTAACCTTCAAAGTCAGAACTAGGAACCCCGGTGTGATTGCAAAAAGGCGGAAAATGAGCGTCAAAGCGCGCCTTCGCATAGTAGAAAAATGACGATAACTGCGAACTTCACCGGTCTTGAGAAGCAGACCACACTGAGTAATCCTGTAGAGCGATACTGTGCCCCAGAATTAGCTGAAGGTATACAACATCCGCTGGTATGTCTTATTGTGCTGAACATTTTCCTGTCCATCTGTGCGTTTCTAGGGAATTCGATCATCCTAGTTGCGCTTCACAAGAAATTATCCCTTCACACGCCGTCTAAACTTCTTCTCCGTTGTCTGTCAGCATCTGACCTCTGCGTTGGGCTCATTGCGGAACCAGCCATTGTTGTGTATTGGACTTCGCTGGTTTTTGAGGGGAACACGACCTGTCGATACTCAGCTCTCATCAGCCACATCACAGGCTATATATTGGGCTCAGTGTCTCTGCTAACACTGACTGCAATAAGCATCGATAGGCTCTTAGCATTGATATTGGGGCTCAGATACAAACAGATTGTAACTTTAAAGCGAACATGCATGACAGTGATCGCTGTGTGGCTTCTTTCCAGTGTCGGCACCACACTCGTTTTTGTGAATTATTTCATAACACTATGGTATGGTAACATTATAATATTATCGTGCCTGGTAACTTCTATTTACGCTTATTCCATGATTTTTCGTTTTCTTTATTGTCATGCATATAAAGGCCAAAGCAGTGTCTACCCAGGACAACCGAACCAAAACCTCCCGCTACTTAACCTTGCAAAGTACAAAAGGTCCGTCAAAAACGCACTGTGGGTGCAGTTAACTTTAGTGGTCTGTTATCTTCCATATGCTGTAAAACAAGCTTTGCCGAAAAGTCCAAATGAAAAATCTCAGTCTCTATATCTTGTCAGGGCAATGACGCTGACTTTAGTTGATCTAAATTCGTCACTGAATCCAATTCTTTACTACTGGAGGATCGGACAACTAAGACGAGCGGTGAAGGAAACTCTTAGACGATTGGCCTGTTCTAGGTAACTAACAGAGGTTCAAGGTGCTAACCCCAACACACCGTTAAAGGCGACAATTTTTCTCTTTTAAGTTACTAGCTACTAGGAGTTTGAATTTGAAAGTTAGTGCTAGCGTCAATGCTGGAAGAAAATACGGAGATGATGCAGTTTGAAGAAAAAATAAGTAAAGAAAATAAAAATGACCCGTGAGAATTAGGGTGGGTAATAATAGTCTTTTATAAGAAAAATATGTTATTTCCGTGCATTTGTGATCAATAAAGGAGGAAAGGCTTTTGAGTAAATTTCCAGAGTACAAGCGGATGATTTTTTGAGGCCTGAGTTTTTAGTAATTGCTTGTTTATACTTTTTTAGATATCTTTATTTCCCCATGGAAGTAATTTCATCGATGTCACGAACATTTAAGTAACGAATACCGATGACGATCCTAGACAAGATATTTTTATGTGTTTGGCTGCTCGTCTACAGTGTATGTCAATATTTTTGCCGATTCGCGAATGGAGGTGCGAAGATATCGACGCATGGATATTAACTGGTTTAGTGTGGTGCTCGAGAAGTGTTCTTTTGACTTTGCACTCGATGGTGGCCCACTCTAACCAACGCTATAGTTTAATAATTTTACAGTTGATAAACATTTTGAATCCATATGGTTCCAAGCTTTTCTTTCCCCTCAACGAAAAGTTTTTCCTCAGTTGTTTTCAGCCAATTATTTTGGAAGAATAATTCACAGCTTACAAAAAAGGTTAATTAGTTGTAATTTGGACTTCCTTTTTGTCCGTTTAAATAGCTCTAAGCGTTTTCGTGAAATTGAAAATAAAATGAAAACGTCCTTAGTTGAGTTCTCAATATCCAAAAGCCCATTACGTTCCTGTGTAATTTCTTAAAGTATGGTTTTCGTGAAGCTCTTAGCTAAGGAGCCGACTGTTGGGCATGTCTAGTCAATGAGTCAGTCAAGGAAAGTTGCAAACAATTCAGGGGCACCCAACAAGAATATAGTTCAAAACCACTTAAACATAGCATTGTTAAACGTGTTTTAGTATTTAAACGGTGGATATGAGCATATTTTTATCCCTATAAATTTTTCATCTGTTCGGATTTCCTAGCTGAAAGTCTCGTGATCCGAAAATTATAGGGATCAAAACTTACCCGTTCGAAAATTTCAGCCAGAAAAAAGGCTCCCGAAAATTCTAGGTGACCTTTTTAGGGTAAAAATCCGTTGAAAATGGGCAATTTTACCATTTTTTAGACGGTCGAAAATCCTAGGAGAGGCAGGCAAGCAAGAAATTTTACAACAAATGTTCCGGAAATTCTAGATCTCAAATCGTCTTCCGAACAGATATTTTCCCGAAAATTGTCGTTGGGTGCCCCTGACAATTAGCGTGAACAGCAGATGGAATAAGAAGCCTCGACAAAATGGTGTTTAGACTTGTGAGAGAGCTCCATAGATCGACCGATGTCTAATTGTGGCTTTGACCTTATGAAAAGGTATCATCCAAAATGCTCTTTTATTTGTCTTTCTCTTGTGCTCTTTAATTCGATTTTATTTTCCTTTTAGAAATTAATGAAAGCGACTTCCCTGTGTCAATGTTATTATTTTTACTGTATTTGCTTACCATGATGATCATTTTCTGTGGTCACTCATTAAAAATTAACAATTATTCGCCGAAGGCGAAGTTAATATTGTTGAATAATCCCCGAGACGAAGTCGAGAGGATTATTCAACAATATTAACTAAGCCTGAGGTGAATAATTGTTTTAGTATATTCACACGACGTGATCTCTACAGAATCAGAAAGGAAACCATTAAAAAACGATTAGTTTAATTGACGGGTGAATTCATGCGTGAAGACGAAACCGCCTAAACAGTGGATGCACAAAAGTTAGATCTTTACAGTATCTTCAAACATGGCAAATGATAGTTTTAATCTTTTTGTATCGAGAGTTTTGTAAGCTTTAGCATCAACGGTTTAAAAGAAAACGCCGAAAATTTAAACTATTACCCAATTCTGAGAAGAAAAGTAGAGCTTTATTTGTTTCTGTCAACTCACCGCGAGTTTTTTTTGTCGCTTCTTGCAAATACTGTCAACAGCGGCTACGATCAAGGTGAGCGTTGTTTATCTCCAATGTTCTTTGACTTGCTAACTTGCTGGCACTCACAATTTTCAAAAATATTTGCCTTCCTCTTTTCTCCGTAAATTAACTTCTATTTATAGGCAAAATTGGTCTTGCGAGAAAATCCCGAAATCACAAAACGGTGACCTCGTTTTCCTCTGTAGTGGTAACATAGCTTCGAGCGTACAAAAAGTCAGCTACAGTAAACCATTTTACAATACATCACGCCGTTTAAACACCATGAAGTCTTTTCTTGCCTTCAAAGGCATCAGCACTTGGAAATTCGTGTATTTTCAAAAAGGCTTTAAGTACTATGAAACTTTGGCAAAACACCCAGTTCACGACAGCGATTTTGTTCTGCTTTATATTCACCGCCTAGCGCGGTAAATATAACGTTATAGTCCGAGATAGCTAACCAATCAGATTGCTTGAATTACCAAGATCACTGAGTGTGTATAAACGTAGTTTCGCTTCATTTCTAGACCTCTTTATTATACGCGCCCAATTCGAATCCACTAGTCACGCGGCGACGCTTTTTGATCGGTAGGAAGGTCCTGATTTCAGTGATTGTTAAGTATAGTCAAAGAGTGCTCAACTGGATTTCGAGGAAAAGTAAAATGCATATGTTTTGCTTCTTTCGGCGTTAAGTTCTCGTAGACGACCTAAAAGCTCAATGGAAGACAGAAAGTAACACCGCCAATTTTAACCGTTTCACCGTAGAATAATTCTACTCAAAACGTTTAAATAAATTACAAGCGCTTTTTGAACCTTCGAACTGACTTTTTTCCTTTCCGACCAGATTGAAACAGTCTATGCCATGGACCTGTGACTTGTGGTTTTCCACTAGGATCTATTCTAGGACCTCTTTTATTCTTATTATATGTTAATGACTTGCCTAATACGTCATTTATTTGCTGATGACACTAACCTCTATTTTTCTAGCAAGAGCTTCAGTTTCCTTGAATTAGGAACTTAAATATACATTGTATTGCCGAATGGATGAAAGTTAATAGATAAGCACTCATTGTCTCTAAAACTAATTTTATCCTTTTTCATTCTGTTACCCCCATGTTTTAGTGACTATTTCAAATTCACATCAACTGCATTTCATTCCTATTCAACACGTCAATCATGTTATGGAAATCTTTACGTAACCTCAGTTAACATTAACCGCTTGCATTCCCTAAAATTCACTGGTTCTCGACTTTGGAATTCCTTGCCTCCTAGTGACTACTAAATAAGATTCTCTTAGACTGTTTCGTAAAGCTCTTAAGAATTGTTAATTGTTATATTAATTAATTGTCTGCCATAGCTCTAGAATAAATACTTTTTATAAAAATAATATTTTCTAAATTCTGTGTGTAATTGTATTCTATTGAGGTCATCCACTAGATTAGCCTTTGCTGTTTGGATGATCTCAACTCGCTCTCTACTTGATGTTACTATTTTTATTCCTTATTTAAATGGTATTAATTGTCCATGTAAATTTAACCTGTATCATAGTATGTTGAATTGAGCAAGTTAAATAAAATCATCTAAAATCATCTATCATGCTTAATAATGGAAAGCACCGCTAATGCGTTCTGACTTTTGATCGTTGACAAAATCGGTGTGACATTTTTAAAAAAACCCTCTGCACGAGTAGTTTTAAATGGTACCATTTTTTTCTGTACAGTCGAACCTCCATGTGCGACCACCTCTCGTGAGCGACCATCAATCCAAAACACCAAAACTTTCCCAGTCAAAGCCTTACAGTTGGAACCTCCAGTAAACTACCACCTCCTGTAAGCGACCGCGACCACTTTTTGGGCCTGACGGTTAATGGTTTTCCATTGTTTTTAACCTCTTGTAAGCGACCAGTTGACGCATTCTCTGACCTCTATGTTCGCTGTGTGGACTATGCTACTTAAAATATACGAACTTTAGTGACAACATGGAACTACATATGTCGTAACTTGGAGATTGCATGCAATAAATTATCTTCCATAAAGTAGATGTGTCTACACCTCTTCTCGGAAAATACCCCCTGTGGTTCCGTAAGCGACCACTCATCTTTGCATTTTGGGTGGTAGCTTACGGAAGGTTCGACTGTATTTTACATAATGAAATTCGGGTTTTCGTTTAAATTTTCTTTAACATCCTCTGCTTCCCTAGTATTTTTTAATACAGTGTAAAACTAATGATATTTGCATAAATTCTCGCCGCTTTTGCACCTTAAAATAATTGACTAGTTTCGAAAGTTTGCTTTTCTAAATTAAAATGTGAAACTCAGCAAATGGAGACCACAGAGGCAACTTACCAAGTCAGCAGATGTAGAGGATTAACACTGTGTGTTAAGATGAACGAGGTAAAATGATGCAGTTTCCTCAAGTTCGGTCTTCGTTCCATGAAAACTGGACAGCGTTTTTTCCACAAAAGAGTGTAAACAATCACTCTTTATTCTCATTCCTGAAGAGCGATCAATTTTGGCAATCAAAACATTTTAAAATTAAGAGCCAGTGCAAGAGTAGGGCGAGGTGAAAATGCCAAGTACTAACTAGATGGTTCTGTAGCAGTTCTTTTAGCGTCTTTAGTCCGGGAAATGATGCTTTTCCTGCAAGCAAGCATATATTACACGTCCTACGAACACTAAGAAAGGAACACTACTCTCAGGCAGAGATAGATCAACTCTTTATATCTGTTGTTTTACCTAATTTTAGCTATGCGCTTTCAGTCTATCGGGGCATCGGAGTCCGATCTTACGGTTATACAAAATTTTTAAGAACGATACCATGAACGCCGTTTTATTTCATTTCCAGTTTTTATCAAGAACCTTTTAAATAAACAAGACGGAAACATTTTAAAGAAATTAAAATCAACGGATTGCCACCCACTGAAAGATATCATTCCTGTCCAGAAGACTTATGTACATAATCTTAGGAAAAAAGGCTGCGCACGCCTGAAGATTAATACAGCGCGTTTTATGAACACCTTTGTAAATAGGTAATGACATACTTTTTTTTTAATATATATATGTATATGTAGATATTTTTATCATAGTTTTTTTATCTTCCGTATTATTGTAACATAAGATATGTAGTATCTTTTGATGAAATAAAGACTCATTATTATTATTATTATTATTATTATTATTATTATTATTATTATTATTATTATTATTATGAAATACCATAAAAATTAAATAATGAAATATAATGAATACAAAACCGTAGAAATTTACCCTGAAAAAGCAAGATTTATCTCGGCGAAATTTCTCCATACAGTCATACGATTTCACGAGAATTATCTCTTAAAGCCGATTCCTTTAGTTTGATTTTCTTAAGAATTTTCGGGAAATTCTTATAAAAAATTCTGAAATATGCTGAAATGTTAATCTACATGCATGTAACTTACATTGTTAATTATATTCACTTTACTTCAATACACTGTATCATTAAGAAGCTTGCAGGCTAGGCTTGAACATTAATTACTGGCTTATAAAAAACTACATAAGAAAAACACTGTCAAATTTACGGGAGAGTGAAAGAGGTGACGTCACAGTAAGTGTGATATAAATCATACAAAACAACAAGCACAGGCCTGCGCAAGGAACACTGCAAAAACTAAAATTGCCCTACGGTCGGGAGTATATAAATGTTTACTACCCTTCATTTGTTTATCATATGGTGTATACTTAAACGTTTCAGTAACACGTTATGCAAAAAGAGGAAACAATGAATATCATTAGTACTTACATTAGAGAAGACTCTTGGAAGACGTACAATGCCAGCCGCGTGCACCGCCGACAGTCAGATAAAAGCGTAGCTTCAGTTAATAAATTTCTAATTTAAATCAAACAGTAAACTTGTAATCCACAAATCGGATAACTGGGGAGATCCATATGACTTGTAAGGGTGAGGTTGTGTGACTTTAGAGAAAAAATAATTTGCACACATTGCAAGAAGGAAACAACATCTAAAATCTTACTTCGAGTTAATAGTCTTATTAGTACACCTAATGAATAGAAATCACCTTTTGGCCACAGTAGATTAGGCGCCGATTCTTGCGCGATTTCCCGCCAAGAAAAACGCGGGTTGTAGAAACACATCACACGATTTCCCGCTCAGAAAATAGAACAGACACTTGATTCGTTTCCCTCTCCCCCAAAGAGCGTACGGGCGGGGCGTACGCTGACGTCACAACCAAAATTTCTCGCGCCACAACCAAAATTTTCTTAGCTATGGGGCTACGTGCTCGCGAGGAGCTCCGCTACTAGTCGCTGAGGAGTCATACCCATTTTTGATTCGTGATAAAAGCAATATCTACGTGTTCAGACATTCCGCAGAGTTGAAGTATACTTTTGGAAGTTCGTAACAAACAGTAAAATCAAGCGAAAGCTCTCATCTACCTCATCTCACAGCAATACAACCGCCGGGTGCAATAATTGCTAAATGAACAAAGGACGCGTAGCCTGAAATTCATCCAATTGCTTCGAGTCGTTTTCTGCTCTTAATGCGTCCAGTGACGTCACTCACTACCCGAAAACCGGGTAGTGATTTTGATTGGTTGATTGTCTAAACATTCGCATAATTATGTATGATTAAGAAAAATTTTAGCGTGATTGTAGCTTGACATGCAGCGGATCGCATACCTTTTGCATTCGTTCGTTTAGTCCAAACATTTCGAGAAGCTTAATCTTTACCTTAAACAGCAAAATTGCCCTTGTCTTCGAAACTGAAATGCTAATTGAACTGCGAATGAAGAATCATTGCGGAGAGTCGGTAGGTTTTTCATTTAGAGCCGTTTTGTTGTTTCGGCGGCCGGTGATTTTGTTTACGCGAAGTTTTCTGAGATCAGTGTTATAATTCGACCTTCTTGCTATTTTTATCCTCAAGTGTAATGATTCTGTTAGCTTTTCTTTCTTGTCTCCTTGTTTTTTTCCTTCGTTAAGGACCAAATAGCTTCTTTTCAATTAAAGCAAATCATTGTGTTTTTGAACTATAAAGTGTTCCGTGTCTGTGTTTATTTCATTGCGAGATTGCGACCGAGTTTGATTATAGAATTTAGTACAACCGGTTCAGAGTTGTACTGCATGCAGTTGATAGTTTGAACGTTAAACATGAATTACAATCGAAAAACATAAAGCAGTTCTGTGTCATGCTGACATTTCCAAACGATATTTCTTGGTTTGCCACTTGTAAATCGTGTTTTACTTTTTGCATAAATTAAAGCAAAGGTCAAGGAGTAGTGACGTCACTGGACGGCATTAACGGCCGGTCGATTTAGACGTTACTGAGGGAGTAATAACGACTGTAACGACTCGACGTAATCGGATGAAATTCAGGCTACAAAGGACGGTTTGTTTCTTATCACGTGCTTTTGTCACATCACCGCAGCGCGCGAAATCGTGATTTCAGTCGCGCGTGACATCTCAGAAATAATATGCTATACATGTGCGGAATAATTTATGAGAGAAAGATAACCATATAGCGAAGTTTATTCAGATCTGAGCGTTGTTTCTTGATGCAACATAAACGAGGTGAGATCTTAGCTTGGAAAGTTTATTCACAGTGAAACCGCGCCTCACGACCACCTCTGTAATACGGTCACCTTGTTTTGCCGCCTAGTAAAAAAAACCCGTCGTTGATACGGTCACTGGCTGATATGGCCAAATTTTTAATTTTGGCCTATTTGAGACTGTATTAAAGGGGTTCCACTATATTATGTAATTTAGGGCTTATTCTAGATAAACCTGTTTTGACCGTATGTATCCGCTTCTCCGCTGCTATCTGCGGCTGTTTGCGAACAATTCCTATGTAAAATTAAAATGCGATTTTTAGAAGTTTTTGTTTAACTTATGGAATGTCTCGTAACTGCATTAATTGAATCACGGCTAAAATCTACCGGGAGATTTTGGCAGAGAGCTTGCAGATAATGAACATTTAGGATTGATCTTTTATGGCACACTGCCACAGTTACGTATTGTATATTTATTAATAGGGACTTTAAGAAATAGGACAACGGGAGAGTTCTAGTATGGTAACGAAAAAGTTTTTTTTTTCCCGTCACGCGTCAATGCCTCGAGTTAACATACATGAATAATAAAACGTGAATTCCCATTCTTTCTAAATTTTTCGCTGTTATTGCAAGTCGCTTTCTTTGTCAGTATAGGCGAACTCATATCCAAGTTTAGAAAGGCAAAAAAGCCCACCGTCGTTTGTTTACGTCCTCCATAAATAGTGAAATTCGGCATTTTCACGTCGAGGTCGTACAGTGTGGCAAAGAAATGTAGTAGAAAAAAACAATAAGTTATGTGTGCAAAGTTGTTGATTTCGCTAACTAAACTTAGTTTCTAGCAGTACTACGCTTTTCTTATACGTAGGAGATCGCGGTGTCGAATACGCTAAGTAGTTAGTTGTGTTTTACAAGATCAGGAACGCTAGTCCATAGTTTATATAATTAAATACCGATCAAATCCTTCTTTCTAGCAATCGGCTAGAGCTATCTCCATGACCTTTCGCATGCACGCGTTTTTAAAAAGATTAAAACTTCTCATGAGGTAAAATTGCATTTCAAAAGCGCCTCGTTTTCTACAGATAAAGGCCGAAAATCAGATTGTCCAGTTTTTACCATATATTTAACCATAAAAACTTCACCCCAAAATATCGATCTCGATGGCGTCCTTATAGGAGGGTCTCGATGGGGTTGTGGCTTTTACGGTTATCGGCTAAAATTTTGGCTCTTTTACGGCTATTGGTTAATATTTTTCAGTTACGGTTAACAAAAAAGTTAAAGATTAATTTCTTTTGTTTCAAAGAGTTAAATATTAATAAACCTGTATCTTTTGTATCTTTAAAGCAAAATAAAGGTCTTAGGATCATCTCGGGATGAAATGCTTTTTTTTTTTTTTTAATTTTAGCATTTGATAGATCATCACCTCATTATTCCGCGCGGCTAATGCGTTTCGGGTCACGTGGTCAGAGCGAGATTTTTTCTCAGATACGCCACCGAAATGCCTTGAACGAGATTGTGTGGGAAGACGCCTTACAGGGGCTAGGCATGGCAATATCTACCGTAGCGTCAGAGAAAAACAGGGAATTGCTGTTTATCGGCAACGTGTTTTACAAACAGTGACATATCTCTGCGTGTTGTTTCACTAGTATTTCGAGAGCTCGACCTCCTGAAAGTTGCAAATATTAATCCCCAGCAAAAAGCAAAATTTTCGCAATGGAAAAAAATTAGTTCTCCGAGAGAGCGGCGAAATTAGAGTTTAGGTCTAAGCTACACAAAAGGCTTGGCCTAACGTGCGTACGGAGTCAAAGTACAGCCGGAACATAAAAACGTAGCCATAAGTGAGTTTAGCACCTTTCTTAAATTAACAAACCCAGCTAGGGACCAATTTCTTTTACGGTTAACTCTTTTTACCCTATTTACGGCTAACGGTTAAATTTTTTCAATTTTTACGGCTATCGACTAAATTTTAGGCCGTTCTACGCCTATCGGTTAACCCCATTGTGACCCTCTTATAGCTTCATGAACATTGAGGCGGCTATTGGAGGAGAGAGCTATCGCGAACGATTTTGGAAGAACAGATAATGGCATCATTTTGTTGCTGTAACAATTCCGATGTCATAATTGTAACCATGATCATAACAAATTTTCAACTTTATCTAATACAGCTGTGGTGGAAATTTTTCCCAATCTTTGTCAATAGGGACGTACAGTTTATGCTCAAACTTCAGGGGCACCCAACGAGAATTGATGGTTTTCACGGTGACGTCATCAGATTGCAAAGTCAAAAAAGCTAGGTTTTACGAACTCTTATTTACTCTAGGTTGAAGATTAATAGGAAATAAATCTTTGTACAAGTTTCCAGCCCCGAAGCATGTTTCATTTCGAAACTACAGCAGTTTGAACTTCGGAGATTTCACAGTGCGTGACACCAAAATAGGAATGCTATCTCCTTGAAAAAAGTCTCTCCGCTTGATTTTCAGCAGTTTAACCATTTCAAGTATTAGAAGATATGTTTATGCGCAAGTATGCTAGTTCTCGAGTGAAAAGGAGGAGCTTTTATAGAAAAAGTGAACTCCAGATGTTTTTGTTGATTTCCGGCGGCCATATTGCTGGACAGTTTCTGTCCACCGTACCAATATGGCGTCTCCCGATACAAAGCTCTACAAAGGTGCGTGAAATGTTTCGGCAACTAACTCAGAAACTGTGCGCCACAAAGACCTGAGATTTGGAAAAATTGTTTATATATTAGTCTTTTATAACATTTCATTTTCTTGGCTTCTTCCACTGGACGGTTTCAAATGTATTTTTTTGTGCCGTGTTTATTGCGTGACAGTGAAAACGAAGAACATAGTTCAAAAACTTTTCATCTGTTCGGATTTCCTAGCTGAGAGTCTAGTGATCCGATTATTATAGGGATCAAAACTTACCTTTTCGAAAATTTCAGCCAGAAAAAAGGCTCCTGAATGTTCATTGAGAACAAGTGCCAACAAGGAGGTCCTTCGAACGCGATTGAAAAACGTAATAACCTTTAATGGTAAATGAAAGTCGATTTTCCTGATTATGATCAAAAATAGAATTATTCCAGCGATGACTCAAAACCGAAAAATCAAAATATACACAGCGATACTGAAGACTTTTTATCGCCCCAGTGCCCCTGTGTTTTTTGAAGGTTGGGCAGTACTAGGTAAACCATCTTCTTTGGGTCCCTTTGGTTAATTTAGGTTGAACTTTCGTTTACCTTCGGTAACATATACTCCCAAAAAAGCTTGTCGTATAAGAAAAGTCCCCGTCTAAAAGTAAAAAGGAGGAATATAGACTTTGAAATTAAATGCGCCTTTTTAAAAAACACGCTACCCGCAACAAAAACAAGAAACCAACTGGCCGGTGGCAAGTCCTTTGTCCGGCTGGGCAAAACTTCCATCGCAAAAATAATGTGGTGTTTCTTCATTGTTAGAAAATTTCAACAGGAATCGATGGATTTTGAGTGGTTTTAAAGTTTTCTTCAGAAGCAAGCGTAAAAGGACGCCAAAACGAAACACTTCCTTTTAAAATATAGAGGAGATGGCTTCGTCAAGCAACGACACTCCACGTGCTATAACAACAGATTACATATTGAGCGAAGGTGGACAAAGAGAGGATTTTTCAGTCGAAGATGAATATATTTACGATGATTATGATTTCGAACCCCTTCTAAGTTCTCATGGAGATATGGAATTTTCCCGGCAATATCAGGGACGAAAGTATTCGCTCCTGAGGCCAAATGATACAGCTGATGCTAGTACGATAATTCCAATTAAATGCAGAACCAGACGATGTGTTTGGCGAATTTTTATCGCTTTACTTTTGTGCGGATTTGGTGGTCTGTGCGGTTATCTGATAACTAAAAAATACGATAAGTGCAGTTTGGCGACCAGAGACTTCCACAGTTTTCACAAGCAGTTTGTTCTTCAAACATCCAGCAGAAATATAGAGCAATTTTTCGGGTAAGTAACTGCTTAGTGCCTTCATTTTTAGTGATTTAAGTGAATTATCCCGAGTTCGCGTCATGTTGGGTGCTAATAAATCAGTTCTATGACGTGAAGTAAGGTCACGTTGCAGAAACAAGTTTACATTCATTCTTAAAACCTGAACATTAGGAGTGAAATTAAACTGAGGAACAGTGCGTTTCTTTTTAGTGTCATTTAGCAACGTTGCCGGGAAGCGACGGTAATCAACAGTCAGAGATGAGGAGGATCGTCGGGGAGATGGAAGGGGAGATGTAAGGGGAGATACAAGGGGGAAAATTTAAAAATAACAAGCAAAGTGATTACATTTGAGTGTTAATATATATTTGTGCTACTACTACTACTACTACTACTACTACTACTACTACTACTAATAATAATAATAATAATAATAATGATAATAATAATAATACGAGCATGGTAAGAGAGCATACATATCCCAGAAAATGTGGTAGAGAATGACGAAGTCAAACTGCTGTTGGATTTTACAATCCAAAGTGATCGAGAAATGATGACGATGATGATGATGATGATGACGATGATAATGATGGTGACGAAGATGATGATACGAAGGGAAACAAGCCAGCAGGAATACAAGATTTTTATGTACTTCTGTCACTATCTAAGCACTGCTAACTCCAGCTGTCGCTAGTTTCGTTACGTCACTTTTCCTACAGACAACTGACGTCACTTTGCAAGCAATTATTTTTGTACTTGCAATTCACTTTGTTGATGAAAGTTTTAGTACAACGCCAGCCCCCATGGCCCCAATAGTTGGAAGGGTGCAACAATTTTCGCCATTTCAAATAGTATTTTACAAAACTATTTGTCTTTCACAGAAGCCGATAATCGGGTTCTGTCTTTTTATAATTGCGTTTCGAAATGTGTAAGATTGGTCTGGATTTCAGATTACTGCATAGCAAACGCGAAAAGATTGGAGGCTTTAGAACGTTGGGGGCAAGTTGAATGTAGTTCAGTGTGTCTCATGTGAAAATTTGAGAATAACAGCGGAGCCCAATAGCTTTAGGAACTGAAAACCTATCGATGCAAGAAACTTTGGTTATGACGCCAGTGTACGCCAATACGCCCGCCTGCCCCTACATGTAAGCAGATGACAAATGTCACATTCAATACTTGTACTGATTGTTGTTTGTGGGAATGGCGTAAATTACCGAAAGAGTAGATTTGAATCTAGATTTATTATTATTATTATTATTATTATTATTATTATTATTATTAATATTATTATTATTATTACCCAGATTATTATTTACCGAAGACCTTTCTAATCATCACTGAATTTTGGACTTAACATTGCCAATAAATGTGTCAAAAGCACTCAACGGACTTTTTCACTGATCGAGTGACCCTATTAATGTTAGTTGCTGCGTTATCAATAAAACTGACCATTTTCAGACGGCTTGAAAACGTTATTATGAGTGCAAAATATGTTCTACTAACATTTTTTTACTAAAAAAAGAGATTTCGCAGTTTGCAAAAGCCTTTTTAAAGTGATCACTGACACGTGGAATGTTAAAAGCCTACACACAGCTGCACCCAAGCAATAACAAGATTCGAACGTTATGAAACGATAGAAAGAACGGTTAATTGGTCATGAACCTACCACCTTAATAAACCAAATTTCGCGCAACATTATTAATTTATCATTGCATAAAATTTTAGAAGCAAAGAACGACAGTGTAACACACAAACGAAATTTGCAGTGGTTCCAGTTCACCTTAAAATTTGTATCTTTTCAGTGCACCAACGCAACGTACTGATTTGATTACCAAATGCGGGAAGAATAACACAAAAAAGTGCGTGACGTGTTCAGCAAATTTTGACCCTTCTGAATCACTTCAATTATGTTCATAATAAATTTGTTTTAATGGGGTAAACCATGATAAGCTAGACGGCTGTTTGCACCAGATGCCTTTAAAGTAATGACGTCATGACGCTTGACAATTGAAAATTGCATTGCGAGAAGTTTTAGCCGATCCGTCACTTGAATCAGTTTTCTCTGCCATGATTCTATTTTTTTGTAATCTCGCAAATTTTCAAGGTAGAATCAATTATATTTTATTTTAATCAATCTTAAGACATTTTTGAAAATCCATTCTCTTTTACTCACAGCGATGTGGTTTTTGCTCAGTCTTTCACAATGCTATGCGGTTTATGTTGAGGACACCAGCAGGCTAAACCCAAGACTAGGAACATATCGATGCTTTCCTTTCTCACTAATGAATAAAAAGTAAACGTGTCATTTACTGACCCAGTGAATCTCCTTAACAACCGGAATATAATGCTGAAAAACGGTTCGGGAACCGTTTTGCGTAGCATTTTTTGTGTTTCTTGGCGGAGGACAAACTCTACCAGGACTATTGCTTGTTTTTATTTTTCTCGAACAACGCTTACTTGATTGTGACATAGAAGACATTATAAAACTGAATTTTAACTGATTATTTCATTTGTATATGTTTGGTAATTTTTTCCAATAGCTTTCTGCAGGAATTTAAATCATCCATTTTTTTTTAATCCACGAGGGACTAACATGCTAATTGGGATGTATTTAATGGGTTTGATCGTCCGAGAAGGTTTGAGAATATTTAATATTTGATTGTTTAGATAATAACAGAGATAAGGATGGGGTAAATACGTCACTCTTAGAATTTGTGTTACAAAATTATTAATAACATAACTTAAGTGAATATTTTTTATTATTTATGGCAGATAAAAGCGAGTAGATTGTGTAATCCATTCTGGCAATGTAACCGGCAAGTTTATTGATTCACAACACTAGCTATAACAAGGCGAGGAAATAGAAAATAAAATTTGAAAGTTCAAAATGATTTCAAGGCCTCTTTGTTTGTTTTCTGGATCATTTTGTGGTTTTTCATTGATTTATTCCACTCAAAATTACGCCCCGTTTGCAATGCTCCTTGTCGTTTTCATTTTCAATATTTGTCGGTCGAATTTCCATTCGTTCACGACAATTTATAATGTCCACCCCACAAAAAAATCTAATTTGAGACTATTGCCAAGCTATCACTGGGATCTACCAGTAGAATTAAACACCTTCCTGACAGCTGAAACACTACCTGTCAATCGGTCTGTTTACAGCTGACTGAACTATGTTGAAACAAGACTCCTTCAGAAAAAATTTCCATATGAGCCAGAAACGACCATAACAAGAGATAAGTAGGTTAGCTACCATAACCGGTGGTTTTCCCACCATTTTTGATGGGAATGTCAGTACAAAAGAAATTCCTTTGTGGCTTCGCCTCGTTTGTACTGTTTATTGGCCTCGTTGGGTTTTTCATTGGTTTTTTCGCACGTCCAAGTAGCGACAGCGAGAGTTGCTCTGGCGGGAAAAACGGAAATGAAGAAATATCCGGGATGTTAGGCTACGAAAAAGAAGTGTTAAGCCAAGTTTTGGAGCAAAGGATTCGCTATTATCTAGAGTGAGTATCTTTTTATACAAACATGTTAAATACGACCATTTAAGGGTACGATGGTTTATTCACGTCACGGTTGAGCCAATTTTAACACGGAACGCAACAGCCATTATTATCTTGCAAATGATCTGTGTATAAATTGGTGAAATGAGAAAGTCCCTAAGGTAAATAATTGATACCATTCCAGTTAAGAATTTACTACTATGTAGTTCAAAACCTCTCTTTTGAAAATCGAAATTCTAGGAAAAAAATAACTGACCCGTTTCAACAGAAAAGTGTTTTCACAGACGCTGCCTATTAACGCTGAAGGTACCGCGATAATTTTTTTAAATTTAGATTCGTGGATGACAAACAGTATAAGTGAGTGAGTGATCATTGATGCCCAAGCGAGCATATTGTAATGATTTGATACTGTTTTTGTACTTTTTTTCAATTTCAATATAAACACAGAAAGTGCACAAAAAAGGGGTATCAGTTTAAAAAAGCAACTTCTAGCAATCTCATTCTTGGTCTGAAGAAGCTCTCTTCAAAAAAAGAGGTTTGGAGCTGGTAGCGCACTAATCTCACCTACGCCACCTTTTCGTGCACTCAATTAAGATCTTCATACATAGTTATATTTTAACAACAAACTTGACATATAAATGATTAAAGTAGAGCGATCATACACAAGACCAGTAAAGAAATAATTCGAGCTGGAAGTCTTTACTCTAGTCTTTTATCTGTTTAACGTGTTCAGTTTTAAAGACAATGTGTGCGCAATTGATGCTCCCAGACCATTTATTAATTCTTTATTTCTTTCTGACGACAAACTGTTGATGTTTTCAGCTTGCCCTCGTGTTTTTACTGCGCCATTGTTGGCGCGTCTCACAAAATTGCCCTTACATTGACAAACATGAGATACATCTTGCCAAAGCATCTGCGCATCTGAGATTCTATTTAAGTCTTCAAATTTTTATCTTTTTCAATTTAAATATATTTATTGCGACAATAAGTTAAAAAGTGTCTGGACTTTTTTTCTTGACAAGAGTCCGGTTTAAGGGAGTCGTTTTTAAGTGATTGTCTATTAATTTACCGCGAACCTAAAAAGAAAGTTCTAACATGGATTTGTAGTAATTGAACTTGTATGTGGACATCACAGCAGGTTACTGTTTAATCTTAACTACACGGAAAACAAAATGGTCCAAAAACTGGCAATTTTGAACCATCTGTCAGCTTTCGTAACATCAAAGGAACCGTCTTTTTGCAGACCGCTGTAGATAAATCAACCTTCTGACTATCTAGGGGTTAGCATAATGGTATGACTGTTTTAAGAAACAGCGTTGTTCATGAACATCGTGCATTAAAACCTTGAGAATGGGGCACGTTGGTTCATTATGAATAGGAATGAGATATCTTTATTTCTTATTTTATCAGCGGTTTTGAAAGGGCCTGAATAAAAACCAGCTAAAAATGGATCGAACATTAATAGTAAGACCCTACCGCGGTTTTTTAAACTTTTGACATGGACAAGTTAGGGAAAATCCATAGACACTGCTGGAAAGAGAACCTTAAAATTTCTAAAATTAGCAAGTTTGAAAGTGATTTGTGGAAAACTAACGAGGATGTAGCATCTCAAGTCGCAAAAAGTTTGACAGACGTTTGTTTGATTGAGGACACAAACTAATTGCCGCCCACCATACAAACGTCTGCATCTTCACTCGCTTAAGACGTATCACTTTAATTTAAATTTTGACAGTTTTTCTAATTTCAAGGCGCTCTTTTCAGTGGTGTCAAAGGATTTTCTCTAACTGGTCCGTGTTAAAAGTTGAAAAAACTGTGGGAGGACCATTAATTGCTTCTCCTCAGACTTTAAATTATCATAAGAATGTTTTATTTTTTGTCAAATGCGCGTCAGACGCAAGTATAGTAAAGAAACTAGCAGCAACAATGAGTGCTTCATAAAACTGTAATTAAATTCGAACCTCCTTGTGCGATCACCTCTCGTAAGTGACCGCTTCCCATAAGCCACCACTTATCCAAAGAAACAAACGTTTCCTAGTCACAGTCTTCCAGTTGGATCCTTTCATAAACGATCATGCACCTCCTGAAAGCGATCGCTACCACTTTGGGGGTGGGGATAGAGACTGACGGCTTTATAAATTTCTATTGTGTTTAGCCTCTTGTCTGTTGTATTTTAGCAACCACTAACAGGCATGGTCGGATATCTATTTTCGCTGTATGCACTATCGTGCTCACAGGATAGGAGGAAATTTCATTTACATCAAAGAACTACACATATCGTAACTTAAAGTAGGTTGAGTCCGAGCCTGTTCTCGGGAGAGATTCCTCTTGTTCTATTCCCGTAAGCGACCACCTCCGCATTTTGGGCGCCTCCTTACAAGAAGTTTGACTGTATTCCGCCAGAGTTTGATCGGCGTGAGTTCTGCCTATATTTCGGAAGAACGTAGGACTAATGGCCTTTGAAGTTTACAAAAGAATATTTGGACAGACCTGGAAGAAGAACGTCTTGATCATCGAAAGTTAACCACAAAAATCTTTTTTTACTGCAATTGAGATGTAAATGTACGCTATGGTAGTATGCTTAAGTTCTTTTTAATATTCTTTACAAGTAGAAAATATGCACCGCATTCAGCAAGGGCAATTTACTCTCAAATGTCTTTGATGATAAAAAATCGAAACCATCAAAAGACGACTGACAACCAGGGAAAGGGAGTTTTGTGGTAGTGAGGGCTAATGGGATCTTGCAAAGAGAATTTATTTAATAACAAAACGGTCGACAGTGTCCTGGGACTTTAATACCGGGGGAATACAAGTTTCATTACACACCATTCCGCCGGCCCTTTTAGGCCCTTTTTACAGGGAGGTGGGGGACCCCAGGTAGGTGAGGTAACCCGCCCGTCCATATAATCTCTCAATTTAATTTGATCGCGTTTACATGATAGGTGGGGTGACCTCACCTACCTGGGGTCCCCCACCTCCATGTGATTAAGCCCTTAGTCTTGCTTATCCCAAACGATCACGATCATTCCCAGGCTCACCACAATTTCTGTAATAGGTAATCATAAACATCACTGGACATATTTTTTCTTAATCGCAGAAAGTTTTCCCTCAAAGTGAAGAAGAATTAGTGTTGTATAAGTAATATTTCCCTGTTCCTTTTTCTCAATTGCCAGCTATTTTAAAAACCTGTCAATCGCTACTGGAACAAATGGTAGTTGCAGCCAAGCCCAGCACATCAAGAACGAATGGAATTCCTTGGGCCTCAACACTGTAGAGATAAAGCGCTATGACGTCTTACGTATGTATCCCAAGAGGCCTAGCGAAGTATCACTGGTTGATACAACCGGAAGTATCATATATTCTTCAGCCTTGATACAGAAGAACAAAGCTTCCACATATGGTGTTGCAACGAACACTTTACCCTTCAGTGCATATTCTACTTCCGGTATAGCAACTGGCAAACTAATTTACGTTAATTATGGAAGGGAGAAAGACTTCAAACATTTACAAGCTTTAAACATTTCTTGTGTGGGAAAAATTGTTCTTCTTAGATATGGCAAGGTCCTTGAGGACACCAAGGTATTCTTTGTATCACATAGTTTAGGGTACAGTTGTTAACATTCACAACAGAGAGAAAAAAAGACATTAAAATAATACCATACCACGGGGGCACCTAATGAATCTGTTCCTCAAAATATCTGTTCTTCAGGCCAATTTTTGCTGGCTGGGAGATTTAGAGAAAATGATATGTCCTTTGCAGGAAAGTTTTACTGGGAAAGGGGCCATTTAGGGTGTCCAAGGGGATTAATTTTGGCCTATGACCACACCAAAACTGACTAGTAATGTCTGGACATACGTCTCCTGGAAAACTTCCCGGTAAGTCAGGTTGCAGGTTTTATCGTTGTAGGTGCACCTTGCTGGCTGGGAACTCTTCCATCAGTCTTGCTGGGAGTGAGGAACAGATAAATTTTTCCCAGCAATCTCCCAAAATGCTTAAAATGGCTTCAGAAAGCTTTACTCATGCTTTGTTGTTGTTTTTAGGTATTTTTCTCAAAATTTTCCGTTGGGAGCCCCTGGACCATACCACTACCTCAAGGCTTATTTTATCTCGTTCCACCATTTTCCTATCCATTACAAACTAAGTAAACCCCTTTGTTACTTATCTGCAACTTCCTGCTCAATTTTCTTCCATTGTTTGAACTACTTCCCTCACACGCATAAAGGTTCCGCCATCCTTTTCTTCAATTCCATACGAAAAATTCTTTTATGAGGTAGAAGGCAAAGATGAAATTAAAAAAACCATGGAATTAAGATTGTACTTGAAGGGAACAGCCATCTAAAACTTTTAGCAGTCAAGTAAATTCTAGACAATATTTGCCTTGCCAAACACTAGATGCTTTTTGGCGGTGCCCCTGTTCAACTTCAGTCAACAAAATCTTTCACTCTTTGACTAAAAGGTTGCAAATGCTTTAAAGTGGAATGTCAGTGGAGTCTTGTTATACTTGGATCCTGATGAATATACAAGTAACACAACCGATGTTAATGCAGTCAAGTGGTATCCCAGCGAGACAGTGCGTAGCGGAGGTTTATGGGCAATACCTGGTTACCCAGCCACAGGTGCGTAGAAGAAAATTATCAACCATATATTGCTTGCTAGTTTTCACGGTCATGGCATCAAAAATCAAAAGCGAAACGGTCTAGCAGATAAAGACTGGAATGTAGGAAATGAAAGGAGCTAAATATACCCAAAGGCCCTCGCCAAGATTCAGGTCGGTGCAATTTTTCATATGCAAGATATTAGGAGAAATGAACTTACCAAATTTATATAGCTTTGTATCGAGACGCCATGTTAGTGTCCATAAAAGCCGCACCAACATGGCGACTGGAAACCAACCGAAACACCTGTCATTGAACATGAGTATTGGTTATAAAAGCGTGAGTTCATCCCTGCTGAGAACTCATAAACATAAAAGTAGTATTTTTTCTTAAAACAGGTATGTTCAGATCGCAAAATCCCCCAAACTAAGACAAATTTTAACAAAGTTGACAGCTCTCTCGGCCGCCATCTAAATGCTGAGCGTCATGCAAATTCTAACGAACTCTATCACAAAATACAGAATAGTTTCGATGGTAAACGTTCCCAAGCTAGCTTCTCTAATAGTTCATAAAAGTAAAAACTCATGAGGAACGATAAATCTTTGGTTTGAATTTAGATGACGTCAGGTCAAAACCCACTGAAGACGGAGACCTCAGTGGCCGTCATTTAGATTGCACTGAGGTGTCCTGACTTAGCGGAAAATGAAGACAAGCGACTAAAAAAATATATTCACCTCATTTTTGGGATTATGCATCCGTCTTTTTTAGCGATTTATCTAGAGAAAATTAAATGTTATTCAAATAAATGTTTATTTTTGTAGCTGGAATATTAAGAGAATCAGTTGAAGATGTTTTACGGTTCCAGATTCCAGTACAGCCGATATCATGTCAGGAGGCAGAAAAGCTTTTAAGGTAGCTCTCAGTGTATGCTTTAGCAATGTATTTTGCGCACCAAAGACAGCCATTTATTTAGGAATTTCGTGATCAGACATGAAGGACTCGGAGAACTCGGATCCCAGAGAAAAAGCCTCATCATCCATATTACTGATATCTTAGTCAGTTGCTCCTCAGTGTTTTGTCAACAACTTCTATGTGTATTCATTTGTTTATTCATTTTTCACGCGTTATGTCGTTTTAAGACACCACTCTTAATTTTGAAGTGAATGCATGTGTAATCAAATGGTGACGAGTGCCTAATTTCACTCCTCACAATTTGATTACCTATTATTGGAGCGTTTTCACCCACGTGGCCAGCATCTAAGCTAATTTATTGGAACAAAAGAA
>OZ037782.1:26749179-26821679 GCA_964035525.1 Porites cylindrica | reverse complement strand
AGTGGTATTCAAGGTACTCCTTATTTTATTAGCTTCCCTTAGGGTTTTTGATATCTTTCATCTTCTTGGTTTACTTGTTTGTCTACGGTTTTCGTAAATTGCAGAATTGTAGCTCCCCGATCTCCGTAGTTCTGTATAAGAAGATTTCGCTCCTCTTCAACTTCCACCTTTCCATAAGGGCAAACAACCAAATGAATTTCACCTCTTCATAATGCATTCCGTACACTGAGCATAGATGGCACATGGACCATATCGGTGAATTTCAAGTCAAAGGTAGACCAACGTACGATTAGGCCTGTTTATAACGCAAAAGAAAGCAACGCTTAGACTAATATAGGATCGCGAATGAGTTCTGTATTGACATGCATAACTTAAGATGCCGAGAGGTTACCCGACTTATTGCTTTTTTCTTTCTGTAGGAAACGTCGCCCGTCCGATGATAAGATCAAGTCCCCTATTAGAACAAACAACTTTTGAAGTCGCAAAAATGGTAAGCTTACTGTAATCATAATTCGCAGATCGTTGACGACAAGGTCCTGACAACTCAAAATCATGATTTATAGAAACCAGGAAAATTTAAGCCAATTGTACACTCTCTGGTTCTTTTCTTCCATGTCAGCCAGTTTTGAGGACATGCTAGCTTTAGTCAGTTAAATGATACTTATTTGACTTGTTTTGAAGGTCAGACCGTCAGAAGGTCAAAGGACGTTGTATGACGAAATCAAGAAGACAAAATTCGATAAAAGGTTTGTTCTTTTTATGTTGTAATGTTCATAGAATGAATACCGGCTACTCAGCACCTGGCATGGAGAATCCTGGCCTGACAAACTCTCTAGAGAGCAGGTGGGAGAAATTAAGGTAAAAAAATTATTATTGGGGAGGGGCTGAACCAAGAACCAGTATATTAGGGATATTTAATTTTCAAGTGGGGATTTTGGATAGTAGCGATAGTTCTGGAAGACTGATTGTACTTGCTGGTTCTTGTTCAGTGATTCTTCGCAGCTGGAGGGCAAATGATGCTTGTCTTTCCTCGGCCCCCTTTTTTCGTTCTCGATTACTGTTATAGTTTTCTGTCCTTCTCTCTTCTTTTCCTCAGTAATACCGTTTTTCCTTCTCAGTATTATGGCTTTACCCGCTGCCCCTCAATGTATTGTTTTTCACTTTCCTCTGTCTCCTCACCCTCCTCCAACTCATTTCTTTACAATTTTAAAATCAATGCACAAGAAGAATTTTTGCTAAACTACGTAAAAAAGGATGTTCATGAAATTTATTCGTAACATACTCGGAAAAGATGAATATATGGATTTCATGTATTCGTCTTTTTACATCAATTTGAAGAAAGCCAGCTGTCCTACCCTATAACTACAAGGGAGGCCCTTTCATTTTCACTTGATAACTATTATTGTTCAAAGTAAACTATACTTTACTAAGCTGCATTATAAAGGCCCAAGTTAAGTTATTGATCTGAACTAATCAATTGTAGCAAGGAAATGATTAAACTCTTTCGCTCAAAAACTGTCCGATTTTTTTCTACACACCTTCATTGAGCCCTAAGGAGGGCCAAAACAGAGTGAAGATGATTTAGCTTCAGACAGTTTTGCCGAATATAAAAGATTTATAATCTAAATAGTACAAATGTGCTTCCTCACAGACTGAAAAAGTATCAGTTAGCATGTTACTCACAGCTTTTTGCCTAAATTTATAATAGCTAGCCGTCATTTGGTTTTGTTTTGCAGCTTTTTGTCTCAGGCTGGGGGTGACAGTGGCTGTTTCACGTTTACTAAGATTGGTGTACCATGCACCTGCCTAACTGGCTACCACCCTTACAATGTAAGTTCAACTTCTGTATTCAGTGGAAACAAATGGAAACACGAACTAAGAACTGACCCATCTCTAGTCTATTATCATGCATTTACTTAAGTGGTTGCAGAGCTCTTAGACTAAATGCAAAGCGGGCAGGGTTTTGTTGATAGTGGGTTAGTTATAGAACGAAACAGTATGAAAATTTGGAGAGAGCTGGACCAGTTGATGTTCCCATTGCTTCAGGTGTGATGCGAGTTAGCGAGTTCCTTCTGACAACGTTAGGTTTTCTTCTGGTTTACATGTACCTTGTGCAAATGTCACCTTTCTTTCCTGTCTCAAAAAGATAGTCACTCGGAAAAAAAACAACAACAACAAGAAACCTCTGACCCTCAACAAGAACGAAGGAAGAGAGAAAAAACATGAGAGCAATGGTCTGTTTTATAAGTTAGCGCGATTTCAAACTTATCTTCATCCCTAACCCCTTATCTTCATCCCTAGCCTGTTATTTTATTACGATACCATTCTAAATTGGCAAAAATATGTTGAACTCAATTCGATTGCATGACCGAAAATTACATTGAAAATGGTGAACTAAACTGCTCTACAGCATAAATTGAAATACTATCTTTACATAACATATTTCTGTTCTGCATTACGTCATAAAAGTTACCTTACACTTCCTTTATGTTGCATCGATCGCCTCGAGATTCATTCTGCCTTGGAACTTTCGCTCACGGCTTTGTTATCCTGCCGCCTCGCAGCCTCGCGAAGACGCGAGGCTGCTTGTTGGCTAAAATATGGATATTATGGGGGGTCGGACAGTTTTGTGATCATATACCAGCCATAAACTTGGTTAATAACCTCATATTTTTTCAAGTAACAAGTGGATATATTTTACAAGCAAAAAGTTTTTCCCGATTTCAAGACGCTTTGAATTTAGTAGTCTTCTCTCTACTAACAGGTCTCAACCAACTATTACGCGGCGCTCGCCAAACTTTGGCTGCAGATGACCTTCAATATCGCAGGCTCGATGTTTATTCCTTATGACGTGGTTCGTTACGCAGACACCTTGTGTGCTTTCGCAAAAAACCTGTCGACAACTTACAATGGCACTTTGAGAGTAAATAATATTACACTGGGTATGTTTTGTTGAACTCAGTTACTTTTAAGGTATACGAACATATTTTGAGAACAAACTATAAAACAAAACTCCTTGGTCTTTTTTTTTATTATTATTATTATTATTAATGTAACTTTTCATTGAGGATGTTTTTTTTTTCATCCATGAATTTCAAATCCATCTATTTATGACGTCTTTTCTACAGAGGTTTTATTGAAGGCTGCTGAGGATTTCCAGGCTGCAGCAAAAACATATCAGAAATGCTTAAATACAGTGGACAAGACAAAGTAAGAAACAGTAAGGGCTGAAGTATGAAAAACACGATTATTGTAAAAGACATCGATCTGTTTTATCGTCCATATTTTAATGACAAAATTATATACATTTTCCGAACGTTTAACCTTTGCGCAATGAAATTCATGGAAAAACGTAGTTCAACTCAGTTCGGTTTATTACTAAAGGGGGCTTTCGTCAAGCGAGTAATTATGTTAAGGAAACAACAAAAGGATGTAGTGAATAGGGTAGGATTGTTGTTGTTGTTGTTGTTTAGTAGTAGTTGTTGTAGATATTCTGAAGAATTATATTTCCCCGCTACTTGATATAGGAAATGTTTTTAGAACAGAAATATCCCAATAAAATAAACTCCTACATGTTTTCATCATTTGTAGCGTTTTACAAGTGCGAGTGGCAAATGATCACCTTCTTCAGTTGGAGAAAGCATTTATAAGTAACGGAATGTTTCCTGGCATGCCATTCATTGGGTGAGTACTATATCTACTCCTTTTTTGATAACTTTATCGCCAGATGGACCAAAGTAGCTATCTCCAAAGTAGCTATTATAAAAACTAAGAGTGCGGCCATTGTTTTTTTTTTCTTCTCCTCTTTTCCTTCTAGTCGCTCTTTTTTTTCTCCTTTCCTTTTGTTTTTCGTTACTATGATTTAGGAGCTTCTTGGGCTCAAGAAACTTGCCTTTTAACCCTTTTTTCACACAAATGGCTGCAAATTTCGTTAGGTTGGTTTTCAAAAAATCGGTTAGATAGAGAAGCTGAATGTTTAATTTCGCCTAACGAAGATAAACTTCGAAAATGACGGAGTCATAGTGTCCATTCTATATTACGATCTGCAAAATCTTTATCGTCTCGTGCCTTCTTATCGGCCTAAGAAAGTTTCAGCTGAGTTTTGGAGTCCGCACAGTTATATGTATACCCCAGAAAATAAACTTCTGTTTTGCTGACATATAAGTTAGCCATAATGACCTCATAGGCGGGTTGGGGGCAAGAAAACGAGGGGGGTGCACCGTAATTTTTAGGGAGTTATTATAACTCCAAAAATGGAGTAAAAATTTTAGGTACAGGATAACCCCTTTTTTGGGGTTATTTTAACTCCTAATTTAACTCCGAATTTGGGGTCATTTTTACTCCTGAAAAAGAGTTCTTTTTACTCCCAGTCTGGAGTTAAAATTACTCCGGAATGGGGTTACTTGTACTCCTTACATGGGTTGTTTTTACTCTTTTTGGAGTTAATTTAACTCTGAAAGTGGAGTAAGAAATCTTTTTTCTGGGGTCGCTTTTACTCCTCAAAAAGAGTTCTTTAAACTCCTTTTTGGAGTTAAAGTAACTCCACGAAAAATAACTCCACTGTAAGGAGTTAAATTAGCCCCACTAGAGGAGTTATTATAACTCCCTGAAAATTACAGTGCGTTTAAACCTCAATAAACGCGTTTGTAGCGAGAAACTTTGAACTCACATGTCCAGACGGTATCACATATTTTTTGGTCGGGCAATATTAGGGCACCAAAGATTCCAACGGACGCCTAATTACAGTAATCTGATGTTAAAACGCTCAGTGTTCTAAACACTGACTCTTAAGGACTTATATACTAGGAGTCTGATAAAAAAAAATCAAACGTATTACATAATAATAATAATAATTCATAATAATAAGGGCATAAATTTCGGTTTTTCTTGTGCTTTTTTTTAGACACGTGATACTTGCGCCGAGTTATTTCACTGCGGCGACGGACAACACTTTTCCAGGCATCATAGATTCCATTCGCTTTGCTCAAGAAAGTGGCATTAAAAATGACTGGGAGAAAGTTCGACAGCAAATATCAGTTGTAGCACATGCCTTCCGTACAGCCGTTTCATTTTTACAACCTCCGGATTTTTAAACAATGCCAAAGCTGCATTTGATCACAGTCAACAAAGGAGCACGAATTTCCCAGTCAAACCTATGCTGACAAATTTCGTGGCAGAAATAGACAGTTTGTAGCATATTTAGCTGTGTCAAAAGTATGTTATCACGACTGAAGTCGTTTTGCAAGAAAAAAGAGTTACAATGGTGCAGACACTGTCACACATTTGTGTGCTGCATGACCGCCAGCCAAGATAGCCGTGGTTAGAGGGGTTTCAAGGTTAAACGTCTTTTATTTGTATACTTTTCACGTCATGTGTGCAAAATTGCAACATTATCTAGAAAAAAGAACAGAATCCAGGAAAACACGAGCCTATAAAGTAATACGCGATAATATTCTAGACAAAGGACTACGCTTAGCTTGTTGCTTTGGATTACAATGTCAGAGGTATTCCGAAGACTAATAACGAGTGCCAATCGTTATTACAGAAAGAGACACAGAGAATGAACATTATTCATCGCATTCACTTAAATAGTAAGTACGAACAAGAGAGAATTCTCTCTTGGTACGAATGACTGTTGACTTAAAAAGGCATGCTTTTAGTAAAATTAACAAATTAAGAACGGCCATTTCTTAAATACAGCAACTAAAAGGAAATTATGTTAAGGTTAAGAGATGAATGATACCTTAGCCTGTGCTAGGCTGTCGGTCAGCGCAGACTAACCAAAAAAAGAGAGCGAGAGTGAAATAGTGAACGAGATGAGCGAAAAACGGCTGTAAGAGAGAAGTAGAGAGTTTGTAAGCATCTTGTCAAATACCTAAATTCCCCCACTACCCCGCCCACTTCCCGAAAAACCGTTTCTCCAGTCCAAACGTCAAATGTCAAAGCGTCAAAAGGGGCGGCGTAGAACGGTTTCACATGCCCGACATGCTTGTTAGCCAAATGATTGACGTAAGTGTTGAAGTTATCTGTCACAATTGCGCCAGTCATAGGGTATAAGTATCCCAGAATGAGATATTGAAAAAAATCCTTACAGGCTCCATTACTTCTTCTCTCCCTAGCCCCCATGCAGTTTTCTCGCAGCTTTCCTCGACTCGTTTTTCCCACTATCTTGGAGCCTGGGGCAGGCTAATGATGCCTTCGTATGCATAAGGCGGTTGCGCGTGGTTATTGATATCGAAGCATGATCAGTGAATTGCGGAGATGCATTTGGCACGTAATGCTTTGTGTTGGCTCTGGTAGTGGCCCAAAGCACTCGCGGCTGAACATCATGCTTCAGGCCGACGCAAATTATTGCGTTCGAGGTACGAGAACGCAACCCCTAATTTGTGTTTGATTTTCTGTGCAATATTGGATGTCCTGTGCAATTTATAAGGGAGGTTTTTTCGAGATTGCATTCGTTGTCGTCGTCTTCGACACACATTTGCCTCGCTTTGAGGCGCTTGCTTACGTTTTGCCTCACTTTGACGCGCTAACTCACGTGGTGATTCGTGTGTCCTCGGCGTTCATCTTTCAAACGTTTGCTGAGGTCTGCTATTCTGTCTTCGTAAATGGTTCATCTTTTTTAAAAAGTGTGCTGAATCTTCGTAAAGCAAACATATTTAAGAGTTTGCTGAAGCTCTACTATCGATCTGTGTTTGCTGAATCTTTCAAAACGTTCATCTTTCAAAAGTTTCGGCGGCTGTTATGCCACAAAGTAAATCTACAGAGTTATGTAGCTCGGACGCCGTTGTGCCACAAAGTAAATCTACCGAGATGTGAAGCTCGGCGGCGCAATTTCATCCTGACTTGTCATATTTTCGGCAAGGGACAAACGAACATTTTAGGTCTATGTTATTTATTCGGAAAAAACTCATAAACAGCCCACAGTAGCTCCACTGAAGTCACTAAAATCAACACACTCGACTAAATTACTGCAGCATGCACTTATTGAGACGGACCATACGATATCACTAGCGTTCACTGGGGCTTTTTCATAATGATACACAGTTTAAATAGAGATTTCGCTGTAAGCAATCCTTACTTTTAAAATATGCCATGGTCAAATTAAAACCCGGTTTCCATATGATCGCGACCATCGCTGTGATAGCTGAGAAAAAAAAAACTTCAGCGATCGCAGCGATCATAGCGATCATATGAAACCACTCTCCAGCGATAGCAGCGACAACAATACGCCGGAGAACGGTGAAAAACAACAATAGGTCTGATTAGCAAAAAAGCAACTTTGCAAGTGCAGCACACTTTTTTTGTACATTTCTTTGCCGTTGTTTTGCACAACTACAACGTGAAACTTCCAGAAGCTTCTTAGTTCTCGTTCACTTGTTTCCACTGCCGCTCATTTTCACCTTGCATTATTGGTGGCCGCTAGCATTTCTCATTTTGTCACCGCCGCTACAAAATTTTTTTCTAAAAATCTCCGTCGCCCTTTTTCTCGTTGAGCTTAACCTGAGATCAGGCGTTTTTTTTGGCTTCTTTGTTTCTTTGGCATGAGAGGGGAAAAAAATAACGCCTGATACATTCATTTAAAGAGCCGTTAACCGCCCCCCAATTTACATAATCTAACGTCTCCTTGACCTGTCATGTTATTAGCCAATAAGCGTTTACCAGACGGGAATCAAATTTTGGCGCAAATAATGTCTCTTTTGAAATCCATTTTAGGGAAAAGAAAATTTTTAAGTACGTCCGTGTTCAGATCGCGCTTCCTAAAAAGAATTTTAAATGTGTTCAAATACTGCTAGCTGGAGCTGCCGAAGCTTTATTTAACAGCTACAAATAATAAAGAATTTACTGGTTAAAGCTCGTTGACTTCGTTCTGTGCCGAAAGCAGTGAAAAGCTGAAGCAACATATTTTACGAACGGAAAGGTGTTGTGAAAGTGAAGACTGGCTCGGAATAATTCGCAGGTTTCTGAAGGAGGAATTACAATCAAACCAGGTCAAGATTCCATTCATGAATTGATTATTTGAAAAGTGAACCCGTTTGTCGCTTCTGTAACTTGTAGCCGGTATCAAATTGCATTCAAATGATCGGTGAATTTTTGACTGGAACTTTTTCGTATACGATGAGATGGAAAATATTTCAATGGGGGAAATTTCTATTTAGGCGTTCTTCAAATTTAAGAAAACTGAGCCGGCAGAAATTTTATAACGAACTCGCGTGTGTATTCACTGCTCATGAAGCAAGCAAAAATGCAGATTGAAATCAACAACAACTAACGGATGGCGGCATTTTGGCCAATTGGAACAGCGCAAATTACTATGATCCGTATTGTTTCCTATCCAATCAGAAAAAAGTCCAGATTCTGGCATTTTTACATGGATCCGACAAAGAAATGTATCATGCCCTCTTCCCGTGAGAGACATACAGGGATAATAGGGAGAGGGCATGATCTCAGGCTACGTTGAGCTTAGCTGGCCAGCCGCCCACTTTCTCTTCTTCTCTGTCTTTCTCTTGCTCTATATTCCAAATTTGTCGACATGACAATTTATCTAAGCTTAATACTTTAGACAACACGGAAACAGAAAAAATTTCCGCTTTCCGTTTTCGTCTTTATTGACTCTTTTGTTGTCTCTGCTTTACAAGACGCCGGTGGCTATGCGATTTTCCCGGCAAGATAACCTCGAGTTGCATTTCGGTTGCCATACCTGTTGATTGAGTTATTTTACATTGGTATGCCTGTGGTGCGGACAGACGGTCTCTCGGACGGGCGGTCGGTCGGTGTACGGTCACGTGATTACCAACTTTTCTCGGAAGGGTAGATCACTTCATTTTCTAACTTATGGTGCTCCGCTGGCAAGCTTCGCGCGCGAGAGCTCCGCTATTAACTGGTCCAACAATTGTCTCAAAGAGTTGTGTGAAACACTATTAAACAGAGCGAATTCTAGTACATACTCCCAGAAAGCACCTGCAGTGACCTGATTTGGTCTTTTTTACTTCACGCGTGAGGAGCCTGGGACGGTACAGAAAGAAATTGAACTCTGGGACAGTTTTAAGGGACCCAATCGCTCTCATTGGCTATTGCAAGGTTGAGCAGGGAACTGGGTGAAAATTCGCTATCCCCCACCCTACCTCCCCCCCCCCCCCCCCCAAACCGTCCAACAGTGATATTAGACACAGTACCGACCCAGTTCATGTCTAAAAAGATCTTCAAATAGCCAATGTGTGGACGATTATCCTGAATACTTCCCGGAATTAACCTTGTTTAGCTCACCCTAAGATGGAGCAAATCATTGGCAGTTTTTCAGTCCTTATCATCTCTGATCCTTGTTACCCGTGGGAACCTGATTGATATTCCATCAGCTGTGTGAGTTGTTGATTTACTGAACTCTGCTCCTGTTATCTTCCATACTGGAGCTCAGTTGCAGAAACAAAAATACAAGCCAGAAAGTATTTTTCGTCGGACGGGAGGCTTTACAATGGCTCAGCCGTCTCGCGAGGGGATTTTTGCGGCCAGTGACCTCATTACTCGCGGTTCAGGCAATGGAACTCGTGCGCGAAATTCCACCAGCTGTTGATTATAATGAAACAAGACCAAGATCAATATGTGACGGCAATTTTCTCTCCGACATAGTCACAAATTTCTTATTTAGGACTAGTTGTGGCCAGCGGCGTTCCATTGTTAAGGAACTGATGTTCCTATTTAACCTTTTCTTCTCATGGAAGTACGTGTTTTTCTTCGAGCAGTTATGTGCATTTCAAAGTCAATTCGCTACCTCTTATTTCACTACGACAACCTATTCAATCGGAAGTGTTATTCCTCATTTTAGAGTGAAGAAATGTTCTTTATAAAACTCATAGAAGTTGATAATTATCCAGTAATTAAGCTTGTACCTTTGGATCCGTAACAACGAAGTCAGGAACTAGACTGCGATGAACGCTCAGCCATGATGGAACCTTGAAGGAACCCTGAACAAAATCGCTCATCATTTTTATAATAATTAATTGATTACAGCTCGTCTCTTACTATTAGACGATAAAGGCCCAAGGTATAGTAAGCGACGACCGATTAGACCCTGTATACGACCGATATGGATACCTTCAAAAAAGATAGAGGACTAGACATGGAAGAGTTAAGTTGAACGATAACCCGACAAGTTATCATTGCTCAAGGATACCATAGGGTTAAGGGGGTTGAATTAAGAGAAAATGTTAGGGCTTTTTTTCCCAGGGACAAAAAATGAGGTGTCTGTATTAATTAAGCGGTTGTCCTCAGTAAAAGTACCCAGCGATTTGACAAAAATCCACTTTTCATCATAAAACAACCAAATCTGGCCATTTACTGTAAAATCAGGTGAAAAATTTGGCAAAAGATGATTTTTTGGTTTTTTGATTAAAGAGGGGTTCGACTGTACTGTTGCCTTGTCCTACAAACTGCTCAGTAGACCTTTACGCGGCTCGGATGATCAATACACATAATGATGGTCCATTCTCCGAGACGAGACGTAAAAATAGTGTCCTCAATTAGTACAGACTTGTCAAATACATTATTTTACACTTGAATGAAGTAAACTGGTACGTTTAACGTCAACACTTGACGGTCTTATTGACAACGATAAATTTGAAGAAAAAAAAACATTCTTCATATTTGATTATCCTTTAATGCATTTTCAACAAAACGTTATACAATTCGGTAAATATATATGTTATAATTTAACGGACCTAAAGATCCTGATGAGAAAAAAAAATGGTACTTGAGCTGAGGGCACGGGAAAAATACTTTCAAACATACCCTAACTAAAAACTAGCAACTGCTGGAAAGAAAATGAAAAGGTGTACAACATACAATTTTGATACCAAAAAATTGAACAACCTTATTAAACTACAATCGGCAATTAAATGAGATTACAATAGATTTTAAAAGGATTACAAAATATATTTACAAGTTGAATGTCATTTTTCAGCTATTATTACAGTTATTATTACAGCCACGATTATATAATTTATTGTTACATTCACAGAAAGTACAAACTACGCGTGAGAACAACCAAATGCCTCCCCCTACCCCGCAACTAAAAGCGGTCAACAGTGACAAATACCTCATCAGATGGTGTTGTTCGAAAAATTACGGTTTCGTATTCTAGATTTGAGCAATTTGAACCGTACAACAATAATACCACTGGTAAGATCATATTATAACTGGTCAAAAACCTGGATTCGGTTGTTGTTCATATCACACACAACTATCCTTCCATCACTAAGATTTGCGGCAGACACTGGACACTTAAACTCTCCTCTCTCACTACCTTCACTTCCAAACTTTGAAACAACCTTTCCACTCAGTTCAAATACCTGAACTCTGTGATTTCCTGCATCACAGACCATTAACAATCCTTCTTTGTTCACCGACAAGCAAAAGGGCTCATTGAACTCCCCATCCTTGTTTCCCTGTTTTCCAAATTTAAAACGAAAGTTCCCCTCCAGATTAAACATTTTAACGAAATGATCACCAACGTCTGAGACTATAAAATATTGACCGTGTTGGATACAGTGAAAGGGACTGACCAAGGAACCTGCTCCACCAAATTTACGTAAATACTCGCCACTAGAAGAGAATATCTTGATTAATTTGTTACCTCTATCAGCAACAATAATATCACCGTTGCAGTTTATTGATAAGCCTAGAGGGTATTTAAGCTTATTATTACCATTTCCTTGTTCACGAAACTTGCTAAGAAAGTTACCGTTCCGATCAAATACTTGCACCCTGTGGTTCAAACAGTCTGCCACTACAATGTTGCCAAGTCTATCAAAAGCGATCCCTTCAGGGCACTGAAACTCACCATTATTCAGACCCTTCCTACCAAACGATCTTAAGTGGGTACCGTCACTACTAAACACTGAAACCCTGTGGTTCCAGAACTCAGTCACAGCAATTTCATCCTGATCATTCACTGCCATCCCCCAAGGCCCCTTAAGCATTCCAACAGACTCACCTTTTTGTCCAAATGACAGCACAGATCTGAAGCGCCTGGTTTGTACCTGAGTCTCAAGAGGATTGTCACGATTATTTTCCCTTTTATTCCCAGCAATTACTTTACTAGTACTTTCTTTACCTTTAGCTCCCGATTGTTGCGCTTTAGTTTCGCTGAAAACAAATTCTACATTACCTATCCCCTCGCTCATGCTCAGAAGGTTAATCAGTTTTTCACTTTTGGTGAAACTAAACCGAGGAATACATTCAGTGTCACGGTTTTCTCGAGTACTTTGTTCCTGTAGAATTGAATCAAATGTTTCACTGAATCCAAGAATTTCAGTACTAAAGCTTCGTTTTAACAGAGTTTCAATTTGTTCAATTGCTAATTCAATTAATTTCAGTTGTTTGTCCACTTCGTCTTTTTTCTGTGAGAGAGATTCGAGTGATTTTTTCGCTTGATTATCAATCACATCAAAAACATCTTGTTTTCTCGTTTTGATGATTGCAATAACTTGGTCTACAAAAGACTGCACTTGGCTTTTTACCTCGGCTACTTTCGATTGAAATGCGATACTTTTTTGGTTAAACTGTTCTACTTCCTTTTGTTTTTCCAGTACTTTGTCTCTCAAAGATTTTGTCATGGAGCTGATCTGTGTCTTGCGTGCGTCGGTGGCTTCTTGCAAGGGCATCTTACCATGACCTTCATGAAGTGTTACAGCACAAGTGTTGCAAATGGCGACTTTACAGCCCTTGCAAAAGAACTCCAACTCTTTGTTTTCATGGTGTTTCTTCTGACAAAATGCTGGTCGCTCTAATACAGCCTTGATGTCTTGATCTTGAAAATCTTTCAGCGCTAGAGTTCTGTGGTCTTTATTTTCTCGAATTATGTTATGTCCTACAATACATTCGTCACACCAGAAGGAACAACACTGGAAGCAATACAAGGTCTGGGCGCTCCGTTTTTCGCAGTTTCTGCATTTGACGTTGACTGTACTGCACTCTTTGATCGCCAAGACATCTAGCAAACTGTTTATTCGAAAATTGGTTGGAAGTTCGCTGGGATTTCCACTTCCAGAAATCTGAAACTGTCTCCTGCACTCGGGGCATGTAATTTTACCACGGACGCCGCTCGTTCGTTGAATTCTGTTCAGGCAATGAAGACAGAAACTGTGCAAACAAGGCAACTGCTTGGGATCAGTGAATGGACACATGCACACAGAACAGGATAGTTCATCATGAAGATTGTCCAGCAAGGTCTTTATATCCATGGAAAAGGTCGAAAACAAGGTTACTTTTTAAAAAATTTTCCCAGTTGTTGACGATCAAGGGAATGGCTTTGCGAATGAACAATAAAGTCTTGTCTTGTGACCCAGACGAAACTCTGTATTATTAACAAAATGGCCTTAGGGTTTCACTCTAAAGCAAGTAACCTTGCGGTGAAGGGAGAACTAGGACGTTTCCTCTTCATCTTATTATTTACACTAGAATTTTTAAGTACTTCTTAAGGTTACTTACCCTACAAAATAACAAAATTTTAAGTAGCGCACTATAGAGATAAACATTCATGTAAATAATATAGGTAAGCATTTTCATGGTTTACTACTGTAAAGCACCAATTACACTCTACTAAATTAACTGATTGTAGTCCAAATCCACGACATCTTGACTACAGAACGGAGAATTCCTCACCTGGTTAGAATGTTCAAAAGAAATTTGTTAATTAAAAACAATACCAGGTATATTGGTCGAAAAATTTGAACAAGAATAAATTTAACTCCTCAGTTGGAAATAAATTAAGTCTGTATAGTAAACTGAAAAACGAAGTCAGATTTGAATCTTATCTTGATTTAATAAAGAACGTTAAGACAAGAGTGGCAGTAACCAAAATGCGGATTTCTTGCCACTTGGTACCCATTGAATCTGGGCGCTACAAGAAGATACCCAGTGTTGAGAGCCTTTGCCCCTTTGTAATAGATCCGAAATTGATGATGAATTCCACTACAGTGAAACCTGCATGTATTAAGCGGACACCCTCGGGGAAAGCTGTAGTGTCCGCTTAATACAGGTTTCAATAGATAACGCCATATGAGGAGTAAAATGCCATTCAAATGAACAGTGGAAACGTTTAGCGGAATACTCAAAGAGAGTAGACGATATACGTTTGCATGAATTTCTTTATAAAAGTGGACCAATTGATCATAGTACCTTAAACATAGATTGCAACTCAAATTTGAAGAAATCAGATGAGTGAAAAAACCCGGGGAGGTGCTGTCATATACGGACTATATAGATATGTGCCGCTCTGAAAGGTATGGTTTTTAAGCAGTTTACTCTAGGATACGGTATATAAATCAGAGCGTTTGGGTCTAGAATAGGGTATCATTTTTCGGGAAACTGATCCAAAAACAGCTACTCTGGGATAGGGGGATTTGGGGAGTTTACTCTAGTAGTAGGGTAGCAAAATTCAGCTGAACTAGCTCTGGTATAGGTTAAGGGTTTCAGGGTCCCAGCGGCACATCCCCACCCAGAAATTCCTAAAGTACCACCCCCCCCCCCCCCCCCCCGGGTGAAAATAGCTCTATACAAACAAAAGGAAATAGAAAACAATACTGTACTGGGACACTAATCAAATAAGTTCGGCAAGTCACGTTTTTTAATGTAAAAATCGAAAAAAATTGTGGGTGGCAATTCGAGGCAATCTTTAGCATTTCCGGTGTCTGGTATGTTGGATGGTGGAATTTAATTACAAGTGTCCGTTTAATACAGGTTAGCAATAATAGAAATCACCATTTCAGGCACTTTTTAGGTGTCCGCGTCCGCTTAATAGAGGTGTCCGCTTAATAAAGGTTTCATTAAATAATTAAAGTAAATAAGGGAAATAAATTTGGGTACTTCGGCTACTGTCCGCTAATACGGTGTCACTGTATTTGTTGAAATGTACTCACTCATCACTTTCTCATATAAGGGGTACCTTCTTGGAGATCCTATACTCGATGAATGAATGAATGAATGAAGCTTTATTTAATCTCGGGTTGATGATGTTGGTTAGACCTCTAGCAAAGATATGCTAATAAGCCGAGAAAAAAAAACAAATAAATAAAATATAGTAGAGAAAGAAAGGGATATACAGTATAAAACCTAAAATTACGTAAGATAGCTATTTACAATAAAAAGCCTAATTACATAATAGAACATATTAGATATTATTGAGAGATAGCTAGAACCTTAGCTACTTTAGGGTTTCCTTCTGAACTATCAGTTGTCATAGACCTTTTCACGTTTTTTTTTTTTTAACTTTTTATATGGCCCAGTTAGCGAACATACGTCGACACTACTGAAAAGAACGCCTTGAAATAAGTAAAATTACCAAATGTGAAAGTGATACGTCTTTAGAGGGCGAAGATGCAGCTCCGAAAAGATGCGAAAATTTACAGACGTTTGTATGGTGGGGAGGAGGCGGAAGCAAGTTTTTACCCCCACCATACAAACGTTTCAAAAGTTGGAAAGAACCGTGAAATTAGGTCTCTTTTTTTACGGACACTTCGGCAAAGTGCTTTCTTTAGAATTAATTTTTTTTTACAAATTTAAATTAGTATTATTATAGTACAAGTCAAGAATTAAGACAGTTTTATTCTCATTTGTTTTTAGGCTATTCAGGTGGGCCTCTTCTTTTATTGACATATTTGGCATGGATTGGGGGAGAAGATTTTAAAAGTTTTTTTTTCTTCGTTTGTTATAAGTAGACAGTTGGTATTGAAAATCTCAAAAGAGACGAGATTCACAAGGCGGCATAAAACTAAGTCAAATTCTTTTTTTCAAACTTTTACAATGTTCGGTGAAAGGAGCAATTATCAAAGATCATATTTTTATTTGTCGAGGTAAAACTAATTAACTTGTATTCCACAAATCAATTAACCTTAGAGCACATTCATGTGACTTTTGAGTGATTTTAGAGAAAAAATAGTTTGAAAACAGTCCAAGCTAAGAGTGAACTTAATCTTACATTGAGTTGATAGCCTTATATGTACACCCCAAAAATAGCATAGCCATTATGGCTCTTGATCACAGTAGACTAGGCCTGGAAAACGAGTTCTTGGAAAACAAATCAGGCCGAATTTTTTGCGCACGACAAGTTTACTCTACAAAATCTTGCCAACAAGTCTGGGAACGTGTAAACCAACCTTTTATACTTTTTATACATCACATCTGAGGTGAAACGGTACCATGAGACGCTGTTTTTATCATACAGACCTCGGACAGAATGCAGTATTTCACAATTTTGCAATACAAATTGCACTCATTCAATATTCAGAACGACCGAAGCACGCGTGGGCTTTTAGCGAATCCGTTAACAAAATTTCCAAAATCACCTATACGACTAGCCGGCTCTCACTTTTGACAAGCGCCAAAGTCGACGGTTTAAATTAAGATTAATAGAGTTATACACTTCGACATAATAATTATTATGTTTATTTTTTATCTAATGGTTTTATAGCGATGTGTAATCTTCAAAAGCGTTTGATACGTGTGGCATTTTGACTACTCCTGCAAGCGATGTTCAAGAGCGACTGAAAACAAACGGAATAGCGATTAAAATTGCAAAGAGACTACAAACAATCAATAATAAAAGGAAAATCATTTGGTGAAAAATATACAGAGACAACAATTTTCATTTACGAATACAAGTATTAAAGTGTTTAAAATCCTTGTTTATGTTTTAAGCCGGCTTTCCGGTCTTTGCTTTTTTCAAAGATGAACTCGAGGCAAGAAAATCGCTCAAAACCTTCTTTTACAGCCAGAATTATAAATAAATATTCTTTGAAACGAGTTTCTTTCTATCTGCGGGGAGAAAATGTCTGAAGGCTTTTTTAAAGTTCTTTATTATTAATTCAAAATATTTCCCCAATTCTGATTGGCTAAAAGCACATGTTTAATTCACCATAACCAGTTACTGATGACCAAATTTGGAGGAATTTTCACTTTAACGAGGAAATGACGTCAAAAATGCAGCGTTTTCGCAGGTTAAGGCACCGTTAACCGAGAAGACCTGGGGACGAGGTTGAGTTGTTTTGGTTGTGAACTTAAAAAAATGGCGGCCATTTCACTCGTTTCAAGAGTAAGAACTAGGCGAAAAAATAGCTAAAAACACGGCAAGAACAGCAAGAAGACAACTCGAAGGGCGACATCTGCTATTTGGAGAATATTTGCGGAGGTTGGACGTGCACTATCGAAGATGAACTTAACATCGATGGATCGATGGAGGTAAGCATGTTTTAGCCATGTTTTTAAACTAGGAATTATTTTGAATGAATAATAAAACAATTATTGAATTCGGCTTTCGTATCATATGAAGAATTATGGAGATCTCGGAGGGTGTTATCCGCCTCGGCCTACGGCCTCGACGGATAACACCCTCCTCGATCTCCATAATTCTTCATAAGACACTCAGCCTCATTCATTAACTGTTAAATAAGCTTATAATCAAACCTGCTACTCGGTCAGATCATTGTCTCAAATCTTACAAACGTGCATAAACTAAATAGCACCGTAAACTACACTCGACTTCACTAAATTAGATATAAAAAACAAACATCAAATAAAATAATTACTCAGGCTTGCCATTTGAGATGCACTGAAGACTATCAAGTAAGGCCAGAATCCCCTCAGACTTTTCAACCCTCTTACGCATCAAGCAAGGTAGCCTGCGTAGCATGGCGGTTTTGGTTGGGCGCGCTAAGCAATAAAGGCGGGCGAGGGCAGAGAAAACGCGAGGAGATTGGGGTGGAAGCAACTTGAAAAACCGCCTGCACGGACGGGGGGCTTTTTTGAGTCGGTCCGCACGCCAGCGTACGGATCGTTCCGATTGGTTCGGAATGTTCGCCTGTCAATCAAATATTTTGGTAATCTCCCATGGGAGAGTTTTGAGGGACTGAACAAATCATCTCCTCAAAACAAAATCAAAATATCAAAGAAGCGTTGACCGGAGCGTCGTCGATCTTGAATATTTGACGGGAAAACGGGCAATTGTATTGAAGCCTAAACAGGAAATGGAAATGATGTCATGGAAATTTTGTCAACAAGATTTGGCAAGAGCATGATCTTTACTGTCTTTGCTATGGCCAAAGAAGAAATATCCTCATCGAAAACCTGTATGATCACAATTTCCCCTCTAAAAAGTACTATCGACGACCAGATATCTGAAATGTTGTCGCTGACCTCTAAAGCAATGGACCTTATGACAGAAACAGTAAATTTCAGTGCTTCACCTCAATTTTCTCTATTACTCGGTGTTAGAGAATAACGCACTCAAGCGCAATACATCGAACGGTGTCCGCGATTGTGGTCGATGAATCGTATACGGTAGAAGAAAGACGCACGCTTAAGCAACAACTCAAATCTGAAGATCGCGCTATACGTAAAAATACAACATCCTGCAAACAACACTTAAAAAGCCGGGCCCAGCGTCAAAACATTCACGGACAAAGCAGTGACAAAGAAACTACAAACCAAGACTCCTTGGTTTGTAGTTGTCCAGATCCAGGCATTTTAGTCGGAAAAGACCAAAGAAACTAAAATATTTATTTAGCTGTAATAAAAAGCTTTAGGCTTTAAGAGTGGTCAAAGAAATTAGTACTTTACAACTGCATCTGAGATCAACAAATTCTAATTAGCGAAAATAACATTAACTACAGGAAATAATTACTCAATACGGATTAAACAAACCAACTCCATGACCTCTAAATAAGTGTAAGACTTAGTGCAGCAAAAATAAGATCTACTCAGTCAAGTTTAGAACGCAGTGTAGTCACCTATGCGCATGATAGCCACAAAGAAAAAACCTGTGTTTGTTCAAGCAAACTCCAATTCCGGCCAAGGTGACGTTTTACACTTTTACACTATATCACGAGCTTTTGTGTCGTGTTTAGGCTGTCAACACTTTATTTCTGATTGGCTGGGAAAACTGAAACCAAACAAGTTGTCAACAGGATGTCAAAATGAGTTGAAGGGGGTGGCAGTTGAAAAGGCCACGAATCCGGGCAGGCGGTTTTTATTTATTTTTCTCGCGGCTTCGCGGCTCGTTCTCGCGCGCTTCGCGCGCGAATTTCGCGGCTACGCCGCTCGTGCGCCCGGCTCGACAAAACCGCCATGCTACGCAGGCTACAAGCAAGGTGAAAAACGGAAACGATGCCATCCGAAATCGGATTTCCGACTTTGACAAGCGACGTCTTTGTCAACGAAAGACCCAATAAACAAACTAGCCATGAATAACAGAAGACTCTTGATAGCAGCTGAATTTCATTTTGTACATTCAGTGGAGAAAGACAGTTAAAAACATCACAAGTTGACACAAAACTCTGTCAGCTTTAGCTGTCAAAGTAAACAAGTTTCAAGATGCTGCATAAATTTTCCGCATGAACTCAGCTGTCAAGTTTTGACCAATCAGAGCATAAAAATTGGACGTAGAAAGAAAAAGGCGGGTTGCACAAATGCATCGCCCAATTTATAACATACTCCTCGCCCGGACGGGCTGACACCTGATTCCCTTCCCTCACACGCAAAGAGTGTACGGGCGTACGCTACGTCATAACCAAATTTTCTCGGATTGATGGTTTACCAAATTTTCTTACCCATGGTGCTCCGCTGGCGCTCCGCGCTCCGGAGCTCCGCTATTGGTAAAGCGTGATACTTTCTGCTTGTGCATTTTTACGGGGAAGCTGATGCATGTTACTCTGATGCATGTTACTCAAAGGACTAAGGAACTAGATAGCTCTCGCTTAAAAGAAACTGTGTTCATCGCTATTATCAGAGTACCTGAAAGGCCAGTTTTTTTCACCATTGTTTAAAGCTTCTTTTAAAAAATTCAGTTTGAGGTTTATAAAGAGGGAGATTGTTGTTAGTACTCTGAGTTGATTCGAAAAGCCTTTCTAGGAACTTGGAAGCCTTGTGATTCAGTATATATTGAATTGACGTGACGTATACTGACGCAATTTTGAATAAAACGTTTTTATTTTAATGGTATTTAATCAACATGTTTCAAAAAACTTTCATCATCTTTCCGTTCAAAGGATCTGAACTCTCGATAAACTGGATTTCATTCAACATATGTTGAATGCATATGATTGTTGAGGCAGGTTCAAACCCTATTAACAGGCCTTAATGATCACACTCAACTGTTGAAATAGAACGGAAAGTAAAATGTAATCAGTAAAATACCATGCTTTACGTGGGGGAGGGGGGTGGAATTTAACCTTCGCTATTGCGATGACCAAATGAAACATTCTATCCAAGGCCAAAATCATTCTCAGTCATTTACTTGAAATTAATTAAAACTGTTAATCGTACCTTCTCTCGTGTTCTCTGAAGTTTGCTTGAAAAATATTGAGAATTCATGAAATGAGGAAAAGGAAGATGATAAATAAAATGGCTGAAATCTTCCCAGGTTTTGGTGTTTGTTAAAAAGAGTCACTTTTAAAAAACCATGGCTTACCATCGGCCACACAATTAGCTGAAAAACTTGAAAATGCAGCAACATAACCATTAAGGTCCATTTGACCGTGACAAAATGACTCGACCTAATAATGTAGTGACACCAAGAAAGAACAGAATTGCCAGCTCAGCGATAACCCAATTTGTTTTTTTTCCCTCGCCGAATTCAAACGACTCCGTGCTTTCGAATCGGAGTTGCATCATCGGGTTGACTTTATCGAACCAGGGTAATGCACATGCTCAAATGACGTAACTCAAAATGGCGTAGAAGCTGCAGACAATTACAACAACAACAAAAAACTTGCTGAAAAGGTCACCCTTGACTACCACAGGATAACCAAGTTCCACAGGATTCCCAAGTCGAACGTAAATAAAACTTTATAGTAGATCCAACGCGTTTCTCTTTCTGCCTTCCCGCAGTTAGAGCCCGCGCTTTCCATTGACAGGTTTCGAATGAAACGATTGGATTCCGCGACGTTTTAGACAATCCCGGCAGATAAAAAGATTCAAGAGAAAATCGAAACTGGGATGATGAAGAAGAAGCGTCAGATCGGTCCTGTCCGGAAAGTTCAAATACTGTTTAAGTCCTCCACCGCAAGGTTTCCTAAGGGAAGCACGGAATTTAAAAGTTGGGTGCTTTATCAACTGCAAAAAAAAATTGCAAGTGACTGGAGACTAACGAGGTTATACCTTTGTTCATGTTTTAAAAAAGTCGAGAAAAGTTAGAGCATGCAGTGCTAACGTTCTATTGAACTGATTTGCAAGAAATCTTTTTCTCGGAAAAAAAAGACATAATTATGGTTTACCGCAATTTAGAGGTCAAAATTCGTATAAATCCCTTGAAGAGTAAAGATGGTTATTTTACAAGTCTTTACAATTACTATAGTTTATTATCCAAAAACATAAATTTAAGAAATTGAAATGATTTAAACACATTAAACCAGAGACAAGTTATGCAGCAAGAGCAACTGCATGATGAGTTTGATGTAATTCAGTTCAATTATTTGTCATTAACGTCATATTTGCTAGGCTTCAGAAAATAACGAGGAAAATTTTTTTCCTTGGAATATTGTTAGTTGATGATATCACGGTGTTAAGCAAATGAATAAATTGAAAAGAAAAAATACAGTTCGCGCAGCTGTTCATCCTATATAGGTTCCCATCAATTAACTGAGCACTGTTATTATTGGTAACCCGTTGTTACTTCACTCAGTACGACAGAAGAGTTCGAAAGAATTGCTTCTTGCGACTTCAGCGTTTCTTGGTAAGTAAATCTTATGTTTTCCTGTTGCCAACAACCTCTCATTTTTCACAGACGTATGGGTACCTTTGGACATAAGGGGCGATAAATTACCTCCCTTAAAAATTATTTACAGCCCTATTAGTTGGCTGTCCTAACATTGTTACATACCTACTTGAATTGCATTGCATGGATGAAAGACAAAGTTGGACATTTAATAACAGAGGCGTCATAGCCAGTCAATAGACCTGTAGGCCCGGGCCTACTCTTTTTTGGTTTGATCACACTACCACTTGTAATAAATTAAATTATGTGTTGTTGAGGTTAACTAAAAGGCTTAAGAGCTCAAAGTGTTGGTGAGGTCAGTGCGTACTAGTCATGCGTGCAATTTTCACAGCCAGGCCTACAACTAGTCGTAAAGTTGGCTACCGCCCTGAATAAGACCAACAACGGTGCCATGTGTTTTGAAACCTTTGTAGTTAAGTTCAGTCTCTGCAATGGCGTTGTTCAAAAATGACAATCGTCCCCTCGAAATTGTTCACAGTGACTGTAGATACATAACGACGCTTAGTATGTTGGTGTTGACGAGGCTGTTCAGTTCACTCTGCCCTGCGAATATGAACAACGTCTACAGTATAGTCGTATTTTACCAATCTCAAAGCGCAAAATATGATTTAAACGCCAAAAAGTTTAAAAAACAGAATTTATCATAAATCAAACACTCCAAATCAAAGTCTTAGTTTATTCATAAAAGAAAATAATAATTCCGATCAATGTGCGGTTCTGTGTTAATTATTCAGTGACCCTGGTCCCAATGTTAGCCTTGTTCCTTCTTACGTTTTCGAATAAAATAGGTTTAGGCCTTTTAAGGGTCCCGTAGGAGTCTTTGCCATCAATAGCTGGCTTAAGAATGAAGAATTAAAGTAATATCTGATATGAGGGGTTCATCAGGAAAGATCTTACAATACACCAGTTTTCAGAAAAGAAAAATACCATCGATATTGTCAAGTTTCAAGACATATTGAAATCAGCTAGAGTTCATCAAAACTTCCTCTCAAACGTCAAACTGCGTCCTTAAAAAGAAAATGGTCAGATCATACAGTTTGACAAACATCCAACGCAAAAAAGTAAAATATCTGACCTTCCACTATTGTATTCAAACATTTGGAGCGTTAGAAGAATAAATTTCACAAACTAGAATTTTGCAAGGTTACGGAGTATTTCAGGTGCGTATTTAACACTTCGATAATTCTTTTCCTGACAAGAAAATAAAATTATCAGTAACATCCAATTGATAATTTTCACCACTTTCTTTAATTTTCCAAGTTCTCAAATATTTGTATTATCTGGATTTATTCAGCAGGCGCCTATTAAGCTTTATAATGAGCTTTTACGGTCGTAAAACCTGATTTGAATATTGAAGATCGTAACAGCTGCAAAAAGTCATTCGCTCCAGAGATCTATCAGCTGAGCGCATCCGCCAGGCAACTTTCGTGTGAGCAAGGCACCAGCTTACTTGTGATTTCAATCGAACTCTTGCGCTGCGCGCTCGCCGATTTTGAAATCACGCGTATGATTTCACACCAAATTGCACTCCTCTCAGTTCAATTAACATTAAGGTCATTACATTGTCATTAAGCCTCTGTTATAAGTTAAATTACATGCAAAGAGAAATTAGGTCTCATATTCTTTATAGACTTCTCGGTTACAAAGTTTATTGCTTTGATTAGGGGGGTGAGAACTGAATATGGGTTTGTATCGATTAATCCTTAATTTTACGAGAAACAATGTGATATTTTGTTGTTATCACCAAGAGGAAAAAATCACTTAACAAGATCGGCTATGAGGAGGAGACATGACTTCCCAACAACATTCAACATTCAAAATGTCTCGCTTTTTTTTGTTCAAAGAAATTGATCGTTCATGTTGTACGTTTCCTCGGAGCGATTTTCAATCAATCTAAACACAAACTGATTGTGTTTAACATAAACCACAGTTTTCTTTCTTCTCTCGGCAATATCTGAAAACGGATAATACCCAAGAAAGGAATTCTTTACTGGTGAGAAAGAAAAGAAAACAACTATAATTTTGAAACAAAACTTGAATGGACCGAAGCGGAAATGGAGTTTGTGAGCACTGACGACGTTAGTAGTGGTGTCTGAGGAGAATTAGCAGCTTTTGGGGTAGCAAAAGGGCAGCAAAATTTAATAAATAGCTCATGTGTAAAATGCGCCGGAAATTTATGCTAACCATGTTTAGGCAAGCACTAGTAATGACGTCACAGCACCATCAGGTCCATTTGACAGTTTAGCAAGCCCATAAGAAACGGCTTATGTCTTCTATTTAGTGCTAAAAATTGGATATATATAAAGAAAACACACACACACATACACAAAGTGGAGCTCAAAACTCTTTATCTCAATTTTGTCTGACTATCACAAAACCGTTCTCTCCTTTCTATCTCAAGGAAACCACTAATTATATTGAAGTCTCAGCGTTTCAAGCGCCCTTAGTCAGTTGATTATGCGAGTTGACAAGCCCAAATTTGCATACAAATCAGTTCAGCTCAGTAATAACCCCATAAAAACACAAAAAAACAATTAATAACTTGACAAGGATCAATTGAAACACGCAACTAATCAATAAATATTCCCAATAAAACAATACACGTTTCTTAAGACACAAGAAATCAACTTTATGACCCTTTATTAAAATGATTGCAAATTAAAAAAATTAGATTAAATATTCTATTAAAATGGTCAAAAAAGGCAAGCTATCGTTTTTTTTTTTACACTGCGCACAATGTTTTACTTACCTTTCATTTTTATTTTCCTCCTCATCCATAATTTTTCTTATTTTCCTTCCTCAATTTTTTTATTCCCTCCTCCACAATTTTATTATTTTCTCTCCTCCTCCACCACCACATTTACTCTATATATTTTTCCATCCACAAAAATATCGACCTCATGTCGACCCTACAACGACCCTAGACTCAACTTTGTTTTTCAACACAGCTGCGTGAATAGTGAAACTATATACAACCACCATCACATTTCTATTGTTTTCTCTCCACTAACACATTTCTGTTGTTTCTACTCCACCACCACATTTCTATTGTTTCCCTCCTCCAGCACCACATTTCTATTGTTCTCTTCTATTGATTTGTTATTTGCGTTTAGCCTATTTGGCCTTTGGTTGCCTTTATTGGCCTGTGTCTGACCTTCTAAATACCAAAACAATATGAGGAGTGAAAACAACAGAAATGTGGTGGTGGAGGTGGATAGAAAGAATGGAAATGTGGTGGTGGTGGTGGTACAGGTAAACAATAGAAATGTGGTGGTGGTGGTGGTGATGGTGGTGGTAGTGGAGAGAAAACAGTAGAAATGTGGTGGTGGTTGTATATAGTTTCACTATTTTAATAGAATATTTAATCTATTAAATTTTTTGCGATCATTTTAATAAAGGGTCATAAAGTTGATTTCTTGTGTCTTAAGAAACGTGTCTGGTTTTATTGGGAATGTTTCTTGATTAGTTGCGTGTTTCAATTAACCCTTGTCAAGTTATTAATTGTTTTTTTGTGTCTTTATGGGGTTATGACTGAGCTGAACTGATTTGCATGCAAATGTGGGCTTGTTAACTCGCATAATTAACTGACTAAGGGCGCGTGAAACGCTGAGACTTCAATAGCTAGTTCTAGTGGTTTCCTTGAGATAGAAAGGAGAGAACGGTTTTGTAATAGTCAGACAAAATTGAGATAAAGAGTTTTGAGCTCCACTTTGTGTATGTGTGTGTGTGTTTTCTTTATATATATATCCAATTTTTAGCACTAAATAGAAGACATTAGCCGTTTCTTATGGGCTTGCTAAACTGTCAAATTGACCTGGTGGTGTTGTGACGTCATTACTAGTACTTGCCTAAACATGCTTAGCACAAATCAAACAAGTTTCCCGCGTATTTTACTCATGAGCTATTTATTAAATTTTGCTGTCCTTTTGCTGCCCAAAAAACTGCTAATTCTCCTCACACGCCACCACTGACGTTGAAAAACGTCATTTATGGCAATCAAAAGGCCCGGCTCATTCGGATGCGAAAAACAGATTTCTCCGACAGAACGTCCAATTTACTTTTTTGAGTAATAAGAAAATAGAGGGGTAAAAGCTGTGAAAGGAGCCGAACTCTGCAAACTTTCAAGAGAAACATATGACGCATACCTGAGGTGGGTCTTCCTGAAACCCGGTTTCCATATGATCGCTACGATCGCTGCGGCCGCTGAAAAAATAGTTTCAGTGATCGTTGCGATTGATATGATCGCTGCGATCGCTACTATCCCTGGAGAGTAGTTTCCATATGATCACTACGATAGCTGAAGTTTTTTTTCAGCAATCGAAGCAATTGTATGGAAACCGGGCTTAAGCGTTATTTGTCGGTTATTTGTTCTTCAAAAAAATAGTCGTTCAAAACGATTTTGAAAAAATGAGTCTGGGATCCAACTGGTTAGCCGTAACTTCAACTTTAACCTTGGTCAGCAGTGCGTGTTCCGTTCTGACCGATGTCTGATTGACTTTAAAAAGAAAGTCATGTATATTACAAGGAAAACGGCTGGCTTATTTCGACACTAACCCTAGACCCGGTGAGTGTAAAATTTTCCATTGGCTTCTCTGTGGTGTGAATAAAGGGACAGGGACGCTTTCTTCACCCAATACCTAATCTCCTTTTCAGAGTCCGCTTTGCTGTTTTAACACGCATGGGAAATGAACTGTTCTCATATTCTCTTTCTCTCTCCTTAATTCCAGAGCCACTAACAAGAACGCACTGGCTGGAATCATGTTTCTCTCGACAGTGTTCACTTTGTTTTGCCTCATGGCGTCAGTTCCATCACGTTGTGTAAGTGAATCTAACGATCAACTTTTCTCAGGCCGAACACCTTTACATCGAGCGCGAGAGAATTACCGCAAGGCGCCATAAGGGGACCCCTCGAGTATCTGCCTACCAGCCGGAGAGTCACTTCTTATTCTTGCTTACTTTTATCTTACATTTACTTATTTTTACTCTTATTTACTGATTCGTTACTTATTTCACTCTTATCCGTTCTACCCGTTTCTCTTCATGAGTCACTGATTGACTCCCTCATTTTCACTTATTTCTATCCATGACCAACTCATTTCAAATCAAATCTTAAACAATTTTACTCGGTTTTAGGTGTAGTTTGTTTCAAGCCATGTAAGGAAAACCAAAATGAAATTAAGAGATGCGAGGAAAAAAAGTTAAAAAACAATCTTGTCAGTGCACCTGGATATTGAGGATATTTTTCTGTGCATATTCCAGTAAATATCTGTAATTTATTTTATTATAATTACAAATTACTGTAGAATCAAGATCTCTCGAACCCTCGGTTTTTCGAACCTCCTGTCAGATCAGCGATATTTCAAATCAACACTAACTTCCCTTTCCTACTCAAGCTCTATAATTAATTCCCTCTCCGATTTTTTACGAACTTTCCAGGGAAAGGAAAGCATAAGCTCGAATCGATCATCGGAAAGAGATGTAAAAATCAGCGATAAAATGACAGAGTAAGGAGGAGGAGTCAGTTTTAGATCAACAATTCGGGATTTTTATGCATGTCCACTCAGTAAAAGTTGTTGCTGTGGTTGCTCAAAAAAGCAAAAAAAAAAATTGCTGTTCTAGTATCCGGCAAATATAGATCTCATTTTTGTACATTGGAGTTGCTCAGTGCAAAACAGAGGAAATAACCTGGTTATTCACGACTTCAAATTCTTATCCATGTTTATTTGTAAGAGGCAATTGATTCGCCATGAGTTAGCTGGGATTCTTAGGTTGTCTCCAATGTTTGAAATTTCCTTAACAGGGAGAGGAAAATTGAATGTTCATTTATTCATTTATTAATATCTACTATATATTTTGTACTAACACTGATCCTTTAACAGCAGAACGTTGTGCCATCAGCTCACATCGAGGGCGGAGATCCAAGACCTGTGTACTATCCTGAAGACACAGGTAGCTTACATACGAAACCTCTTTAAAAATAACCAAACCCTACCTTCCTCAGAAGAAACTTAAAAAATCCAACTAAATAACTAATGTCAAAAACAGAAAAAAAAATATAGCTGCCTGGCTTGTTCGACATACATCCAGCACTTACGTAAATTTTACACGCGTTAATAAAATAGAGGTAATGTATGGAAGATCAATGTAAACGTAAAAGTTTCTTACGCGTGGCCTCTCAAACGTTGCCTCTGTTTCATTTACGCGAGTAAATTTTACGTGCGTTCGCACTGAAAAATTGCGCGACAGTGAAAATCAACCCTAGGAAAGTCAACATGCACGCGAGCTCACGCGAAAGCTACCAAGACTAACCGTTACTTACTTCTAACATTCTGGGCAAACGAGCCAGCTCATGGCTTTCATAGAAGGGTTTAAATTTAATAATGGTAATTGAACTGAGTGGAGTATATTAATTTTGCCTCACATTATAAGTCAATGGTTTTAAAATCATTAGCGGGCGAGCGCACAGCGCGAGTTTGATTTGAAATCACAAGTAGAGAACTGCCCACAATTGCACGATACAAAGTTCAATAACCACTTCATTAAAGCCATTTTAAATTCTCATAATTTAGTTGCAGTGCAAATATTTTATTGATTTAGTTACCGGTTTTGTTGAAAAGTGGAATAGGCACGCTTTTACACCTTTCATTTTTTAATGCGAAACAAAAATAATGCGTCATAGAGCACAAATGATGCGATCTAGAATCACTTTATCACTCAATGATAGAAGATAGAAGGAATCATAACAATTTTTTTTTATTTATCTCCTCTTTTTTAGCCATTAGTGCGTGGGACCTAAGCCATGCCAACAGCCACATTGCCGGTGGATTTGAGTTCGGCGGCTCTCAGCTAATTGTACCTGTTAGTGGCCGGTACTATGTTTATACTCAGTTGTACTTCAATTCTGAGCCCATGGCTACCAGAAATCGTGTGGGTGTATTCGCTGGCCAGAGAATTCTGCTAATGATCCATAAGCCCATGCAACCCAGCACTGAGGAAACGGCCTCGGCAGGAGGAATTTTCAAGCTAAATAAAGGGGAGAGAGTGTTTGTGAAACCTTTCAAGGGCTATGGTTCTGTGAAACTGTGGGTCGGACCTAATCACACATATTTTGGCATGTATAAAGTCGACTGATCACATAAATTTTCAGATAAGGCGTAATAATATGTATCAGTAAGATCATAACTTATGAAATGTAATAACCTGGATGAGAGAACAACATTATATGAAATCTTTACGTAATATACAATTATATGATGATGTATACAGACGTTGCCAAGTTGAGAAAATTAAAGGTGCGCCGTTCTGAAATATCGTGTGTTAATATGATCGAGTCGCCGGCCTTAATACAGCAAGAAAAAAATGTCAAGATAATCATACATTCAAGAAGAAATTGTTTCTGTTCCAAGAACTCTAGGGTAAAATTTTCGTGGTTTCCGTACATGTAAAACTGCGAGTCAATATTCCAGCCATAGATATAGAACGTTTTCACATAACGTCACGGCGCTCATTTTGGTGTTCCAAAATAATAAAATGGCGGCCATGTTGGAGTTCCAAACAAATCCTGTGGGAGTTGAATTCTTTTCTAATGTAAACGCTTCCTTTTGTCCCAATGAATTTGTATAGCTGGCCACTTGAGTAAAAACGCTCTATAGAATACTTCATAGTTGTTGACGTATCAGAAATCTCACTCGTTCGATTTCTGATACAAAAACGAGTGCGTAAATATCGTACAAAGCACTTTGCATGGGGAGTTGTGTTTATTATATACATAGTGAGACATTCTGATCATCATTTCGCCAGCCTTTTATTTTAAACCTTTCCAAAATCCAATGGGCTTGATTTTTACGAAAACTTATTAAGCGGTCACCTGGCTAATTCCCGAGGGTGACCGCTTAATAGAGGTTTGACGTAATATATCAAACATGAGACGCAGTGTTTCATCACCAGATGAAACACCGAGAAGAGAGTTGAAAATACGACGCGCAGCGGAGTATTTTTGACGAACTTCGAGGTGTTTCATCTGGTGATGAAACACTGTGTCGAATGTTTGATATTTCTTCTCAAACAAAATCATTTTTGAAGGAGAAATTAAGGATGCAAATACTGAGCAGTTTTTCATCCGATTTCCAAACACTCATTAAACATTAATTTTCTTTGTATTTTCTTTATGAATTATTAATGAGTTTGAGAAGGTATCTGGAAACATTTAAGACTCGTCGTCATATGTACGTCAACATTGACGATTCTATGCCAGCCGCGTCTTGACAGCCACTTTTTTTCAAAATTTGCTCTTTTCATCTAAAAAATTATTTATTTTTATTTTCAATAATTGCATTTGAGCATTACCCTTAATTCAGCAATATTTAATTACATTTATTATAACTGTTAGTATAACCCAACTTTTTAAATGCTTGATTTGAGAAAAAATATTAATTTAAAAGGACCAAATGGCAGATGCTGTGTTCAATTTTTAACAGAGATAATTTCCCTCGGAATTTTATAAATTAGGTTTTTTTGCTTTCAAATCATTGTTTTATGCACAGATCAATTTTTCTATAACGATTACCTCGATTTATGCGGGTTTCAAGTAAAATGGAATACAATTAATTTAATTAAAATGGCGAATTAAAGATGGCGGATGGTTCCAAATCCTTTTCTAACACTGAATCGTTTTATCATGACATCACTGCTATTGTTTAAGATACTTAATGTGTTTTGCCAGCTTCTTGATTTTGTCAGACACCTTACTATTTGAGTAATTTTTGCTTTGATGGAAATATTATGGAATTGGATTTTGTCAATAAATTCTACAAAATGACTTCATAGGGACATCAAATTACGCCATTATTGTGTCAATCAAGCTATGCCTGGATGTTGCAAATAAAGAGTACATTATTCTGTGTTATTGTGGTGGCCCATCATGAGCGGCTTTGATATAAATAATCATCAATATCATCATCATAGCGGAGCTCTGGCGCGCGAAGCGAGCCTGCGGAGCACCATGGGTAAGTAAATCTACCGATCCCAGAAAATTTGGTAATCACGTGACCGTACACCACCCGCTGCCCGCCCGTCCGTCCTCACCACAGGGCAACCAATGTTCAATCTCACACTTTCTAGCTAGTTTGGGAGCACAGGAAGAGTGATATTGCACACATATTGCACATCAATGTTGTGATCAATTGACAGCTGTCAAAACAGGGCATCCGCTAACCAGTATCACCTGACCGTATCGGGGGCTCAGGTGTCGACCCATTGAGGTCTAGTATCTTTTTGAAGTTATGCGCTGACAAGTTACTACTTTTCAAATGATTGCAGGCTCATAGTTATTTTTTTTTAATTTATATGAAAAATGTTGTGTTTTAAATGTGCCGCACAATTAAAATTTTGATTTCAAACTGACCTCGGAAGCTAAAATTCAGTCATTTTTTACAGGCATGGAAGAAATGCCAGTTTCTTTTGACTTTTCTCACCAAGGTCACGCGTTGGCAACGCTCCACGTCCAATTTTTATGCTCTGATTGCATCTTGAAACTTGTTTACTTTGACAGCTGAAGCTGACAGAGTTTTGTGTCAACTTGTGATGTTTTTAACTGTCTTTTTCCACTGAATGTACAAAATGAAATTCAGCTGCTATCAAGAGTCTTCTGTTATTCATGGCTAGTTTATACGTCGCTTGTCAAAGTCGGAAATCTGATTTCGGATGGCATCGTTTTCGTTTTTCACCTTGCTTGATGCGTAAGAGGGTTGAAACGTCTGAAGCGATTCTGGCCTTACTTGATAGTTTTCAGTGCGTCTCGAATGGTAAGCCTGAGTAATTATTGCGTTCGAGGTACCAGAACGCAACCCCTAATTTGTGTTGGGTGTTCTGTGCATTATTGGCTGACCTGTGCGATTAATAAGGGAGGTTTTTTTGAGATTTCATTTTCGTTCGTCGTCGTCGTCGTCGACACACATTTGCCTCGCTTTGCGAAGCTTGCTTAAGTTTTGGCTCACTTTGACGCGCTAACTCATGAGTGATTCTTGTGTCCTCGGCGTTCATCTTTCAAAGGTTTGCTAAGGTCTGATATTCTTCGTAAAGCGTTCATCTTTTAAAACGTTTGCTGAATCTTCGTAAAGCGTACATCGATCTCTGATTGCTGAATCGTCCAAAGCGTTCATCTTTCAGGATTTTGCTGTTAAATTTTACTTTGGATTAAGCCTTCATATTTTTCAGCATGGTTCGCCACTGTCTTTGGAAAATGTCTGCGACTACTGGTGCATGCATCAAACCGGGTTTAGTTCGGCCGCCGTTATGCCACGAAGTAAATTTGCCGAGTAGTTCAAGCTCGTCAGCCGTTGTGCCACAAAGTAAATCTACCGAGATGTGAAGCTCGGCGGCGCCATTTGACCATGACTTGTGATATTTTCGGCACCGGACAAACGAACACTTTAACTCTATGTTATTTATTAGGAAAAACTTATAAATCAGCCCACAGTAGCGCCACTCTCGAGTCACTGAAATCAACACGCTCGACCAAAGTACTGGAAAAGTTATTGACGTGAGCCGCACACACGTTCCATTGAAGGCTTTGATAGGGTTAGTGCGAAGTTTGAATTCAGATGTGAAAGCTTTTAAACCAGTAAATTCAATGTAATTCATTTTGTCAACAAGTTGATGATTGGATGCTGTTAAAAATATCAGAGAAAATTATGCGAAGAAATGTTTTTGAAGAAAGAAAAAGAATCCCGGGTTAAGAACTAATCGGCCTTTGAGAAACTGCGCCCTATAACTCGTAGCCTCCCCGCAGGCGTTTTTAGGGGAGATCGTATTTCTTCCCTCCCCTAAAAACGCCTGCGGGGGAGGCTATATAACTCGCGCCAGTAAAACAAAATGTTCCATTTACACGTCCGACGCTGGCCAATGTCTCCTCCGATTAAAAGCACTTGACATCGAACAATACGATATCTTTTGAAAACGTTCTTAAAATGATACACAGTTTAAATAGAGGTTTCGCTGTACGCAACCCTTAATTTCAAAATATGCCAAAATCTTATTTATCTACATCGCAACCACCCTTCCGCCTCAACAAACATATCGAATGCACTCTCCTAAGCTCCGATTACTCCTAGTTTTATTTGATGTTTGTTTTTTATATCTAATTTACTGCGCTTTTCACCAAAATGCGAATTCTGAAGTTCAAAAGCCAACTGAAGACTGCGTTTTTCGCTGCCGTCAATCATCTTAACGGACCTCTTAGGAAACAAAACTTTACTATAACGGGTTCAAAAGGTCATGGTTTGTGATTTGTGATCGGTGGATTTGGATCCGTTTTGTGTGTTTCTGTGTTTCAAGGTTCGTTTCTTGTGATCGTAATTATGATTGACAGCAGCGAAAAACGCAATTATGAAGGCGGCTTTTGACCTTTAGAGTTCGCATGTTTGTGAAAATCGCAGTAATGAAGTCGAGCGTAGTTTATGGGGCTATTTAGAGACACTTTAATACTTGTCTTCGTGAATGAAAATTGTTGTCTCTGTATATTCTTCACCGAATTATTTTCCTTTTATTATTGATTGTTAGTAGTCTCTTTTTTAATCGCTGTGCCGTTTGTTTTCAGTTGGTCATGAACATCGCTTGCAGGAGTAGTCAAAATGCCACGCGTATCAAACGCTTTTGAAGATGACACATCGTTATAAAACCATTAGATAAAAAATAAACATAATAAATTCTTTATTATGTTGAAGCGTATAACTTTGTTAATCTTAATTCAAACAGTCGACTTTGGCCCTTGTCAAAAGTGAGAACCAGCTAGTCGTATGGGTGATTTTGGAAATTTTGTTAACGGTTTCGCTAAAAGCCCACGCGTGCTTCGATCGTCCTGAATATTGAATGAGTGCAATTTGTATTGCAAAATTGTGAAATACTGCATTCTGTCATAGGGCTGTATGATAAAAACAGCGCCTCATGGTACTGTTTCACCTCAGATGTGATGCCGTAAAAAGTCTAAAAGGTTGGTTTCCACGTCCCCAGACTTGTTGGCAAGATTTTGTAAAGTAAACTTGTCGAACGCAAAAAATTCGGCCTGATTTGGTTTCCAATAATTTGTTTTCCAGGCCTAGTCTACTGTGATCAAGAGCCATTGTGGTTATGCTATTTTTTGGGTGTACATATAAGGCTATCAACTCGATGTAAGATTAAGTTCACTCTTAGCTTGGACTGTTTGCAAATTATTTTTCTCTAAAATCACTTAGTCTTTGCCTCAAAAGTCACATGAATGTGCTCTATAGTTAACCGATTTGTGGAATACAAGTTTATTGTTTGATTTAAATTACAAATTTGATTTAATAGGAGCTTCGCTTTTAGCCCTGGCTAAATCTATATATTAAAACATCCTCAAGTTTTACAATAAACTATTATTATTAATTATTATTCATTCAAAATATATGTCCCGATTCTGATTGGCTAAAAGCACACGTTTCATTCACCATAACCAGTTACTGATGACCAAATTTGGAAGAATTTTGTTTTTAATAATATACATGAAAAAATTTCTCGATTGTGATTGGCTAAGAGAAATGCAGTTTTTTGGTAACACAATGCAGAAAAAAGGTAATTTAGTGCAGAAAAGAGGTAACAAACGAGGCATTCTGATTGGTTAATAAACAAAGGAACTCACTGAGAGCCAATCAAGTGCGCCATCTGAATGGCGCAAGATTTGGATCCGCTCTTGACCAGTTTCGAGCAAAAACCGCAATGGCTGGCGTTTGTACCAGATTTGCTTTTGCGACCGCAACAACTATAGAGGAACTGAAAAACTGCTCCAAAAACGAAAACACTGCAAAAAGCACCGATTTTTGGCTCTCTGTTTGGAAGAAGTGGTGCTTAGAGAAGAAAATTACAGATGAAATAGAAAATTATGAGCCGGCTGAGCTGAACACTTTGCTCGAGCATTTCTACGCCGAAGTGAAAAATAAACAAGGTGAAGATTATGAACCAGAAAGCCTCAAAGTAATGATGGCATCGCTTGACAGACACTTAAAGAACAAAGGCTACACCTTGTCCATTGTACGTGACCGAGAATTTAGTTCGTCCAAACAGGTGTTGGAAGGCAAAGCGAAACAGCTTCGCTTGGCTGGCCGTGGTAAGCGCCCAAACAAAGCTCGACAAGTATCAGAGGAGGAAGAAGAAATTCTCTGGAAGAGCGGAAAACTAGGAGGTAATAACCCAGAATCTTTAATTCAAACAATGTGGTTGCTCCTTACCCAACACTTTGGTCTTCGTGGAAGGCAAGAACACCACGGAATGAGACTGGAGGATTTCAGAATCATGAACGGTGACGACGGCATCGAATTTGTTGAGTTTGCAGAAGGGCCTACGAAAACAAGACCTGGAGGTCTGAGTGCAAAGCCAAGACAGTTCCAGCCCAAAATGTTTCAGACCGGGGAAGGAAAATGTCCAGTTGCTTTATTTCGTCAGTACATTAACCGTAGACCTCCCAATCTGAGGACGAGTGGTCCATTTTATCTCTCGATAAAGTACAACAGACGAGCCGACGACGAAATTTGGTACAAGGTACAGCCCATGGGAGAAAATAAAATCAACTCCATGATGAAGAGCATCATCTCCGGAACCAGCCTTGAGACATCTGAGAAGCGGTTTTCCAATCACAGCGCCCGTAAAACAGTAGTCAGCAAAATGAAAAAGGCGAATCTCGAAAGGTCGGCAATTGCAAAAGTCACTGGTCACAGAAATATCCAATCTTTAGATGACTACGATGAAGCAGACGAAGACGGACAGCGACAGCTTTCGTGGGCCATCTCACGAAAAAACAGCACACCGAAGCCAGCGGGTAATACACCTGGTCCTGGTACTTCAAGTGCAGTAATTCCTCATAAGATGAGTTCACAAGCGCAGAATGTAATGAATTCCTTCACCAACTGCAATGTAACATTCAACCTCAACAACAAGACTTCGCCTACCATTCGCCCTTGCAAACGGCGATTGCGTTTCATCGAAAGTGACTCCGATACAGATTGAACGATTCCATGAACTGTTTAGCCCGTTTCTGCGGCTTGTAAACTTTAAAAACGTCGAGAAAAATGTTGTTTTGACTGCACGTGTGATGATATTTGCAGCACTTGAATAAATTATTTTTGCACGTAGTTTACGCGATTTTAAAGCTATCTCGCAATTTTTTCATGAATATTATTAATAAGTAATCACATGATTTTTCTCGTGCAATTTGGAATAAATAAGCACTCGTAAATTTTTTCAAAGACCACAAATTGCACTCGCCCTACGGGCTCGTGCAAATTTGTTAGCCTTTGAAAAAATTTACTTGTGCTTATTTATTCCAAATTGCACTCGAAATCATGTGATTACCTGTACTAACAAGGAAATTGCGTCAAAAATACAGCGTTTTCGCAGGTGAAGGCACCGTTAACCGAGAATACCTGGGGACGAGGTTGAGTTGTTTTGGTTGTGAACTTGAAAAATGGCGGACATTTCACTCGTTTCAAGAGTAAGAACTAGGCGAAACAATAGCTAAAAACATGGCAAGAACAGCAAGAAGACAACTTGAAGGGTGACATATGCTATTTGGAGAATATTTGCGGAGCTGGACAAACCTAAACGTGCACTATCGTAGATGAACTTAACATCGATGGATCGATGGAGGTAAGCATGTTTTAGCCATGTTTTTAAACTAGGAATTGCTTTAAATGAATAATAAAACAATTATTGAATTCGGCTTTCGTATCATATGAAGAATTATGGAGTTCTCGTATGGTGTTATCCGCCTTGGCCTACGGCCTCGACGGAGAACACCCTCCTCGATCTCCAGTAATTCTTCATAAGATATCCAGCTTCATTCATTAATTGTTAAATACATCATTATCAAAATTATTATTATTATTACTATTATTATCATTATTATTATTATTATTGTTGTTGTTGTTGTTGTTGTTGTTGCTGCTGCTGCTGCTGCTGTTGTTGTCGATGATGATACTTATTATTGGGTTTACTTGTCCTCTGAACATCCATTTCAAGTTTATTACAAAGTGCGACAGAACACGCCTGTAAGGCAGTCTTCGATCTCGACAATCTTACGGAAAAATAGGAGACTGTGAACACTCTACCCGAAGCGAGGGCGCTGCAAGGTGCAAGCACCTACAAAAGGCAGGAATTTTAGCGTCAAACTCACACACCTTTGTGGTTTAGTATTGGACATATCATTTTTCTCCCAGGTTAAAAAACGTCGTTCGCGATTCTGATTGGACGTATCGTTTTATTTACGTGTGAAAAACATCGTTCGCCCCTCTGATTGGCGAGAGCTCTTTTGAGTATCGAAATTTATCAAATGATCCGTACGGCTCCGCTCGCAATTTCCTTGGAAAACCATATGAAACAAAAAAAAGTCCCTTAAAATCGGGGCCGTTCGCGTCAAGGGGTAGGGCCGGGGAAAACGCTTACGGCCCTGCTAGAAAAGCCAACTGTTTGATGCGGGTTCGCTCCGTCAGAACAATTCAAAAAACAAAACTATCATACGATAACATACTTCGACTGAATGTGAGTTAATTCGGGTCGGACGGGAAAATATATTGGCTCTCGGTGCAGCTGACCAGCAATGACCTTGTGCCAAATATTTTCCCACTCAGTCAAGAAGTACATATATCAACATAACTTTTTAGTGAGTATATCTCAGTACGTATATAATAAAAAAGTTAACGTTCAAGCACTTTTAAAGCCAGCCAAGTTTTTTTTTTGTACACTGCGAAATTATTTTTTTCCATTTTTTCTTTATAAACAAGGAGATAAATGTCAATAGAATGTAAAAAGTAATCAGTAATCAGTGTGTCATGCACACAGCTTTAATTTACAAATGTCTCCAGTTTGGAGAGAAAACGCAAAAGATTAGGTAGACTTTTACTACGTCATTTCATTTTCTTTCTTCTATTCTTTGTTTTTATGTTGCCTAATTTTTATTCCCGCCAAACTGCAAGATTGATAAGTCAAATAAGTCATGGAATTTGTAAGCTATTACTAAGGTCTTTGTGGTGAATGCTTTCACCATACAGTTAATATTTTGGCGGTTATATCGCTAACCGTTAATTTGTACTCCTTTCTCACTCTGTGTAGCAAAATCTTCACAATAATATTATATTAGTTCAAAAAGCAAAAAATAATAATAACAATAACAATAAAAATAGTTTTCCTTTTCAGTTGGTAGGACCCTCCTGAGATGAAAAATGTTATAACAGGTTCCAAGGAGACAAGACACAACAGGAAAACTATGATGTTATAAACATTTTCACGTTGCTATGGAAACCTTAAATTTCATTACTAACAACTTTCCAAAACACTGCGAGAAGTAGTTGATGCCTTTATCGTTTCCATGCGAACTAATAATAAGGAGGAAATATAACCAAACGTTTCATTAGTCTCCATGGTAGCCATACATCAGCATTTAACACAACTTCAACTTCAAAGATACCGCTTCTTATTGATTGGCTGAATTGGCCCTGATCATCACTTTGAAGAAAAACAGTTTATTCTATGACGTCAGACGGGCGTTATGTTTCTAAGGAATTATGTTTTTTGATTGGTCAGCACAATATGGCATTGGTATCAAATACGATATATATCGATGTTACGATCATAAATATCTGTTCAGCCAGAGGATTTGCTATTTGTTGTATGAACGCTTCCGGTAAAAAAAAGATGAGTTTTGTTTGGAAAACAGACGCAGATTTTGAATACTTGCTTGTTCCTAATGCCAGCTGTCATTTCGAAAGTAAGTAAGTTCTTTCAGAATTTTTTCATAATATAGTAATTTTCCAGATTGCCGTGAAAAGAATGAAAAGTATAAAGTGTTTGAAAAATACAGCTTTTCTGTCTATATAAAGAAGACTGAATTTTTATGGTATACGGGAAACACAATTATAAAAGAAAGGCTAAAAATTAAATTTCTTTTAAAAGTAATTGCTAGTTTAGACCTTTTTAAATCAAATTTCACGTATGTTGCTCAAAGTAAATTTAAGAAACTTTCTTGAAGCACAATCATTAAAAACAAACAGTCCACGTGTAAAGATTGGAGCAAAATCGTGGCCATCCCTTCTACGCCAAACTGCTTAAAATTAAAACTAGATGCATGATAGGAAAAAAAGAAAACAAGGAAACAACTTATTTAACCATTTTCCTTCCTATTTTTAGATTTGTTGGAGAATACATTGAAAACCAGGCCCCAGCTCTTTGAGTTCATTCTCGACATTTTGTCAAACCCTTATATGTCTTCAATCATGTCCTGGGAGGGGACTGACGGGCAGTTCGTTATCATACGCCCCGACCACGTGGCACGGCTTTGGGGTGAAAGGAATGGCCGAAGAAGCATGACCTACCAAAAATTTAGTCGGGCACTGCGTTATTACTACCACAAGAAGGTTTTGACCAAGATTAGAGGTCAAAAATACACGTACAAGTTCAACTTGCAAGAGCTTGAACGACGGTATGGATACACAGATATATTGCCTCTCGCCACAAGCGAATCTCATGGAAATGGCGGCAGAATTATTTCCCCCTCTGGTGCCCGAATTTGTGATGTCTTGCCCGCAAGTTCTCATGTAATGAAGTTCGCATCTCACGAAATCCCTGATACACCTTTTGAACCCTTTGTTTATTCACACTGTTTCCCTTTCTTCTTTGATTTTAATCAAGACTGAACTCACAGTGCTGACGCTCAAACCAAGACACTTGGAAGAAGCTTGTCCGATCACAACGTTTCAATTTTTTCGTTTTTTTTTTTAACGGACCAATGACATTAGTGAATTTGATTTCTCCGAGTTCCTGAGGGTTTAGGTAAGTTCAACGGGTTTTAAAGTTTACAACGGTTGCATTGTTGAACCTGGAATTTTATTGGCCCTTTTGCAAAAAAAAATTGAGAATCTTTTGTTCTTAGAAAACTTGGTGATTGAACAAACTTCTAGCAAGTGTCGCGGTTTGAGTGTCCACACTCTAATAGTCATGAGTATTTCAACTTATACAGCAGCATTTGAAATTCAAGTTATGCTTAGTAGAGTCCTATTAACTTGCCAGCCGTAGAAACTCTACATATAGATAGCTGCTGAAGTTTGTCATAAAACAGTAGTAACTCTTTCTAGGAATTACATTGTAATTAAGAAACGTTACATGATTATACATGACTACAGTGGTCATATATGTAAGTAATGTATTATGTACATGTATGTATGTAAACAACGTAAGTAAATAAAAGATGAACCAAAAGAGGGAACATTTTTCAAGTTTTATTTTACTTTTATCATATCCGAAGAACTGGTAGTCGTACAACAGTGATTTTATTTTTGTTTACTGACGTTATAAACGTCCATCATTTAAATAAGATCTTTTCAAGCCCTTGATGAATCAGGTAATTTTGCCGGGTACCCTAATCGCTTTGCCGTTTAAGCTACATCCAAAAGTGTGAATACTTGGATACTTTGTAGCGGGAAGAATGTTCTCAGATTTAAGAAATGGTAAACGTGCAGCGTGCAACCATGGAGTTATGGATGCACGCGGGAGGTTGCTAAGCACGAAAGAAGCGTAAGAGCCGTGCGACTCTAGCTTCTTGAGTGCTTAGCAAACCTCCCAAGTGCATCCATAACTCCATGGTTGCACAGCTGCAACGTTTACCATTTCTTTTATAACATAATCAAAAGAGAACAAAATTATTTTTCATTTGCCTTCGGTTGAGTCATCAGTCCGAGTTCATGAATGCTGCCATCTGCCCGCCCCTTTGAGTTTTTCTTTCGCTGAATCAACGGTTCTCTGTCTTCAGGTAAATTGCAAAACGTTTTTCGTTGTTATTCTGAATGGCATCTGTCTACTTGTTCTTAATATTAGGGTAAAAACTTAGAGGGAAAACTATAGCTGCAACTATAAACACGAACTAAAAAGACTCTAAAAAATAAGCTAAAACTTAAGTAAATGAAATAATTATCAAGCTTATTTATGTGACAATTTTTGAACTAAACGTAAAGTAGAAATGAGAAAATTTGACTGTAATTCCTTTAGAATAACAGGTAACACTAATTTTAAAAAGAAATTAACTAGCTTTGTATCGAAATCTGTCTGGGGAAATCCAGCTATGAAAGTCAAAGTTGTAACTGAAATTTGCCGACACACAGCCGGCGCTGATCATGAAGCTGTTGTTTTTCGACCGTTCACTAAACGACTGTTATGATTGAACACTGAGGAACAAAATAATACACACAGAAGTTATTTTTTGAAAAATTTATTTGAGAACCTAAATGTTTCTGTACTCAAATGAAATTCGCTTATTCCATCGTAATGTGCCCGTTTAAACTCAACTAAAATTTTTAATCGATGCCATGAAAACTTCACAACAAAGCTGACTCGAATTTGAGCGTGTTTCCTAAAATGTTTGCTTGAACTTAGCATCAGCTTGACCAAAAAGTCAACAACACAATGCTAATTGATAAATTTACATTTCAAACAGACTTTGTCGTCTATAAAAAACACACAAAATGTACCTTAATTCTTCGCTCGCTCGATTTTCGTCCAGCCGATTGTTGCCTCGAGGAAAACAGTGATTAATTCATCCAGGGCAAATTTGTCGCTTGATCTTTTGTCTTTTTTCCTTCAAAACGACAGCTTAGTATTTTCTTCAACTTCCACTTTTCATCTGTGCATTTCACCGGTGTATTTTATCGTCAGGAGATGAGATTTGTTGAATCTGCCAACAGGAGGGCATTTTGCATGCGCATGCGTGAATCCGCTGAACGACAATAGCGTGGACGCATTAAATCTAATGGCGGGAAATCGAAAACTCGCGCGTAAAGTTACAGTCCTTTTAAAAGCCATTTCGTTGGTGCCTTGAATACCGTACTTTCCTACAATCGGACGTTTTCTACGCGGGTTTTCACTTTTAGATTTTTCAGCAGTAGGTTTTCTTGGCCTTTTAAAGACTTTCAAGACTCAACGCCAAAAAGTCATGTTCCTGTATAAGTCTGATTTTCACTGCAAAGCAATGCATTTCTATGGTTTGATTTCCGAACTCGCGGTTTTACTTATCAGGGGGGAAATGCATCGTAGCAATGTTCAGCTGCTTTAAGACAAAAAGCGAAAAAAAATATTACCACGCGAGGTTTATTTATTAGCGCGATGTCTCATGTTAAACTGATCGCAGAGACACGCGCTCATATATGCCACAAAACATGAAATCTATGGGGTTTTTACACTTTTTCGAAAGTTTTCGCGGAAAAATTTATAAAAAATATTCTATAGGAAATGAAGAATGGATTGAGTTTGAGACAGCAACAATTACAGGTGATTATGTAGTACATAATGACTTTAGCATTTCATAAGCTCAGTTGCAGACAAAACGAATTCACATACTTCGAAAAAACGAAAAGTACTTTTATTTTTCTTTAACTCTAAAAGATACAGAGATTTTCCTAAGCTACTATTTTGAAGCGACTCTTGAGTGACAGCTCCTGTGTTCCACAATCGATTTCTTGTTATTAATTTATATTTGATGACAGTAGTGATCCATTTAAAACAGAGAATGGCCATCACTCCATAAATCTAACTGACGATGTTGTTCACCTTCAAAGCCTGTTTAAACGTAAGATAGGAAGTTTGTTAAAGGGTGCATATACACTTCTGCTAAAGGACCCAAATGAGCTGGGATCCGACAACAAACATGACACAAATGGATGGATGAATTTGTCTATTATTAATGTTTCTGTTGAGAGCTTTTTACTGTATCCAGATGAACCCCTTATGTCAGTTGTACATCATGGAAGAATTATCAAACAGAAACTGATGCATTAAACAAGAATGTGGTTCATTACAGAGGAGAAGCTGGTCTCAGTCAACATCTTTCGTGAATGAAATATCTCACAAATTAGCATATCAACAAATGTAGTATCCACAAAATGGTATCATTTAGAAATAAATGCGATTTTTTTGCAACAGAAGCCAGGATTTATTCAAAAGGTGTATTGATAACGTTTCATTTCGTGCTATTTTGGGGTTGGGGAGTTAGGCTAGATTTTCTTTAAAACGCCAAAATGTTATATTTATTTGCATAATAAATGTAAACAAACAGTGTACCATCAAAATAAGGTGGAAAAAAATCAGAATTCAAACCGATTGGTGTAATTTTTTTTCCTTTGTATAACTAAATGACAGAATATTCTTATTTTTCAACCACAATCGTACTGGCATCATTATATTGATTTAAATTTATAGTTGAAGTGCGTGTATTTTATTTCTTAACGAAGACGTACCGGAGAAGAAAGCTTAAATTACTGGAGAAGGCGATTTTTCACAGCCTTCATCAAAGCGCCATTCATTTGCGGAAGTATTCTTAGTTTCATTAATCATTAACTTAATTTGGGGAGAAAGGCAAGATTTCGAGATAAACATGCCAGAGAAAGGGTGAAAAACAGTTTCACGGCAGAATGGACACTTAATTAACCGCTGTATTCCTGAAATGATTAAGTTCGATTTTAGAGTTATACTAATGAGAAGAATTAAGTATCTATAGGATAATTGTTTAACGAAAAACTATCATACTGACCTTTTCCTCCAGCTCAAAAAATGTGCGCCAAATGTTATTTGGTAAGAACATTCAGCCGCCATCTTGTCTTCGATGCACTGTTTTACGAAAGGAAAGACTGTCCTCTCAAGGGCTACAGCGAGGCTACAATAAACTCACTTTCATCGTAGAAATACCTCGATACCTTAAATAACATGTTTGTGGAACGTAGCACCCAATACACGTCATTCAGCTCCAGAAAACAGCCTGAAAATGCTGGCACTGAACGTAAACAATTCACAGAAAATGCCTCTGTGGCACTTCAACAGCCCATATTGACGCATGCGCATACAAAATGCCCTCCTGTTGAATCTGCCTAAATATATTTTACCGCGCTAGCTCAGTTTCTTGGCGTGCACCCACGGGCAAATGGTAGTGGCTAGCTGACCAATCAGAGCGCACGATTTACTTTTGTTATGTTATCATTACTGATTAGTGACCGGCGAATTCGAATACACCATGACCAGATAATATAAGGAAAGTACTTTGTAAATTATCCATTAAGTGGTTTTGAGAAATAAATTTGCGTTCTTATAAGGCTGCATTCAATGTGTATACCACAGGAAGAGGGGGAGAGGAATGGGTATAAGAGGATTTTGGCTGGTCAGTTAAAATTTTTTGAAGGGAAAAGGGGAGATGGTAGAAAGTTCTGAAAGCAGGAAGGGGGGATGACAATTTTTTCAGATGCAATTGAAAGATTAAGAATTAGTAGCATTTTTGATAAACCACTACATAAGTGAAGTTCCTTATTTTTGTAGTCGGTCAGTGTAAAACGAAGACTGCGGACTGCGGACTGCAGACTGCGGACCAGGGGTAAAATGCAGACTGTGTAAAATGCAGACTGCAGACTAAGAGTAAAACGCAGGCTAGGGTAAAATGCAGACCGAGCATAAACTGTAATCGTGGAAGGGTTTAAGGGCAGAAAAATGCCGCTAATACATGTAAACGAACGCTTACTTGACGACATCTGCTTTTACAAATCCATTCCTTTCTTCTCTGGAACGTCATCGACGACCCGAAAACATAATCGCAATCTTGAACCTTTTTTTCCGTCCGAGAGACTTCACGCTTCAACTTTAGATGCGAAGTTTTCGATATACGTGACCAGGGACCGTGAATTGGTGCAACACCACGATGTTTACGCTTAAATGAAAGCTGCTGACCCAAAATACTGAATGTGCAATGCACTTCGACTAGGAAGCGAAGTGTGTAACTGGTATCGGCTAGCTGTTTCACCGATTTGGAGAAGAGGGAGCACAAATGTTTAAAAATGTCTACAGTCTTTATTCTGTATTTTGCACCCAGCCTGCGTTTTACTCTCAGTCTGCAGTCTGCATTTTACACTCAGTCTGCATTTTACCCCTGGTCCGCAGTCTGCAGTCTGCAGTCCGCAGTCTTCGTTTTACACTGACCGTTTTTGTAGTTCAATGAAGGATGTTCTCAGGGGATGCCAAGGGCATCTCCTATCTTTGTGTATTTCCCTTGAGACCGCATTGACTAGATTAGACAAGTGCTGTCCAATGATAGCAAAGCTTTTTTAATCCCTTGGGATTTGCTGAAACCAGTTTTCATAAAACTTAAGGAAAGATATGGGAAACTATGAAAAAAAAAAACAGGATTACGAGACGAGTGAGTCAAAAACACTGACCCCATGTCCTCGGATTCCCTACTCACCCCACTCCGCGGACTACCCTACGGAGTACCCCTACGGAACACCCTAAATATTAGATTGAAGACCAATCAAGTTCACTTTTTACAGGGGGAACGAGAATACATTAAACCTCTGACCTGCGTTCCTACGCGATAAACAGCCGCCATCGTGCTTATTCCTGGACCCAGTCGTTATTATTGCAACCTAACGTCGTGCCCAGTACGTGTCGATCTTGTACGTAAGAGATTGAGGCCTAGGGACTTCTAGGCGAGATGGCTACTTCCAAATTAGGCTCCGTCTCCTCTCGTGGGTTTCTTGGTACTAATTCTACGTCCATTGAATGATTTTATGAAATTTGAGCTACCATCAGTTGGCACGTATTTCACAAATGATGCAAGCGCGGAACCTAGGAATTCACTGTTTTTGTCGTGGGAGGTTGGGGCCGGGGGTGTCATTTTCATCATCTTCACTGATAATCTCTATGATCTCGAGTTCTCCAGTCAGAAAGGATTAAAATTATTAATATTCAACTCACACTTACCGATCATCCATCTTCTAACGACCTGTTGGTTGGTGGCTAAAAACGAATTGGGCGAGACTGAAAAAAGACTGGGTCGAGAAAACATGCAAAACTCAAGATGGCGGCTGTTTAAGAATCTGTAGACAGCCCAGTGGAGGTAAGTTTCTTCTGTCTATTTCCCTCGCACAGGTAAATTTGGTTTATTTTTTTAGGGTAATCCGTTGACGATAATCGACCAAGCTTAAAATGAATCGTTTTATTCTTCTCAACAACGAAACTTCCCAATCTGATTAGCAAATGTCCGTTTATCCTTAAACAGTGGAAAAGGAACCTCATGATCTTGTTTCAAGAGCCTCTTTTGTAGCCAGGAATAGATCCTTTTGATTAGAACTGTTCCTATCAATAAAGTCCTTGAGAAACTTACAACCTGCCTTGGTCATCAGATGCTTTGTGTGATTCTTCCTTTCTTTAAATTTCCTTTAAGATCAGGGGCGCTACGAGTACGACGCCATCTTATTTCCGCTTGCCGTCTCTCCCTACGTGGTTTCTTAATGTCATTATTGAACCAAGTCACAAGAGGTCTGACTGTAAATTTCTTGGTCAGTGATGGGGCTTGACGATGAATGATAGAAGCCAGAGTTAGAATGTAACATTTCACAAGGTCGTTCAGCGTGTTAGGACTGTCCTGGCATAGTTATGATTGAGGACATTTCATAACATAATTCGAACATAATACTTGTAAATCAATAGCTTTGATTTTCCTGTGAGATATTGATTTAGTCGGAGGAGTCGGTTTACTCACTGTAAGGATACATAATAACGAACAATCATCAGAAAGAAAGTAGTCGGACACAGGAACACTTGAAAGAACCGAATCACATGGCTAAGTAGTAATTAAATCCAAGGTATGTTCTGATTCATAGAGTGACAACATGCATGCTGTTGTAGACCCATGGCAACCTCGTCCCCAGGGTCTTCTCGCTTTCCAATATGGCGGCGGCAGGAGAGAAGACCCTGGCACACAGCGAACTAAAACGATCGGTGATTGGTGCATTCCATGGTGCGTTCATACGTGCGCTCTCATTGGTTTATTCCTTCCAAAACAAAGATGGTTAAGATTTGAGGGCTTCGTAGAGACTGAGAAGTGCTTTCTTCAGTGTTTGAGACCTAAAAGGTGGACAGAATTCGGGTCTGATTGTTCGGAAAACTGTGACTGTACCGTTGGAAGGCAAAGATTCGAAGATAGTGATATCTGAAATGGTAATCGCTGGGAATATTATAAGGCGTAGAGGTATTTCTGTTGTTCGTTCTAGTTGGTTTGTGTGTCCTAAATTACTAAAGATTTGTTTCTTTAATTCCCGATTTGTCAAAGAATACTTGCAAGGCTTCAGCTTATCAATAAATTTAGCGGTCCGTTTGCAAACTGCCTTTTGTTTTCTTTGAACAATAGCTGTATGCATAATATTATTAATGTATGGGGTTATACGGAAATCGTGCATAATCTGTGGTTTGTCTCAGCAGTTTTTTGTCCAGTGAAGCATTTTTTTTTCATTTGATCGTAACATGCATGGGCCTAACCTGGCCTTCTTTTAATTTTTTTCACTGTGATTTTGAAGGGGCATGAGGAGCGAGAGAGGCAGATGTCGAAACAAAACTAGAAATTGAAGCCAAACATATTGTCGCTATCCTTCGATATTTTTAATCCTGACTTTTCATTTATTCAGTTTTTAGTGTCACAATAATGATAATTTATTATTATTTGCTCATTTCATAGGCAGTAAAATACAGCTAAATACAGAGATATTGGGAAAATAAACTGTTTCCTTTTCTCAGAAATGAAAAACTTGCATATTTCTAGTTAGTCTTTCTAGTTGCAAAAATAAAATAATGAAAGCACATGATGTCTTTTATTTTATCAAGTTGAAAATAATGATCAGCCCATGCAAGGAAATCGGACAGTCTTGGATTCTCAATTCTGCTCCATGGATACTGCATTCTGTATTCTTTGTCAGTGGAACTTGGATTCTGGATTCCAATTATAAGTGGGATCCAGAGTACTTGACCTTTATTTCAGATTCCAAGAGAAAAATTTCCCAGATTCCAGATTCCCTTAGATGGGGTGACAGTGATCCTAAGATAAATACGTTTTCTGTCAAACCAAAACCTGTTAATTGAGCTTCTAATTACTGTAGGCTAAGTGTGCATGTTGTTCTTGTCACTGCATGATGTTCTTGTCACCATATGCTTGAAAAGGGGGTTTGTGGACCTGAAATAGTGGCTGGCATTGTAGTATTCCAAAACCAGCTGGGTATGATTATGAAGCAGCTATAATTCAGTTCTAAAATTTGGATTTTAAAAAATAAACTGCTTCAAAGGGTGCATATAGCACTATCCACTGAATAAACAATAGCGGAAGGGGCCTGCAGCATATTGATCCCGGGATTTTTCATGTAGGGATGCCAAAGCTTTTGAAGTGTTTTGCACCAGAGTCCCCATTACCATAGTGAGCTTTTAGTTGCCTAGTCATGGCCAGTGATTTTCGGGTCACGTGGCCCCAAGCAATATAGTGAAACAGTTTCCCTCCAGTTTGCCTAAGATAAGTCGCAGAAATGAATTGACCAAGAAGACCTGGGAAAATGCCACACAGGGACAAGGCAAGGCTTTTAGGTTGTATAGGTGTTGGGCTGTGAGGATGCAGCTGTTAGATGTGCTAGCTCAAATACTTCCAAAGTCTACTTTAAGGTGTTGGTTAGTCTTAGTCATAGTGTCTGTATCATAATCATATCATCGGAAATAATCAGATTAACCCAACTATTAAACTGATAATCAATTATAGTAGATTATAGTTTTGTGACCCCTGTGTACCACTTTCAACACTGAAAATACTTTTGTAAGTGAATAAAATAAAAACCTACCTCGCAAGCAGAAGCTTATCTGTCACATAGTTAAACCAACTAAACATCATATAAACTACACTAAGAGTCCATCAAAAAGACAACACAGGTGTATTAATGTCCTTATTAATTTGTTAACAATGTTTTTGTGTATTTTCCACAACAATCAATTGAACGTTTGTATATTAAGCAGTACTCACTTTGCTTTAGGTTTCAGATGAATGATAGATTATGATAGATAATCAGCACATCACTACCAAGTTATGTCTCAATTAGACTACGAAAGGGCCCATCTGACACGCAAAGCGTGTTTGACTTAAAAGATTATTATCTCCAAATGAGATAGGAACTTTTACAGTGCACATGAGTCAGATAGGACTATCAAATTTTTGAACAACTGGAGTCTAGCCTTTAGTCAATTTGTAAATTGTCATGGCAAAGTGCAGCCCCAAGTGATATGTAAAATAAACCAAAGTCAGGGATTAAGAAAGTTCTTGCTCAAAAAATAAAAATCTATTTCAAAGTGAAGAATACATTTTGGATTGCTAAATTACAACCAATGGAAACACTCTTCACTTTGTGGTAGCTATTAAAGCGGGGTTAATGCTTTTTTTTACATTTGAGAGGCAAAAAAAAAAACAATAACAACATATTAAATCCTCTATTAAGGCCCCACTCTCTCAAATAAGCCCTCCTTTTCAGTGGAAGAAAGTTTCAACAATAAGCCCCCCTCTCTTTTAACCCCCATCCCACCTCCCCTCCTTTTCTTATTCTTCACTAATAAATAAAAGACTGTATCAATCAATGACAACTGTAAAACTTTGTGTGGACCGGATGGTTTATTCAGCAACTGGAAGTTCGGATTTGTTTTTGATCATCGGCTGCTTGACCTCCAACCTTCTTGTACTTGGGCTTTTTCAGTTGGCATTTTTTTTGTGTGGGGAACTAATATCAGCGTCTTTGCTAGATAAAATAAGGCCCCTATCTCTATTGCCCTGAAGCGTTGTGAACAGGGTTAGATATCAAAAGCCAATAAGAAAGTCTAAAAACTGTGAGGTAGATCAAGATTGACAATAATTTTATTACCTGCACCAGATCAAGTGACAAAATATCCAAACTGAAAGGGAACTGTTTCATTTTCAACCAAAGTTTCCTTAAATTGTCTTAACAAAATAGTGTTCTCTGGTTCTTGTTTTGAGAAAAAAAATTGTTTTTTTACATATCAGAGTTCAGTTAAAATGAGTGCAGATAGATAAAGAATAGTCAAAAACCTCATGAAGATCTGTAACAAAACTGACGATAACTTATCAGCTTAAAGTGTCTGCGACTTAAGTTAATGCTTAGTTGAATTTCGGAACGGAAGAGGTTTTAGAGCGTCATGGCAAAAAATTCCCTGGCTTCTGAGGTCTGTTCTCGAAATTCCTAAGATGAAATAACTCACGGTTAGAAAAAGCTCCCCCTTTCACGAAAAAAGAAAACTGAACCTCTGGCACTCAGGGTAGGCAAAAAAAGTAAACAGTGAAAAAAGGTCGGTATCGAGAAATTAAGTTGTAGACAGTTGTTATGTGCCGTGTACGCTACAGAACATTCAGGCTTAAAACAAATGAAGGTCATTGAACAGAAAATAAGATCGCTATATCATTCTACCATATTCCTGTGGCTTGTAAGTGCATTCTTTCATATTTTCAGCTTCTTTTGAGTTTGCCTTTGCCGCCATTTTGTTTGTTTTTCACCAGTCTCAATACCTCGTACCCAGATCCTTTCACTCTTTATCTTGGCCGCCATTTTGAATAAATTTCCACTCTCCGTGGACAAATCAGTTACGTGATTTCTGCTGTGTGCCAGGGTCTTCTCTCCTGCCGCCGCCATATTGGAAAGCGAGAAGACCCTGGGGACGAGATTGGACCCATGGATTCGAGTAATTCGAGTAAAGAAACTCATCCGGGTTTTCGACAGAGACAATAGGAACATGGACAAGTGACCGAGAAATTGAATTTTTGTATGAGTAAGCTTTATCAGGACGGTAAGAAATACTTACTGGGATCTTTTGACGACCAGCTCTACATCCTTGATATCGCAGAATGCCATTAGATTTCAAAACAGAAAACAGAAAACATTTTTTCTGATCAACGTTTTTCATCGGGAGACAAATTTGATAAATGAACTTAGGTGTTACTGAAGCCAAATTTTATTGTCCAGAGATAGCCAGAGGTAGCCAAGGAGATTTTTCGACAGTTGGATGACACTCCCATGTTGTGAAACAGTTTATTTCGCTTTTGTCGATCTTTTTTGTTTTTGTGGTAATAATACAGTAACACGAGAAGTCTAAGCATATTTATAATCAAATATGGACTTATGTTAGTTCTAAAGGTATTTGGTTTGTTTTGGGAAGGATGTCTATGTGCTATTGTACTATCTTAACTCACCCCCACCCCCTAACACTTAACAGATTTAAAGTGGGACTCGTTAAAATCCTATTATTTTTTCTATTCTTCGTTTATTTTACTTTAGATTTTATTTCTTTCCTTCTTTTTCTTTCTTCTTCTTTTTTTTATTTTTTTTTTCATTAAAAAAAATGGGAAAAATCTGCTACCCTCGACCCTCGACATGGATCCCTCGATCCTATGCCCTCAGTGTCTGTATTAACGGGGTTTGACTGTATTTTAGAGAAATTCTAAAATTACAACCAACGTACCATTCTTTAACTCACAGTGTCATCACGACGAAGAAAGGAGTCTTCCAGTGAATAATGATGATCGCATCGGATCATCCATCGAGTTTGATGTATGGTAATACGCATCATCACAGAGAAAGTTTCCCACAGAAGCATAACGCCCCAATTGACGGCATAAAATAAAATGTGACGCTAACACAAAGACAAAAAGAAAGCTTTTTTATATCTCTCTTTATTATATAGACACGAGTGTTTTACTGGAAAATATACCACTCGTAAAATTCATATATCCCGTGTGCCAGCGGGAATGAGTGGCTAGCGATTTGTTTAGCGAGAGGGAAGAAAAGCTGCAAAAAAGATGAGAGAAAAAACAAAAAAAATGGTTGAAATTGGTTGCTCGTTGTTTCTAGTCCATAGCGCCAGCTACTCAGGTAAGAGCCAAAGTTAATAGTCACGGAGCATTTGAAAATAAGAAAAGTCAAGAAAAAAGATTCTAAGGAAGAGTCAGAAGAACTGTTTATTTTTCACGTCTTGACATCACATTGGAATTTAATACAATATATAACTGTATTTGAAAATGAACAACAACAGCTGTTTAATAGTTAATCTTAAACAAGCCAAAATACGTGTGATTTGGTCCAAGCCACATTTTTACGGAGCCAAGGCCCTTGAGAGGTTTCACAAATACTCTCTGCCCTTTATTCAGCTGAAAGACCCCTCCTGCCGTCGCTGTTTCCTCCGTGTTGGGTTCCATGGACTTATGGATCATCAGCAAAAGGCTCTGGTCAGTGAATACACCCACACGATTCGTGGTAGCTTGGGGCTCAGCGTTGAAGTATAACTGTACATATACATAGTATAGGCCACTGGCAGGTACAATCAAATGAGAACCATCGAAGGTAAACCCGTTTTTCAGGTGGCTTTTGGGATGGTTTGGGTTCCAGGAGGCAATTACTGAAAAAAAGCGAAGAAAAAACATAGGAATCTTATTCTTTCTTTGGAAACTGACGCAAGCTGTAGGTTTTGTCTAAGAAAGCCGTCAAAAGTTAAATGAAGTTTAGTCCGGCGCAAAAAGTGGGGCTGAGGGATAGAAAAGTAAAAGAGTATAAAGTTAAGTATCTAATTAAATTCTATTTTATAGATAAGCCGAGTGAAAGGGGCTCTGTGTGTGGCAGATATTCAGTCTTAATATTTGGCCACTCCAGCTAGACCAACCTCATGCCAAATTTGTCAGGGTTTGTTTTTTCTCTTTCTCTCTCAGTCTTTTTCTCGCAGACCTACTGAACCAAAATTTTTGCCTCATTCCCCCCTTGGGGGTACTCCCTACGGGCCTATAAATGGGGAAGCTCTGCTTTAAAGGGGGCTAACTTTTTCCAGCTTCCGGTATATGAAAGAATACGTATTTCAGTTTAAATATATGAAAGGATACATTCAGTAGTGAAAACTGTTAATTCTTTCTGTAAAAAGGGCTAACAGATGCATTTTATGGCTGAGGCCCGAAAACGAACTGTTTTTTATTTATTCATATTTAAAAGACAGTGATTAACAGCAGTTAAAAGGGATGCAAAGTTCTAGACTAGATATGTATATTGTATGTATATTAGGGTAGGGGGTTAAACTCAGGGTGGAGCCTCCCCGTATTAAACTGTGTTGAGTACTCCTCCGGGCTCATTAGTCTCGTCAATGCCTTATGTACTAAATCCCTATAGAGTGTTTTCACTCACGTGGCCAGAACCTATGGAAATTAAATGGAGCAAAAGAAAGCGTTTACATGACAAAAGAGTTCAACTCCCACGGGATTGGTTTAAAACACCAACATGGCCTCAGTTTCATTGTTTTGGAACACCAATATGGTCTCCATGACTCCTTGTGAAAACGCTCTGTACTAACCACTTCACATTTAAAAGCTCTTCGACGCTCGGAAGGTTATATTTTGATTGACTGAAAGTCTGGCACCGAATTAAGCGCAGAAAAAAAAAATAGGAATTCCGGATGGATGTTGCGCTATTATATGGAGCCGGAGGTGAAATTATAACGCCAAACTAGTTAGTAATTAGTTTGGAAGTAATTTTGTAAGTAAGGCACCTGTATCTTCAGGATAGTCCACAGGTCTTGGATCACCGCCTTCGATGTGAGCTGATGGTGGCACAGTTTCCTCCTTTTAAAGGATCAATATTATGACAACTAATGAAATATACATGTAAAAAAAACTCTTTTAATTATCTTTATCCATGGAAGGGATTGATTTTTAACCCTTTAAGCCCAAATATCTAGTACATTCAAATTCTTCAAACTGATTTCCGTACATTTACAGGGTGACGCAAAAGTTCGCTCCTCTACTTTATATAAGTCTGTATTTCAGTGCGATTGGACTTAGTAAGCAAATCATTGAAAAAAAATTTGTCTTTTAGTCTAATTCACCATTTTCATACTTGTTTTGCTATTTTCTGATTCGAATATTCGATTTGAGTAATTCCGCGCCAAAGGTGTTCGTGCCCGAGTATACTTTCCAGCCACATATTTTTTTGCATTTTATAGCCCAAATTGCTCGAATTCCTTCCTTGTTTTTTGTGAATATCACGAAAGATAAATCCCCTTAACGTAAAAACGTTCAGCTATTTTCGGGGGATGAGCATTTATATTTCTATTTACTGGCTTATCTGTCGTAGAAACTGCTAAAAACTGGAAAAATACCGAATGTTGGGTGGTAAAATGATCATGAAGGAATGAAGGTTTTGAAGGCAAGAAATGAAGGGGAAGACCAAAACTCCTGAATAAAGCAGCTAAATAGTTTTAAAGAAAAGCTAGATACAAAAAAGGAGACTCGACGAGAAAGCTCTCACATAGTTAGCAAGCCAAGTCCAGAGAGGGTCACGAAAAGCTGTTTAAAATGTTTAAAATTAGAGACCCATGAGATGGCAAATAAAGAAACCTCTGCTTAGTCTGCCAAGTAAAGCCCAGCTCGTCTCAAGTTGTAGAGAGGTACAAAACCTTGCTGTGGAAGGAAACCGGGATGATTATCTTTTTTGGATGAATGCCCCAAATCTATTTTTTCCAGTTGCCTAAACTAAACAAATGTTGGTTGGGGGGTTGAACTAGCTCTTCCGCACCAGGTGATAAAAAAGCTCAAAATGGATCATCTGTGGGTCTACACCCTGTATCCCACTTCGTGCCGCAAGGGCTACAGAATGTGATAAAAAATCAAAAAGGCCATGCTAGTTACTGAAATTCTGACTACATGTACTCAATGGGAAAATAAACATCTTCTAGCAATTTCATGTAAAAATAAAGTTTTGATCAAAAGTTATGGTGCATGAATTTAGAGGAACGAACTTTTGGGACACCCTGTACTTAAAGACTTAATTGAGAGAATTTGACAAAAGATCATAGAATTCTCCCTTACGTTATTATTTCAATAATTCTCACTGCATTTCCTCTTGTTTATTTATAGGTACTGTTGAGAGAAAATTGATGCTGGTCACTCGCCGCCGGGACTTTGAAGGGTTAAAGTTGACGACTACTGCAGAGATTGTCGAAACTTCATTTGCCCAAACCCGGATCACCTTATATTCAAAGTAATTATATGATGACACCACTGCGTAGATTCACATCATTTTTAAATGTTGAAAAGAAACACATTAACCTGGTAAAAAGTTGTGTCCGATGGTTATTTGCAAGCAAGGAATTGAACGCGGCACTTTCGATCAACATTTCTCGAAAAAGGTGCTATTTAAACCCACACCACTGGATTGCAGTTTCTAAGCTTAACAAGTACATAAAATTTTAAGAGAAGCGTTTTCAGGTTATGGATAGAGCACTGATCTCATTGGAGGTGCGACTTGTGAGTGTGGGAGAACAGTTAGAACTGCCTCTGCTGTTATCGAACTGAAAAAAAGCCTTCGCGCTACTGAACGCCCCCTGCCAGAAGAGCCTTTCTTTCACTTGCTCGATTTGGCGTATTGGAGAAAGACTCTGCATGAATGGAGCAATATCTTTGTTAAGGGGGCATGTGCTTCTTGTTGCTGGGATACACTTTTGAGCCCAGGCCTTAGCTGATAGCCGTGCATTTTGTACGCTATTTTCCCCAAACTTAAAATACTGTTCCTCGGCCGGGTTACTGTTCGCTCATGACGTCTCTGGATCAAACAATGTCCTGTTTATCGTAAGAAGAATTCAGCGCTAGGCTTGATATCGACATTACGCGTTCGATTGGGTGAATCAGTTGCTTCTCTGCAGGATGTTGAGAAAAGAAAAGTTTTGAATTCAGGAAAAAGTATGGAAAACTTCATATTTATCAGGACGTTTTAGAAATATGGCACGCGGTTGTTAGGACGAAGTGAATTGTATGAACCCTACATTTACTTACGATCTGAGCTGAGACTGCAGCCAAAAAGCAAGACAGAGTAAACGCCAGTGAAAGAAGCATGATTCCAGTCATTCAATGTACTTGTTGCAATTAACTAAAAAATAAAGAGAAATATATATTAAAAACGCCATAAGAGCATAATGTTTAAATGAATCTGACTCTGTGGAATAGTGTAAAACTAACGATGGGCGGAAAATAGAACAAACGAATGAAGTCGACTACTGCTAGGAGCATGGGGCGACTCCGGCTTGACACTGAGTTTAAAAAGATTCTACAAAATCTATCTGTACACATCATCTGTAATGAGACTTGTAGCACTGCATGGCATGGCATGTAGCATTAATTGTGGCACTGTTTTTAAGGTGCCCCGACTTCTTTTTCGGGAAATATCTCCCAAGCTTGAGCATTAACTGTGTAGGCATGAACAAAGTTATCGGAATACTGTGACCACTACACCTGTGTTGGATAAAGATGAAACCTTTTCATGATCAGTGTAGTAATTTTTGGCACTACAAACCGGTTAGTTTTTCACAATCGTTCACGGTCGTTTGCACATTCAAGAGCCGCCTCAATGTTCGTAAAACATTAGCAAAATTTGATGAAAACATTATCGAGATATTTTAGGATCATTTTTTAGTGGTACAAACGGTAAAAACTTACTAAACGTGGTCAATTGGCTAATTAATATCATAAGAAAACGAATCGCTTTGGAAAAGCAAAATTAATGAAATTCTGTTTGAAAACGCGCGCGTCAAAAGTCTGTGAGGATAGAATTAACCGATTGCGAGAAAGAAGGATTTGATTAACATTCGCCGAAGCGCACTTATCACTGATTTATAACTGATACGCAGTGATCCTATTTTCACGGGTGGCGTACGTGCCATAAGCTACAATACTTTTTAAAGAGTTTAACAAACACGTCCTTCTAAAATAGAGGACACTTTGTGGTAAATTAAAGACAGTCAAATATTACCTCTTATGAAGAAAAGTCGGTTCAAGTCGCTTGAAGAAATTTCTTAGACTGCAATGTTCTTCGGGTTAATTGCAGTAAAAGTGGGTGAGCTACCGATTAGTTAAGTAAGCTGTTCAGTAAACTGAGAGACCCACCCAAACAGCTGTACAAACTTGGCGGCTTTTTTCACCATATCAATTTACTCTAGAAAACATCTGATCTTCAATATGCTAACAAAATATATACCCAAATACCGCTAATCCAATATCTATGGGACATTCTACAAACAGTTGTCAATGCTGTACCTTTAGCTTTAATCAGATCCCATAGAACAGAACACACACGCGGAACAAAGAAGAGCAAACGTCCTACAAGTGTCCGACTTGGCTGCTTTAATTTTCTCCTTTCTGTTTCATTTCATAATGTGATGATGGTACCAAAGAATTTACCTACTTAGAAATAATGTCAAGTTCCATATAAATATCCCTAGATTTATAATAATTAAATTAAAATTATTTATTGAAATTGAAAAGGGAAAATTACTGAGAAATTCTGTTTGTTATTTAATATTTAGTGCAAATTGATTATTTAAAAATAGCTTAATTAGTCTAAATTTTTTAATTTTCTCCTGGTGAAGGTCTGATAAAAATCAGGAAAATTTTGCTAGTTTTTAAACAAACAATACGCGTTTAAGAATAATAAAAAAAAAGCACAAATTCTGGTTTTCAATTTTAACTTTTCAGTAATGAAAATTGATTGGCGGAAGGGCACTATGAACGTGAGGGGCAGGGGGATTAATAGAGCCAAGATAAAACGGGACCTAAAAGGGACCTAAAATGACTGCTAAACATATATTCCACCAAACCTTTCTTAGAAACAGGAGATGCTTCATTTTTTTAATTTAAATTTGCTTCGGGCTGATAGCGTTCAATGACGTTAGAATGGCGGCCGGGCAAAACTAAAGACGAAAAGGGATAATCGGTATCAAATATTTCCTTTGCTAAAACTTTCTTTCCAATTGTTGAAAAAACTTATAAATAAAAAAACTTCCAATAGTTCAACATTGATTTGTTAAATAGTGGGGTTTCATCTAAATGGCACACTTGTTGACATTTCGTCAGTGTAAACAAATAATAATTATAAGAGCAATGTGATTTTTCCTGTTATTTTTTACGAATGCAAATTCAACTCCAATGGACACTCATCGTTATGAATCGAAGTGGATAGCCTGATTCTTAGATGTTCCAGGTCGCTCTGGCATATTCAAAAGTCAGCTCTCTTCGCAAAATAAATAAGTCTAAGGTGTTTCGATACAGTTTTTCGGAGACCATACCGATATTTTTCAATCTCCTTAAAAGGGATTTTATCCATGTCCGATCGCTATAAAATTTTCGCTGGTGATTGACTATGGATTGAAGTTTGTCAAAACAATCTTTTATCTAAAATCTATGACAACAATAAACAAAAAAAATGAAAATTGATAAAAGCCGAATTTTGCGCAATCTAGACCAACTACTAAAAATCCAACACTTAAGGAACTAAAAGTTTGGTGTTTAGCAAAAACCTCCGTGAGAAGTAAAAAATTCTGGGTGTTTGAATTCAAATAAAACGTAAATATATTTCAGACCTCGTATTTTCAATAGCCGTGATAAATTTTTTAATAAAAAAGTTCTTGAGATCTTGAAAACCAACCTGCTTTCTCACTACCCGTCTATAAGCGCAACAGCCTCAGTATTTAACTAAATTTTGTGCCTGCGTTAGACAACTGTAAAGGTTTTCTATAAACGCGAAATTCGGGGATTGTATAGTATACAGATTATTTGCAGATCGGAAAATTTTTAAGGAACTTCTGTAATCGAAGAATTTTGGTTTAATCGCATGTTTTCGTGAAATCAGCCTTGGAAATGAAAAAAAAAAAGAGCTCAGCATTGCGTTTTACCCTGATTCACATGTTTTTCAAAGTCGCGCAAGTCTACTTGACTTAATGTGTTTAGTGGTTTGTAGAGTGTATAAGGGGGTCATTTGCAAGACGAATGGGTGACAAAAACGTTCGGTAAAATCCAAGAAGTAGCAAATTTGTCTGCATTAAGTCCAGTCTTCAGTTCATGCAGGAATTATACTCTTTCTGTAGAAATTCCAAGATATCTCGAAATTCTTCTTGTGAAACTTCGCACAACAGAGGACAAGCACCTAAAGTATGCGTAGCGTAAAGCATTTCCAAAGAAAATGCTGATAAGGGCGGAAATTCGATTTAGAGCTAAAACTATCGTGACGTCATTGTCACGTAATATTTATTCCGATCGCCCAAAAAGTGGTATCGAAAGTTTAGTCTATGTGTAAGAAATGTGCTATAATGGTTTTACAAAAAAAGATCAATGTGTTTAAGTATAAGAGATTCAAAGATGTAATGTGTGCCTGGCAAAATACTGGGTCGATCCACCCTAAGGCTGATCGCCTCTGATCTCTTTGAACCTTTGCTACCTGGACTTAGAATATTTTGCTTGTTTTTGTTTTTTTTTTTATTCTCTTGCATGTTCTAAGCAACTTTTGACTGCTACGAACCAAAACCATCCAACTGGTGATGACCTATGCTCAAACGGTTTTGGTCAGTTTGACAGCAAGAAAAATTGTAAATATCTTTGGGGCTTCCGAGCTCTTAAGTGGAAGCATGTGCATTGGTGAAATTTTATCTAGGGCTAAAGTTGAAGTATTAGTTGTTTTTTGAGAACTGCTCAGTACGGACAAAGAAATAAAGAGGGAGGTTGCTCCTAGTGTAATGGATGACCGTATTCCGAAAACTACCCGTCAATCACGCATGTTTCCTCATTTTCCCTGAATTTTCCTATGTAAATACCAACTAGACAAGAATAGCTATATATAGAACGATGACGCGTAAACAATTCAAGTACTAACTCCCATCAACGACTACGGTCTTTCTCGCTCGCGGAGATCACTGAAGCAAGGTAGGGCTTTATCTCGTCAAGACATCTAAGGTATTCTTATTATTACATTTTTATTTAAACGCCCTAAGCTACAATCGTTTGCAATTACGCCCCTATAGGAGAGTCATATCGTTCAAGTGTCGCGGAAGCGTCTGATTTGATTGTTGATTTGTTGTGCCTAAAAAACAAAGTTGTCGAGTTTTCATTAATTTAAGTAAATACAAAAGCACATGTTTTCAATTTTTGTTTGACAGGTGTATAGTTTTTCGAGCTATAGTTATAGCTATGGAGACCGCGTAGTTTAACAATATTCACTCCATGTTGACGACCTTTCGAGGAACACATGCCGTCTCCTTCAGGTCCGATAATAAAATTTATAAATTTGAGTGACATTGTCCTCTGAAATTATAACTTCTTGTACGTATTGAAAACGTACAAACCTGTATCTTGGCTGTATTCTTTAGATTTTAATTCTTTAAATCTCGGATTCTTTTGTTTCGATTTTTGATTTTTAGAGCGTGATAGAAAATCTAAGACACATATACAGTACTGGCCGGATACCTATCAGTCGAGGAAGACTTAGTTATCTATAAGAAACCGACTAACCGCTCAAAAATAAGCCAAAAATCGAAAGCCGCAATAGATCTCGATCAAAACCGAAAAACGAATACAAAACCATCAAAACTGAAGATTAATACTTTCCCCTACCACTACATTTCAGCAGTAGTTGGCTTTTCACACGCTCCATTAATCTCGTTCGGATCCTCTGCATCTTTGTGAAACCTCTGACAAGAAATTTAATGCACTTCTAGGCTATCAAGCTCGAGGAGGCTTTGATAAAGGAATGCTGGCAACGTTCCGTGCTTACCCATAGTTATCTCTTGGTGCACTCCCATTTGTCGGGCTCTTAGGGAAGGGAAGTACGAGCAAACTTCCCCCCCCCCTCCCCCACCCCAAATGCTTCACAAAGGGAAACTGCAACAAATACCAAAACTGAAATAGTTTGTGCAGAAGCCGAAAAAAAAGCAGACCTAAAAATAGTCAAAACCGGAAAACTGAAAGTAAACGACTCCCTCCAAAAGTATCGCACGAAAGTATTTCGAGTGCAATGAATGGCGACGAGAGCAAAAAGTATCTGAGTGAAGATCGTGACATCTCCTTAGGATGCTACGGGAAATTGCATGCATGATGGAAGATGCTTCACTTATTTTGGTGCAACAAGTATTCATGTATGTGTTTTTGTAACTCTATAACGAGTGTTTATTGCAAGTAACGAGTAGCAAGAGAAGAAATTACAACTTGAGAAATGAGCATGAAAAAACAGAAATACAAACTGATCGAAGTACTTCTAACTTTAATCTAACTGTAATCACGAGACATCAAATGATAGGACAGCTGCATTTTCGTTCGTCTCAATCTGACTAAGAACATAACTGCACCTACACAAGCCAGTTCATTTTTCTTGACCGCTGTAGTCTCCCTCGCAGCCCTTTTCGTCTCGTCACGTAACGTTCCTCCCCAACTTGTTGAGGAGCGTTGCGTGAAGCGACAAAGCTGGCTGCGAGGGAGGCTATGATCGCTGGTAAAACCCGACAATTTTTTTACTTGCTATGAAAATTCTCTCAGATGCTCCGTCGAGACGATAATAAGGACTTTAAGATACAGCGACAACGGACTAAGAACTACGGCTGGACGAGCGTTGTCATTTGTTTGGAGCACTGGGTTGAGTCGTGTAAATATAGAAAGTTAAGATTGTAGTACAGACTGTAGACTGTGAGAGAAGAGGCGGAAAGGGAAACAGCACGCAAAGATTTTCTTGTTTTCATGTTCAGTTCACAAAAATGCAAGTCAGTTTTGCACGTGATCTTATCTTTAGAATAATGAGAAAATTCTTCCATACTTGGGGAAGCAGTTACGTCGGGTGAAATTGGTGAACCGGCAAAGTTTTGGTTGCACAGTTTTTTTTTTCGCTCATGAATACTTATGTCAAATATTAAAGAAATAAACAGAACTAGTAATAGTTCATCTATTAGATTTAGAGGATGGACTTCTCCGATTACTGAGATGTAGTTTGAGGAATCGAAATGCCGAGTTTCGATTATCTTAAAGATGTTTATATCATTTCGTTCAGCAAATGCGATACAAAAACTCGCATAAAGGAAGGTTACACTCTAGAAAGACAGACTAATCATTTGGAACAAACTTTGAAACTTCTCAAGTGCGAGGAGAATGCAAATTACCTGCATGATTTCTGTTCTCGCCCGCCAATCTGGATTCTGCGTATAAACAGCTAAGCTTATTCAAAAACAAGCTTAGTCACAACTTTACGCGGTTCGAGTATATTTAAGGAGGAAAAATCTGAGCAGAAATTAGACACAACTTACATATTTCGCTTCCCTCTCACTTAAAGCAGGTGAATTGAAAACTTTTTTTACAAAAGACGAGATTCTAGAAATATATGGAAAAATGCGAGCAAAATGTCCCCCGTAGTCGCGACTACGCGAAACAGCTCAAGAACTCTCCGTAGACGGGGCAATGAACAATCACGTGGTTCTGATCATGCGCAGTAGCATGTTTAACCGTAGTCGTTGTCTGTAGTCATTCTATCTTACAGCTGATTACATTGCCATGGATACACCCGGATTTTCAGACATGATTCGACGGCCGTGATTCAACCTGTCGTGATTCGACACTAATCACGTGACGCATGCCTTCATAGCACGTAAACGTTTGCAAAAATAGTGGCAGGCGAGAGTTCTGCGGAGCGATCCGAAACAGTGAGAGAAACATCTGGCTGGCAAGGAAAGTTTATCGCCAAAAGACATAAGTGTGACAAAGCTAGAATCCCAACAATGAAATGCGTTTTACCTGAAGAGGAAAGCTTTGTTGCGTGGAAAGTGGCGATATTATACAGCATGATGACATGTGATAAACCTAGAGTTCGATTGCTGAGTTCGAATGTATTTCAATCTGTAGGCGATTTCAAAATGGATGAAATATTATCAATACCGCGAAAAGCGAAATAGTCCTATGTTTAGTCTTCTTCCGTATGACAAGGTTTCGGTATTTTGCCGTTAGTGAATACCCGCTATTTATTTGTGATGCAAATTTAGTTAACAGGGAGGCAAAAGTTGGTACTTTTTCGTCCTTACTTAGCTCCTGCATATTACTGAATAACAAGAAGACTTGACGTTTTGCAGAAGAAATCAACAGATAAATTGATCAGTCTGCCGTTTTGAAAGAACTTGCTGGAGAGTTTGAAAGTTTTGTTTTGTCGACCATTGAAAAATATTGATGATCACAATGTTCGGTTCTCGAACTATGACCCTAATTGAGCTCAAATTTGGCGAAGCAAATAAAGAAAACCTTTAATACATAAAAGAAAGCAAGAATTGGTTTTTTACTGAAAAAGAGTAAAATAGAGTATATCTTTAAAGATCAAGGTAGAAGCCTAATGAGAAGGTTGCGAAAAGAGCTGAAAAACTTATAGATCGAGACGAAACGGCGCGATGAGCATGAATTGTGTTGTAAACAAGATAGGACTGGGCCGAGATAGCTCGAGAACACGTGACAAGGAACACGTGACAAATAGGCGTTAGAGATTGTGTAATCGGATCATTCAATCAATCAGTTTTCCTTTATCTAGTTCGGAACGGTTTTCAGTATCTCGGAACGGATCTCAAGTTTTAGGAGTCGATCAGTCTTGTACGGAAAATTATCTATTATCAGATTAAAGAGTATGGTCATTTCATCAACTTGTATAATAATGAGAGACTGTTGTCTGAAAAGGAGAACAAATTATGGATCACAGTCCGGTTTTTTTTTCTGAATAACGAGTAGCATTCAAGCTATCATCAAAGTTAATATCAGATTGTGTGCTTTGACTCCGGTAGGATATTCAAGGTAAAACACTGTACTGCTTGCTAACCTCTAGGTCGAATCATGACCGTCGAATCATGTCTAAAAATCCGGGTGTATACTCAGCACTGAAACCAGCTGTAAAGTCCCTAATGGCAAATTATAGGTCGAGGTGTTCAATGTTGCTTTTTTGGATGCAATAACGACCGTGGATGTCCTCACAGCAAGGAATAATGACGTAATACTCGAAATGTAAATTTTGCATGACTATTAAATCGTCGTCTCGTTTTGATAGAATAAACAAACTCTCGCATTAAACAAACTTTACACGGCATTGTATTTGTTTGCCCCCGTGAAAAACCACGCGACATTTCTTTTATCCCGTTGATCCCAAAGAGCGTGCAAAGATGGCGGGTATCGAGAATAAGGTCATCGCCGTGTCAGTAATTACATTAAACACCCGCATATAAGAACACGATTTCGGAGGTCAGGCTGATTGGGTTCTTATTTATCGGGTGCTTAATGACAAATCAGCCTCAAAATGTTCTTAAAATGTTCTTAAATTTTTATTTAGTAATACTATCTAAAACAGGTTGCTAGAGGTATATTTAGCATATTTTAGGAAAATTAAACAACTAGTTATTCTGTAATTTGATTATATTAACAAATGAAGTTATCTGACAGCAAACATCAACTTACATTTTTTGTAATTATGACACCTTTTCCATTTTAAAAGAACGTGTTACAATTTTCAGGCTGATTTTGTTCTTATAAAAATGGGGCTTATTGGCCAAATTTCAGCCTGGTGTTCTTAATCCATTTGTCCTTATATGCGGGTGTTTACTGTAGTTGACGTCCGGAAAGCCGGTACCCCTGAAGATCTGTTGGGGTGTAAATGCGGCCCAGGGTGACCTAACTGTCTGGTTTACTTGTATTTTCTTCTTACAGAGTTACTATTTTGAAAATCTAAACAGTTTCTAAAATTTACTTTGTTTCTGGTATTCATTCTAACAACTGTTCACACCTCGGCCTCAAAATACCTTATTCTATTTGCTTTTCGACAACATGAATGACCGTGATTATGCATGATTGACCAGGTTTATTCAAACCAGAGCACGCAAAAAAAAAACTCATCATGGAGTTGTGCTCGTGGGCATTTCTGAACATAGTTTAATTCACGCCCTGATCGGCAAGTACAAAACTATAAAATCCGCACGGCTAATTTTAATACTAATAATGAGTTGAAATTATTAACGTGTGTAAATAAAGTTAATTCATTCATTTTTTTCTGTCTTCGTGAAAAGGAAATAATCTGAACAGAATGTACACACTGTACTGTGCTTACAGTGGAAGCAAGTACTTTTTTTTGGTACAGTTGATTAGTGCGAGTCAGGCCTTCTGCGCAAGTAGCCTGAAATTCATCCGATTGCTTCGAGTCGTTTTCTCCTCTCAACAACGTCTGAATCGACCGGCCGTTAATGCCGTCCAGTGACGTCACTCACTACCCGAAAACCGAGTAGTGATTTTGATTGGTTGATCGTCTAAACATTCGCATAATTATGTATAATTATGAAAAATTTTTGCGGGATTGTCGCTTGATATTCAGCGGATCGCATCCCTGGCATTCTTTCGTTTAGTTCAAACATTTGGATAAGGTTAATCTTTATCTTAAACAGCAAAATTGCCCTTGTCTTCGAAACTGAAGTTCTAAATTGAACTGCAAATGAAGAATCATTGCGGAGAGTCGGTAGGTTTTTCATTTAGAGCCGCTTTGTAGTTTCGGCGGCCGGTGATTTTGTTTACGCGACGTTTTCTGAGATCAATGTTATAATTCGACCTTCTTGCTATTTTTACCGTCAAGGGTAATGATTCTGTTAGCTTTTCTTTCTTGTCTCCTTGTTTTTTTCTTCATGAAGGACCGAATAGCTTCTTTTCAATTAAAGCAAATCATTGTGTTTTTGAACTGTGTTCCGTGTGTGTTTATTTCAATTGCGTGATTGCGACCAAGTTTGATTGTAGAATTTAGTTCAACCGGTTCAGAGTTGTACTGCATGTAGTTGATAGTTTGAACGTTAAACATGAATTACCATCGAAAAAAATAAAGCAGTTCTGCATCATGCAGACATTTCCAAACGATATTTCTCGGTTTCCCACTTGGAAATCTTGTTTTACTTTTTGCATGAATTAAAGCAAAGGTCAAGGAGTAGTGACGTCACTGGACGGCATTAACGGCCGGTCGATTCAGACGTTACTGAGGGAGTATTAGGGAACTTAAGAACCACGACGACGTCTGTTGACTGGGAAAGGACTGGAACGAGAACGTCAGTTTCGGCGGGAAAAAGGAAACTTAAGATGCAGTCGATCGATAGGTCGACGACGACGACCCTGAATGTAAACAAACATGTAGAAGTAGTACAACTGTGATGTTCGTTCGCAACAAAGTTTTTTCGCAAAGGCGTCTTTAAGACGATGCAAGATCTTATTTTATAAGCCGTACGTCTACTTTCTTTGATGATGAAGAATTTTTAGTGTTGTCTGACCTTTTCGAATTGAAAAATCTCTGCTTTCCGTACGAAGGTTATTCAACTTTCAACCTGAATGACATGACCGAGTCCGAGTGTCTGTCAGAGTTTAGATTTGGAAAAAGAGACATTCCGATGCGATAGCTGTTTTCCATATAAAGTTCATTTCCTCTATATTGAAGATACATGATTTGCCTGACCTAAATACGTACAAATAAATTTGTCACTTACGAGTTCGCTCGCTCAGCCTGCACAGCTCAGTGTTGTCTTCGAAGTAAACACAATTCATCAGTCAAATTTTCAATCAACATCGCTTGAAAAAAGAAAAGATACCTGGATTTACGAGGTGAAAAAATACAAAGGCCTTGAAAAATCGCTTAAAAACAGGGAGTTATACCTGCCGAAGCTTGTGGACTGCAGGACGACGTGACTCTACTGTGTTTGGCGTCGTCGACGACAACACGACGACGAAATTTGTTAACCGCGCTTGCGCAGTGCACGGTATCTCACTTCCGGTCGTCGTCGACAAAGTCGTCGTCGTGGTTCTTAAGTTCCCTAATAACGACTCGAAGTAATCGGATGAAATTCAGGCTACTGCGCAAGAGGCCTGAGTTTGATTTCCACGTGTTACCTCAAGTTTTTCTATCTACTTCTTTACCTTCGGTGTACCTTCAAGAAGCTTTTAATACCAGGAAAACTGAGCCGCACTGGTTACTGAGAGAATCTGAAGCGCACCGTCGGTCTCAGCTTTGTTCGACAGATGACGACAAGCTACCGACGTAAAATAAGGACGCTTTACCTTTACAAAATATTGTCTCAGTGAAAAGACTATTAGATTGTTTTTCGGTTTCTATTCCCCTCATAGATGCAGACACAATATCCAACCCAAGCGGTCCATCCCGAAGTGCCTCCACAGTACCCACAGTTTCCTTCCATGCCATCAGCCCATCTAGAAAGCCATGGAGAAAGGAAAGTCTGTCCTCAGGAGGAAAGTGTGTAACATGATATTCATTTTGAATACAGTCCTATCTCCCGATACAATATAATATTTTGACTATACAGTTAGTTAGTCCTTAGCCTGTTCAAGGCGTTCAGATAGTGAGGAGCGGTGCGAAGTACAAAGGAGCGCGAAGGAGGAGAGGTGAGAGAGGGAACGCCTGTAAGATTTGTTTTAAATAGACTCTTCCTCCCACTCAGACCGCATCAGCTGTAGGTGGTCTTCACTTGTCAATCAAGACTGGTGTTACAGCCCGATACATTTATTGTTTTTCTTGCGAATACGCTAAATCGAAATTTCTCAGATCAAAAATTAAAATTTTGTATACATTATCTTACTAAAAACCTAATGTAAGACTTTCAGACAACAGAGAGCGGGAGAAGTATTCATGTACAATGAGTTTATTTACGGCTTTAAAACATGATTTCAGCGTGTAGGTGACAAAAAAATTATGAATCAAGTGACAAAAAAGTATCGCTCATTTCGATGGAAAGCCGTTTCAATACAGATCGTTAACTCAAGCAATGAAAATGCACAACAATTGAAGGGAAAATTTACTATTCGGTGATTGAGTGCACCTCGTCAATAGCGATAGCTGCAACTTGCTTCCAAGCTTTCCTTTTTGAAGTCCTTTTGTCCATTCCTTAGACAACCACGATTTGGGACTGCAGTGTACAATTCCACAGCTTCCACTTTTAACGGCTTCATTCACATCTTCTCCCATCATTGCCGCCGATACTCCGATTTTGTTCAAATGTTCCACTTAATTTTTCATGATGGCAATCAACGAAGCTACCACAACAATCGTAAATGGCATTCTATCCTGCCTTCATTCCAACGCACGCTTTATTTGAGGAAACAGCTGGAAAATAAGACTTTTTCCAAAGCCAGTGAAATTGCGGAGACACCTATCCTACCGACTACGTGTTTTAAACAGTTTCTTTGCTCTTCGCGTTTAGCCTCCACGTTTGGAAAGTCTCTCAGCGCTGTGTTTGTTGCGAGTTCGAATTCTGTGTGACGGGACGTAGAGTCTGTCATCACCGCCATATCGCATTTCTCGCTGTGATCGAAGACGCTCCACTGTTGACAAAAACTGTCAAAATCAACCAATCAGAGGGTATACCAGGATCTGGTATACCGGAACGCACTCTTTTTAAAAATTCTTACAAGCGTTCCCGCACCTCTCTCGCCAGTCCCCCTCTACTTTTCATTGCTTTCTTTACATCGCACCGCTCTCCACTATTTGAACGCTTGGAACAGGCTAGTTAGTCCTACAACTATTTCTTCCGGTATTCAGCCTTTTTACTAGAGCTACCTAAAAATGCTTAGGGGCTGTTTGCATGGAGGGGGGAAGATCCCACTGTGGAACAACTTTACACTGGGTTTACATGAAGAAATCTCGGTCCGTATTGTGCCCAAAGATAGACGGTTCGAGAATGATTGAGGAATTGAAAATGGCGGGCGACAAAAAAACATACAATTTGGGCCCTTCTACTCTCTTTACTGGCGTTAACAACTAACTTTCAGCAGAATTATCACAATAATCAGCTCGTAGTAACGCCAAACGAAATGGTCGGCCTTTATTGCCGTGATCGATGATTAGCCACTGAACGACCTGCTGCTATTTTTATGTGGTTTGTCCATAGTACTAGGATCTTCCTAGCGAAGGCAGTTTACATGGTGCTGGGATCTTATTCCTACCTGTCAGCTAAGAAGATCCTAGCTTTAGGAACAAATGCAACGCACCCTTTCAATATGAACCGAATGCAGAAAACATATGGCGCTGGATGATCCGCCTTCTAGGATCTTCCTGGTACAAGGATCTTCCTCCCTGTCCATGTAAACAGCCCCATAAGTAGTATAGGAGGGATGTTTTAGGCCTCTTTTTTGAGCAGGAATCTCATTAGCGTGAGCAGCAATACATTAACGCCGATGACGTCATAGGCTGTTGTCCTCATCTCATGAATAAAATGCGGTGGATTTAATTAAGTATACTAGTGACTTAAAATCACTGAGACGTAACGTAATTATGCACTTCCTATTTCCTACTGCTGTGATTGTCCTTGTTCCGGTTCACTGATTTTTGGCGGGCAAATCGTGTATATTAAAGAGGGTAAAGGCAAACTAGCTCTTTTTTACACTGCAAGCAATGTTTTACTTACCCCTCTCCTTTTCATTTTTTGTTCTCCCTCCTCCTCCTCCTCCTCCTCCTCCTCCTCATTTTTATTGTTTTTCCTTCTCCTCCTCCTCCTCCTCCTCATTTTTGTTTTCCCTGCTCCTCCTCCTCCTCATTTTTATTGTTTTCGCTCCTCCTCCTCCTCCACCTCCTCATTTCTATTGTTTTCCCTCGAAAATGCCAAAAGGCTAGTAGGGGTACAGGAAGGGTACAGGAAGGATACAGTAGGGGTACAGGAAGGGTACAGTAGGGGTACAGGTGGGGTACAGGAGGGGTACAGGTGGGGTACAGGAAGGGTACAGGAAGGGTACAGGAGGGGTACAGGAGGGGTACAGTAGGGGTACAGGAAGGGTACAGTAGGGGTACTGGAGGGGTAAGTTCATAGAGTTCCGTTGTGCTTTGCAGCCGTGCCTCCATCGATAGCTATAAAAGAAGTAGTCATTGGAAATTTTGAAGATGATTGTTCGCTTTCTTGTGAGCTTTCAATATCGTCGTCATCATCTTCAAAATTTCCAATGACTACTTCTTTTATAGCTATCGATGGAGGTACGGCTGCAAAGCACAACGGAACTCTATGAACTTACCCCTCCTGTACCCCTACTGTACCCTTCCTGTACCCCTCCTGTACCCCTCCTGTACCCTTCCTGTACCCTTCCTGTACCCCTCCTGTACCCCTCCTGTACCCCTACTGTACCCTTCCTGTACCCCTACTGTACCCTTCTTGTACCCTTCCTGTACCCCTACTAGCCTTTTGGCATTTTCGAGGGAAAACAATAGAAATGAGGAGGTGGAGGAGGAGGAGGAGGGAAAAAAATAAAAATGAGGAGGAGGAGCAGGGAAAACAAAAATGAAGAGGAGGAGGAGAAGGAAAAACAATAAAAATGAGGAGAGGAGGAGGGAAAACAATAAAAATGAGGAGGAGGAGGAGGAGGAGGGAAAACAAAAAATGAAAAGGAGAGGGGTAAGTAAAACATTGCTTGCAGTGTAAAAAAGAGCTAGTTTGCCTTTACCCTCTTTAATATACACGATTTGCCCGCCAAAAATCAGTGAACCGGAACAAGGACAATCACAGCAGTAGGAAATAGGAAGTGCATAATTACGTTACGTCTCAGTGATTTTAAGTCACCAGTATACTTAATTAAATCCACCGCATTTTATTCATGAGATGAGGACAATAGCCTATGACGTCATCGGCGTTAATGTATTGCTGCTCACGCTAATGAGATTCCTGCTCAAAAAAGAGGCCTAAAACATCCCTCCTATACTACTCCCATAGTCTTTCTATTAAAAAGTGCTTCAAAGAAATTTGATCAACGCTCATGCACACGTCATTTTTCGCCACGTGTTCGTGGCCTTTAAAAACCATAAGCAGACCCCTCGGAGCCCGTTTCTCAAAAGTCCAGTGGACTTTACGAACCCGAAGTCAAAATCGGAAGCTAAAGAATTGTGGAGTCGATTCTGTTCCTTTGTTTTGCAAACTGGGATTTTTATTGTCCTGCTGTAATTTGTAATAATTGTCATAATTTGTAATAGCTGTCGTAATTTGTAATAATAAGCATTGTTTATACTTTTCAATCAAAAGGCTTGTTTTTTGAGTGGTCTTTGATCGTCAAGGGGACAGTACAAGGTTGATCTGGAAGGACACAATGAAGGATTTCAGCTCTTTTTTAGCATCAACCTGTTAATTACCTTTTGGAATGAAAATTTTAAATGAAAAACGAAGGTAATCTGAGCGAGTGATCTCAGATTCCTGCAAACAGTTTCAAATTTAGCGCAAGTTTACAAAAATGATCAGTCATTCGGACCATCTATCAAGTTCTAGTATGCCCTGCTGTGGTATAAGACAGGTGATGAATAATTTTATACGCCTAAGTTACTTTGAATGATAGTTATGGTAATAATAATGATTATGATAAAAATAGGAATAAATAAATCCCCTAATACTTTTTTATGCTGTTTCGCGTCTTATTCAGCAACCCTTACTGAGGGTTGGAACAATTTTGGATCAACCTCCCTCCTTCTATTGGTCTTTGTTCCTTATAGTTTACATGTTCCTTCGTGTAAACATTCAAATCGCGGGTGTGGTGTTGCAGAGGGTGTGATTGTTTCAACTGTTTATTATTTAATTATTTCAAATTTTACAAGCAATATCCACTGCTCGCAGTTAGTAATTAGTCGAAGCGAGCAGCGGTTACGCGTATTTTGTATAATTCTAAAATAATACTAAATAATCTCTGCTGGACAAGATTTAAAAGACACCGAACCTGAATGCATAAGTAAAACCATAAGAAAACATCGATAAATTTTATTGTTTTTCGGTGGATAAGACATTAAAAAATGAGACACTAACTTAAACTACTAAAAATTGGACAGGTTTATACAACTTTATAGGGACTCATTCTCAAAGTGATGAAAAATTTCTCGAAACATCATTCTGATATAACAATGATATTCCTTTTAAAAAAGTAATAATTATTCACCACAATTAAACAAATTCCAATGATTTTAATCATTCATGTCCTATTGAAGTTTTATGACAAATTTTTTGAAATAAAAGTTAGCTTAATTCAAACGCGTTCCGACAGTAAGAAAACAAGTCTATTTTCTGCAACTCAACATTGTTTTACCTTAAATGTGCTTCTTTTCTCCTTCAACGTTCAGCCATGCATTGGGGCCTTTTTTGCTTGAAATATTCTACGAACTACTCAGTTTAACGCAGCGCCACAGCACTATACAAAATCTCCCAAATTACCCTAAAGAGTGGGCCCAGCGAGCGCCTGTTGTAAATAATATAACAGGTAAAATTGAGTGAAAAAATTAAGAAATATTTTTGCAAGTTACATCCTCTGTTTATTACAAATTACGACAAAGTTATTACGAATTACTACAACTTTGCTTATTACAAATTACGACGAAGTGTTGTTACAAATTACGACAGCTTTTGTATAATTACGAATTGCGACAACATTATTACAAATTACGACAGGTATTACAAGTTACGACAGAACATTTATTTCATATCTTACGAAATCATTAAAACTGTGATCTTTGGAATACAAACAAAGCAGCTTTTCGGGCCGGAAGAAGGCGTACGCGCCCAGTTACCCGGGACATCTGCTTACAAGAGGTTAAACTTGATGTAAACTAATTATTGACGTATGGTAAGTTTTGAGTAATTCGCTATTTTTTTTTCCATAGCTATCACCCACTGGAACCCGAGCAACCCTAAGAGCCACCTGCTCGGCGGCTTTCATTACAACACCCAGAGTGGGGTCCTTACAGTTCCATATACTGGACGCTACTACGTCTACGCCCAGGTCTTCTTTGTCGCCAGGCCATTTCTGTCAAAAAACCGCGTGCTCGTCATGGCAGGCAACAGAGTTCTTCTCATGATCCACAAGGATTTGCTAGGAGATCCAATTGAAGAGACCGGAACTGCTGGAGGGGTGTTTGTATTGTCTGCAGGCGAGCAGATCTCCCTGAAGCCTACAACATATGATACCGCGCTGTGGTTCGGTCCAAATCATTGCTATTTTGGAGCATATATGGTCTCCCCTTAGGAGTAATACTAGTAAATCAGACTTATTTCT
>OZ037782.1:26724179-26746679 GCA_964035525.1 Porites cylindrica | reverse complement strand
ATCTATTTTCTCTTGGCAAATGATCGATTTGGTATCGACCATGTTCAATCATAAGTTTGTGATTACTTATTTTAAATTTAACAAAATTCTGTCGTTCGTCATAATGTCTTAGCTGGTAGAGATAATCAGATGTAGAATATTCATCTTTACTAAAGATTGAAAGTTTTATAAAATTCTAGTTTTTTTGAATTTTCGAGGCTGTGCCGCCAAAAAGATAGATATTTCTCTCTCATTTCGGTGGTATATCGTCTAATTTTATCATTATCTAGAGATTCAGCATCTAAACTGGTTACATTGTATTGTTCAAGCATGTTTATGAAATTGGAAAAATATCCGGAATTATTCATAGAATGTAGATTCTTTGACATAAGGAAAGACTGTTTGACTATAGAGTCATTATCTTTGTTGTTGAGGTAAACAAAATATTTCATAATTTTTTGATTTATCGGGATAAGCAGCGGCAGTCTATCAAGTTCAGCTCTGCAGGCTATGTTAGAGGCTTTATTGTTAACCTCTAAGTAACGTTTACAGAATTTGAGGTGGATTTTTTCTATTGGGGAGCTATCCCATTTTTTAAAATCTTGCTTGGTGTACATTCCCCATACCTCGCTGTTGTAACTCAAGATTGGGAATACCATGGTCTCAAAAATTTGGGATGCAGTATTAGGATTAAGTTTGTTAAGAATTGTCCGCTTCCGAATACTAGAAAACGCGTGAAGGGCCTTTTCTTTTAAGTGTTCGAGTGCAAGTGTAAAGTTTCCCGTTGGAGTTAAACGTGTACCTAAATAAGTGTATTCTTGGACAATTTCAATTGACTCACTGCCTATGTTGAATTTGATGTCAATAGATTTTTTGGGGCGTTTCTGGAATATCATAATTTTTGTTTTCTTCGGATTAATTTTTAGCTTCCATTTGTCACAATACAAAGAAAGCGCATTTAAACAGTTCTGTAATCCAGTTTTCGATCTTGATAGAATAACTAAATCATCTGCGTACAAAAGTGAATTTATTTTTTTCCCATTTGGGAGAACAAATGGGTCAGATAAGGTGTTTTCGAATAAAAGTGGTAGATTGTTTAAATAGAGGTTAAATAAAAGAGGGCTTAAAATACAGCCTTGACGTACACCTCTGGAATATGAAAAAGGCTGTGTTTTGTTTTCACCGATTTTGATGGAACATGTCGAGTTGCAATAAAGACTTTTCATGAGGTTGTACAAGTTTCCTCCTATATTCGTTTTTAGCAGCTTATAAAACAATCCTTCGTGCCAAACAGAGTCAAACGCTTTGCGGAAATCTACGAAACAAGCGTAGACTTTTTCCTTGTGATAATGCACATATTTATCTATTAGGGTCCTTAGAGTGAAAACATGGTCTGCAGTGCGGTTTTCAGGCAAAAAGCCAATTTGGGAATTATGTAATATCTTATTTTCCTCAAAATACAAGTGAAGTATTCGATTTAAAATAGAACAGAACAGTTTTCCAAGGCAACTAGAAACACATATGCCTCTGTAATTTGTTGGATCACTCTTGTCACCAGATTTGTAAATTGGGGTTATGAGGCCTTGACACCAAACATCTGGCATTTTTCCGGATTGTAAAATGAGGTTAAAAAGTTTGACATAGACAGGCATTAGTGGTTCGAGGCTTGCTTTGATCATTTCATTTCGTATTTTGTCAACAACTGGTGATTTCTTATTTTTCAATTTCTTCGCCGCTTGACGTATTTCCCTCTCAGTTATCTCATAATGGAGATGGTTAAACTGTTCCTTTTCGTGTTCTAAAGAATTTAGTTCCCTATGGATTTCATGTTCATGCGTGGAATTCGTCGGGTCAATAGAATGCAGAGATTTGAAATGGTGAAGCCATGATTCTTCCGAGATTGGGGCAGGAACATTTTCGTTGAAAGTGTCGCTCATCGAATTTAAACAATTCCAAAATGACGCCTTGTCAGGATTTAAAGCTAGTTCGTCGAGTTGTAATGTTTTTTCTTTGTGGAATCCTCTCTTCTTTGTGTCTAGGAGCCTTTTGTAATCATTCAAGGTTTTGTGATATCTTTCCCGCACTTCGGAGTTGAGGGGGTCACGGTGCTTTTCATTTGAGACTTTTCGTAATTCATGCCTTTTCAAGCGACATTCACAGTCGAACCATTTCTTGTTGGATGATTTCTTAATACGCTTATAAGTTTTCTTAGCTTTAATTTTTAGGCATAGCTTGGAGCTCTCAGTTAGAATTTTCATAGCGTTTTCTAAGGAGATATTCACATCTTCGGTGTTTCTCTCCATATATTGTCTAATTAGAATTTGGATTGGTTCCGTGCGCAGTGCGTTTTTGCATTTTAAATGTGAGTCAACTTCCCAGCAAAATTGCCGTGGTAATTTTGATAATCTATTGCTACTATTGGGAGTGTGCATTTCGTCTCCAATTAACCTGGTGTTAAGATTGAGCCATGCCACGATGGCACTATGATCCGATAAATAAGATGGCTGTTTAACAACAAAATTTGCAACGTTGAGAAATGTACACTGATCACATATTAGATAATCAATAACGCTCGTTCCGTTTTTTCCATGAAAAGTGGGTCTGCCCAGGGTATCTCCATTAACTCTGCCATTAACTATTCTTAGGTCAAAGGTTTTACAAATTTCCAACAGCCGTTTCCCATGGCTATTTAAAACATTATCAAAACTGTTTCTTTGAGTTGGCTGGAAAGCAGATTCCGACTGATCATTACTAATTCTACCGTTTCCCTCCTTTGAGACAGTATCAGAGTATTTCCCGGTTCTCGAGTTAAAGTCACCCATGAGAATTATTGATCCTTTCGAAGAAAAACGTACTATGTCTTGTTCTAGCTGATCAAAAATTTCGTTATCGAAGTATTTTGAGTTACAGGGGGGTATATAGATACCACAGACGTAAATATTCTTCACTGAATTTAGAAAACGATTCTCAATTTTAGACCAAATAAAATGCTGAGTTGTTTTAGTGATGGAAATGTTTTTATGGAATTTGTTCTTAGAAAATAAAGCGATTCCTCCGGAGTTACGCCCACCTCTCCCCGACTGATTTGGTGTGGGACATTGAAAAAAAGATTTGTATCCCGCAATTTCCAGATTAGAGCAGTTGCCAATTTCTGTTAACAATATAAAATCGGAGTTATTAATAACACTCAAAAAATCAGTATTATCTAACTTATTTCCAAGATATTTCGAAGAAAGGCCATTAATATTCCAAGCGCAAAAGGACAATGTGCTTGAAATATCGGGACTATCTTCGGTGTCCGTGATTGTATAGAAAAAAATAAATGGATTACTCTTTATACTGGTATAAAGTTTATCATTAATACTTAATTCAGTGTCAAGGGTAAGATGAAATTGTTCATACAAATGATTTTATAAAACGAAGAAAGGATATGATTTCCTGAGGCATTGCTGAATCCATTAATTTGTTGGAGGGGCGAGTTTCTTCACCTGCGGTTTCCATTTTAGCGGCCTGTGGAAACGTTTGATGCGGTGTTTTGGAGTATTGATGCGATATAGTTGGTGGCGGAGCTGGGAGTATCTGGTCCGGCAGGGTGTGCATAGGAAGCTGGAATGCTTTATTTGAGGCATTTGGTTCATGATGTAGTGAATTTTGCAATGGTGTTGGAGGTATTCGTTGTGGAAGTTGTGGTGTGACAAATGGTAACGGCGGAGGTTGAGTTTGAAGAAGGTGAGGCCAACGAGGCACTTGAGGTAGTGTGTTCTTTACGGCATTGCTGTATGATGTGTGATGTAATAGTGGCTTGGGACCTTGGAAAGAAGTCGGTTGAGTTTGTGAGGATCTTTGTCTTTGGGCTGGCATTGTATTAGAAGGAACTGTAGGTTTTGGCCTGGCACGACCGCGAATTGCGTCCTTAAGGTTTTTGGCGAAAAATTTTACGTACCGTTTAAGAATATGTTTCTGATCGTAAAGAATATTTGATTGATTCTCAAAGAGGTTGTCATGTTTGACTAACTGCACATTGGGTAATCTTGAGCAGCTACTGATCAACTGATTGTTTATTGAAGTTATTATTGGTGTCGGGATGTCGCTGCGGGGAAGAAGTGTTGAGTAGAATATTTTGCTTGAAGGAAATTTCGTTGAGGCTTCTGTAATCAATATTAAGATGTTAGAAATAAGATCTTCAGGAGAACTGGTTCTTTCTAGATCGTTTGTTCCTGTGTGTAATATGAGTAGTTGGGGAGCAGTGTGGATTTGACTTTGTAAGTACGATCTAGCGTGTTCAATCAGTGGAGTTCTAACATACTTCACTTCCTGGTCTGAAGAAAACATTTTTTCCATGTCTAAAAACTTTCCATTTGAATCACATAGAAAGATCACTTCATTAGAATTATTGGTGTCGTTGGTAGCAGGAGACTTAGGAGGGTGCTGGAAATTAGTGTCTACGGGTTTGTTTTGTGGTTCTTTTCTTGGCGGGTTTTCTGGTAGATCTTGAAGGGGAGAGAAAGAGTTTGATGTTGGAAGATTAACAAGTAGTATCTCATCTTCTGACCATTGGTTGGCGTTTGATGTAGGAATGCCAGCTTTATTCTTTGAATTTGTCGTCCATTTCTTCACCAGAGGTCTGGCTCGACGTCTTAGTAGTAGTAGTAGTAGTAGTAGTAGTAGCAGTAGCAGTAGCAGTAGCAGTAGCAGTAGCAGTAGCAGTAGCAGTAGCAGTAGCAGTAGCAGTAGCAGTAGCAGTAGCAGTAGCAGTAGCAGTAGCAGTAGCAGTAGCAGTAGCAGTAGCAGTAGTAGTAGTAGTAGTAGTAGTAGTAGTAGTAGTAGTAGTAGTAGTAGTAGTAGTAGTAGTAGTAGCAGCAGCAGCAGCAGCAGCCGTAGCAGTAGCAGTAGCAGTACCAGTCGTAGTAGTAGTAGTAGCAGCAGCAGCAGCAGCAGCAGCAGCAGCAGCAGTAGCAGTAGCAGTAGGAGCTGTAGCAGTAGAAGTAGGAGTAGGAGTAGGAGTAGGAGTAGGAGTAGGAGTAGGAGTAGGAGTAGGAGTAGGAGTAGGAGCAGGAGTAGTAGTAGTAGTAGTAGTAGTAGTAATAGTAATAGTAATAAATTGCTTTATTTGCATGACCGCATCATTTTACAGTATTGCAAAAGCATGTATATGACAATCAAAATATAAAACAAAACAGCGCTAATAAGAATCTAGAAAAATTCGGTTACATTACTAACAATGAATCACGTATTTTCATGCAGGAGGAAACAAACTTCATAACTAACTTATTTACATGATGTTCCTTCGAATTCATTATCAGTTTTATGCTTTCCGGAGATGATTTCTTGTCAAAGTCAGGTATTATTCGATTGATTTGATTAATAAATGCCTGTCTCTGTACTGAGTATTTGTTACATTGAAAGAGGAAATGAATCTCATCTTCTACCTGATTTGAGTTACATAAAGGACATAATCTATTTTCTCTTGGCAAATGATCGATTTGGTATCGACCATGTTCAATCATAAGTTTGTGATTACTTATTTTAAATTTAACAAAATTCTGTCGTTCGTCATAATGTCTTAGCTGGTAGAGATAATCAGATGTAGAATATTCATCTTTAAAATTTTTATAAAATTCTAGTTTTTTTGAATTTTCGAGGCTGTGCCGCCAAAAAGATAGATATTTCTCTCTCATTTCTGTGGTATATCGTCTAATTTTATCATTATCTAGAGATTCAGCATCTAAACTGGTTAGATTGTATTGTTCAAGCATGTTTATGAAATTGGAAAAATATCCGGAATTATTCATAGAATGTAGATTCTTTGACATAAGGAAAGACTGTTTGACTATAGAGTCATTATCTTTGTTGTTGAGGTAAACAAAATATTTCATAATTTTCTGATTTATCGGGATAAGCAGCGGCAGTCTATCAAGTTCAGCTCTGCAGGCTATGTTACAGGCCTTATTGTTAACCTCTAAGTAACGTTTACAGAATTTGAGGTGGATTTTTTCTATTGGGGAGCTATCCCATTTTTTAAAATCTTGCTTGGTGTACATTCCCCATACCTCGCTGTTGTAACTCAAGATTGGGAATACCATGGTCTCAAAAATTTGGGATGCAGTATTAGGATTAAGTTTGTTAAGAATTGTCCGCTTCCGAATACTAGAAAACGCGTGAAGGGCCTTTTCTTTTAAGTGTTCGAGTGCAAGTGTAAAGTTTCCCGTTGGAGTTAAACGTGTACCTAAATAAGTGTATTCTTGGACAATTTCAATTGACTCACTGCCTATGTTGAATTTGATGTCAATAGATTTTTTGGGGCGTTTCTGGAATATCATAATTTTTGTTTTCTTCGGATTAATTTTTAGCTTCCATTTGTCACAATACAAAGAAAGCGCATTTAAACAGTTCTGTAATCCAGTTTTCGATCTTGATAGAATAACTAAATCATCTGCGTACAAAAGTGAATTTATTTTTTTCCCATTTGGGAGAACAAATGGGTCAGATAAGGTGTTTTCGAATAAAAGTGGTAGATTGTTTAAATAGAGGTTAAATAAAAGAGGGCTTAAAATACAGCCTTGACGTACACCTCTGGAATATGAAAAAGGCTGTGTTTTGTTTTCACCGATTTTGATGGAACATGTCGAGTTGCAATAAAGACTTTTCATGAGGTTGTACAAGTTTCCTCCTATATTCGTTTTTAGCAGCTTATAAAACAATCCTTCGTGCCAAACAGAGTCAAACGCTTTGCGGAAATCTACGAAACAAGCGTAGACTTTTTCCTTGTGATAATGCACATATTTATCTATTAGGGTCCTTAGAGTGAAAACATGGTCTGCAGTGCGGTTTTCAGGCAAAAAGCCAATTTGGGAATTATGTAATATCTTATTTTCCTCAAAATACAAGTGAAGTATTCGATTTAAAATAGAACAGAACAGTTTTCCAAGGCAACTAGAAACACATATGCCTCTGTAATTTGTTGGATCACTCTTGTCACCAGATTTGTAAATTGGGGTTATGAGGCCTTGACACCAAACATCTGGCATTTTTCCGGATTGTAAAATGAGGTTAAAAAGTTTGACATAGACAGGCATTAGTGGTTCGAGGCTTGCTTTGATCATTTCATTTCGTATTTTGTCAACAACTGGTGATTTCTTAGTTTTCAATTTCTTCGCCGCTTGACGTATTTCCCTCTCAGTTATCTCATAATGGAGATGGTTAAACTGTTCCTTTTCGTGTTCTAAAGAATTTAGTTCCCTATGGATTTCATGTTCATGCGTGGAATTCGTCGGGTCAATAGAATGCAGAGATTTGAAATGGTGAAGCCATGATTCTTCCGAGATTGGGGCAGGAACATTTTCGTTGAAAGTGTCGCTCATCGAATTTAAACAATTCCAAAATGACGTCTTGTCAGGATTTAAAGCTAGTTCGTCGAGTTGTAATGTTTTTTCTTTGTGGAATCCTCTCTTCTTTGTGCCTAGGAGCTTTTTGTAACCATTCAAGGTTTTGTGATATCTTTCCCGCACTTCGGAGTTGAGGGGGTCACGGTGCTTTTCATTTGAGACTTTTCGTAATTCATGCCTTTTTAAGCGACATTCACAGTCGAACCATTTCTTGTTGGATGATTTCTTAATACGCTTATAAGTTTTCTTAGCTTTAATTTTTAGGCATAGCTTGGAGCTCTCAGTTAGAATTTTCATAGCGTTTTCTAAGGAGATATTCACATCTTCGGTGTTTCTCTCCATATATTGTCTAATTAGAATTTGGATTGGTTCCGTGCGCAGTGCGTTTTTGAATTTTAAATGTGAGTCAACTTCCCAGCAAAATTGCCGTGGTAATTTTGATAATCTATTGCTACTATTGGGAGTGTGCATTTCGTCTCCAATTAACCTGGTGTTAAGATTGAGCCATGCCACGATGGCACTATGATCCGATAAATAAGATGGCTGTTTAACAACAAAATTTGCAACGTTGAGAAATGTACACTGATCACATATTAGATAATCAATAACGCTCGTTCCGTTTTTTCCATGAAAAGTGGGTCTGCCTAGGGTATCTCCATTAACTCTGCCATTAACTATTCTTAGGTCAAAGGTTTTACAAATTTCCAACAGCCGTTTCCCATGGCTATTTAAAACATTATCAAAACTGTTTCTTTGAGTTGGCTGGAAAGCAGATTCCGACTGATCATTACTAATTCTACTGTTTCCCTCCTTTGAGACAGTATCAGAGTATTTCCCGGTTCTCGAGTTAAAGTCACCCATGAGAATTATTGATCCTTTCGAAGAAAAACGTACTATGTCTTGTTCTAGCTGATCAAAAATTTCGTTATCAAAGTATTTTGAGTTACAGGGGGGTATATAGACATCACAGACGTAAATATTCTTCACTGAATTTAGAAAACGATTCTCAATTTTAAACCAAATGAAATGCTGAGTTGTTTTAGTGATGGAAATGTTTTTGTGGAATTTGTTCTTATAAAATAAAGCGATTCCTCCGGAGTTACGCCCACCTCTCCTAGTAGTAGTAGTAGTAGTAGTAGTAGTAGTAGTAGTAGTAGTAGTAGTAGTAGTAGTAGTAGTAATAAATTGCTTTAAATTGCTTTAAATTGCTTTAAATTGCTTTGTAGTAGTAGTGGTAGTGGTAGTGGTAGTGGTTATGGTAGTGGTAGTGGTAGTGGTAGTGGTAGTGGTAGTGGTAGTGGTAGTGGTAGTGGTAGTGGTAGTGGTAGTGGTAGTGGTAGTGGTAGTGGTAGTGGTAGTAGTAGTAGTAATAGTAATAGTAATAGTAATAAATTGCTTTATTTGCATGACCGCATCATTTTACAGTATTGCAAAAGCATGTATATGACAATCAAAATATAAATCAAAACAGCACTAATAATAATCTAGAAAAATTCGGTTACATTACTACCAATGAATCACGTATTTTCATGCAGGAGGAAACAAACTTCATAACTAACTTATTTACATGATGTTCCTTCGAATTCATTATCAGTTTTATGCTTTCCGCAGATGATTTCTTGTCAAAGTCAGGTATTATTCGATTGATTTGATTAATAAATGCCTGTCTCTGTACTGAGTATTTGTTACATTGAAAGAGGAAATGAATCTCATCTTCTACCTGATTTGAGTTACATAAAGGACATAATCTATTTTCTCTTGGCAAATTATCGATTTGGTATCGACCATGTTCAATCATAAGTTTGTGGTTACTTATTTTAAATTTAACAAAATTCTGTCGTTCGTCATAATGTCTTAGCTGGTAGAGATAATCAGATGTAGAATATTCATCTTTAAAAGTTTTATAAAATTCTAGTTTCTTTGAATTTTCAAGGCTGTGCCGCCAAAAAGATAGATATTTCTCTCTCATTTCTGTGGTATATCGTCTAATTTTATCATTATCTAGAGATTCAGCATCTAAACTGGTTAGATTGTATTGTTCAAACATGTTTATGAAATTGGAAAAATATCCTGAATTATTCATAGAATGTAGATTCTTTGAAAGAAGGAAAGACTGTTTGACTATAGAGTCATTATCTTTGTTGTTGAGGTAAACAAAATATTTCATAATTTTCTGATTTATCGGGATAAGCAGCGGCAATCTATCAAGTTCAGCTCTGCAAGCTATGTCAGAGGCCTTATTCTTAACCTCTAAGTAACGATTACAGAATTTGAGGTGGATTTTTTCTATTGGGGAGCTATCCCTTTTTTAAAAATCTTGCTTGGTGTACATTCCCCATACCTCGCTGTTGTAACTCAAGATTGGGAATACCATGGTGTTAAAAATTTGGGATGCAGTATTAGGATTAAGTTTGTTAAGAATTGTCCGCTTCCGAATACTAGAAAACACGTGAAAGCCCTTTTCTTTTAAGTGTTCGAGAGCAAGTGTAAAGTTTCCCGTTGGAGTTAAAAGTGTACCTAAATAAGTGTATTCTTGGACAATTTCAATTGCCTCACTGCCTATGTTGAATTTAATGTCAATAGATTTTGGGGGGCGTTTCTGGAATATTATAATTTTTGTTTTCTTTGGATTAATTTTTAGCTTCCATTTGTCACAATACAAGGAAAGCGCATTTAAACAGTTCTGTAATCCAGTTTTCGATCTTGATAGAATAACTTAATCATCTGCGTACAAAAGTGAATTTATTTTTTCCCATTTGGAAGAACAAATGGGTCAGATAAGGTGTTTTCGAATAAAAGTGGTAGATTGTTTAAATAGAGGTTAAATAAAAGAGGGCTTAAAATACAGCCTTGACGTACACCTCTGGAATATGAAAAAGGCTGTGTTTTGTTTTCACCGATTTTGATGGAACATGTCGAGTTGCAATAAAGACTTTTCATGAGGTTGTACAAGTTTCCTCCTATATTCGTTTTTAGCAGCTTATAAAACAATCCTTCGTGCCAAACAGAGTCAAACGCTTTGCGGAAATCTACGAAACAAGCGTAGACTTTTTCCTTGTGATAATGCACATATTTATCTATTAGGGTCCTTAGAGTGAAAACATGGTCTGCAGTGCGGTTTTCAGGCAAAAAGCCATTTTGGGAATTATGTAATATCTTATTTTCCTCAAAATACAAGTGAAGTCTTCGATTTAAAATAGAACAGAACAGTTTTCCAAGGCAACTAGAAACACATAGGCCTCTGTAATTTGTTGGATCATTCTTGTCACCAGATTTGTAAATTGGGGTTATGAGGCCTTGACACCAAACATCTGGCATTTTTCCGGATTGTAAAGTGGGGTTAAGAAGTTTGACATAGACAGGCATTAGTGGTTCGAGGCTTGCTTTGATCATTTTATTTCGTATTTTGTCAACAAAGGGTGATTTCTTATTTTTCAATTTCTACGCCGCTTGACGTATTTCCCTCTCAGTTATCTCATAATCGAGATGGGTAAACTGTTCCTTTTCGGTTCTAAGAATTTAGTTCCCTATGGATTTCATGTTCATGCGTGGAATTCGTCGGGTCAATAGAATGCAGAGATTTGAAATGGTAAAGCCATGATTCTTCCGAGATTGGGGCAGGAACATTTTCGTTGAAAGTGTCGCTCATCGAATTTAAACAATTCCAAAATGACGCCTTGTCAGGATTTAAAGCTAGTTCGTCGAGTTCTAATGTTTTTTCTTTGTGAAATCCTCTCTTCTTTGTGTTGAGGGGGTCACGGTGCTTTTCATTTGAGACTTTTCGTAATTCATGCCTTTTCAAGCGACATTCACAGTCGAACCATTTCTTGTTGGATGATTTCTTAATACGCTTATAAGTTTTCTTAGCTTAAAATTTTTAGGCATAGCTTGGAGGTCTTAGTTAGAATTTTCACATCTTCGGTGTTTCTCTCCATATATTGTCTAATTAGAATTTGGATTGGTTCCGTGCGCAGTGCGTTTTTGAATTTTAAATGTGAGTCAACTTCCCAGAAAAATTGCCGTGGTAATTTTGATAATCTATTGCTACTATTTGGAGTGTGCGTTTTTGGTAGTGGTGGTAGTAGTGGTAGTAGTGGTAGTAGTGGTAGTAGTGGTAGTAGTGGTGGTAGTGGTACGTAGTAGTGGTAGTGGTGGTAGTGGTGGTAGTGGTGGTAGTGGTAGTGGTAGTGGTAGTGGTAGTGGTAATGGTAGTGGTAGTGGTAGTGGTAGTGGTAGTAGTAGTAGTAGTAGTAGTAGTAGTAGTAGTAGTAGTAGTAGTAGAAGAAGAAACTACAGATGTGTGAGATTTGTAAATCTCTCCATGAGTACTCTTGGCGTTTTCTCCGATGAATGCTCCACGTTCTTAGACATGATGAATGACATTGGCATTGACAAAAAGCAGTAACTTTATATAATCAAGAAAATGATAAATTTAGCCATTAGAGCAACATATTACATCTTTTGTTGTAGAAATAGGAACTGGGATCGCCCAGACTCAATGCAATTTTGATTTCTTTTCTTTTTTTTCCTTTTTTTTTGCTTTTGTTTTGTTTTGCTTTTGTTTTTGTTTTTTTTTTGATGTTGTTGTTGTTGTTTTTTTAATGATCCAACCTCAAGCAGCATTTGTAAATTGCCTATACGTAGCGAGATTTACAATTGTACATTCAAAAACACAAATAAAGTTTCCATTATTGCTATGTCAATGAAGTCACTAAACTCGCAGATTTCGCCATATCACAGCCTCATGCCTGCTATGCAGCCTTCACTTTTGGTCTGCGGCACCGTTGGACATATTTCCTAAGAACATTACAGGATATTGCAGAATCACTTGAGTCACTCGAGCGCGCGATTAATGAGGTTCTCATACCAGCTGTCACTGACCATACAGTCACTAAAGTAGAGCGCGACCTCCTTGGTTGCCCTGTGCGCATGGGAGACCTTGGATTTACAGCCCTCCTGTAGTGACCTCATCTTCTGAATACGAGGCTTCAACCAAAGTTACTAATCCGCTCGTGAGGCGAATTGTTGAGAAAGAGCACCAGTATTCAGATGCCTCAGAAATTCGAACACTGCAACTGAACACACGGAAACAAAAAGATGACTGTCTAAGTGAGAGGCTGGAGCAGGTGAAGAACTCCCTGCGGACAAAAGCTAAACGAGCTGTTGAGCTAGCTACAGAGAAGGGATCATCAAATTGGCTGACCGTGATTCCCCTCAAAGAGATGGATTACAATCTGAATAAAAAGGAATTTAGAGATGCAATCAAGTTACGGTACGACTGGGAAATGACGGACACGCCCATGATCTGAGCATGCGGTGTTCAATTTAGCGTAGATCACGCAATGGTGTGTCAGCGACGGCTTCATTATCCAGCGCCATAATAAACTGCGCGACTTGGAAGCAGAGATGCTAAGGATGGTCTGTAATGATGTGGAAGTAGAGCCGGTCCTTCAGGAGGTCACTAGGGAGACATTAAATCATGGCGCTAACAAAGCCCCTGATGCCCGTTTGGATATTCATGCTCGAGGTTTTTGGGAGAGACAGAGATCTGTAATCTTCAACGTTCGGGTGTGTCACCCTAATGCAGACTCTTACAGAGACTTGACTCCTAAGCAAATCTACAAGAAGCATGAGAACGAGAAGAAGAGGCAGTATGCGGAAAGAGTAATGGAGACGTTCACTCCACTAGTTTTCACGACCACAGGTGGAACCGTTGTGCCTAAATCATACCGTCCAAAAGGACAGCCGAGGAGTATTAGGAACGAGTTTCCGATTCGGGCCGACTTCGGAAAGCCTAAATCTGCCTAAATCATACCGTCCAAAAGCACAGCCGAGGAGTACTAGGAACGAGTTTCCCATTCGGGCCGACTTCGGAAATTCTCGAACACATCCAATATGGCGGCTCAAGCGTGGTGGAAAACTGACAGCCAAAGAAGCCGTTTTATCGCCAGAGAAGCGTGATTTTACGGTATTGCTGACCAATTTTGCGTTTATTGTGACTTTTGAAGAGTTCTTGGTCCTGTATAGTGAGCAATCCTTTTATAAATGTCTTGTCCCGCTGGCCGGCATTACCGAAGAAAACAGTACCGTCCAACGGGACATCCTAAATCATGGCAACATTTGTTGGCATGTACATCACCTCTCGCTTTCTTTGTTAAACTGTGTTGTAGAACTTGATTTCTGTAGGTTTCTACAAGCTTAGGATAACTCTATAGTAATATTTTTATTCATAAAAGTGGCCTTGTCCTTTTGGCCGGTATTACCGAAGAAAATAGTACCGTCCAACGGGACACCCTGAGTTTTAGCAACATTTGTTAGGCGGTATATCATATCTGGGTTTTTTACTGTTAAACGGTGATTCTTTAGGTTTCTAAGAGGCCAGGGTAACTAAACAGGAATGCCTTTTTTTCATAAAAAATGCCTTGTCCTTTTGGCCTGCATTATCTAAGGAAATAGTACCCCTTAGCAGGACCTGCTAAACTATGCGGCAGTTGGTTGCATGTATTACTACATGATGACATGCAGCTTGTTATTGATACATTGTGATACATACCTTGCTTTCGGACAGTTTTTTCCTACCAGCTGGGTACAGCTGAACAAAGACAGTTTTATTCATTCCTTGTTGTTGTAATCATCTAATAATTATAAGAATATCCACCCAGGGGGACAATCTATAGGGAGTACTGAAAACTGACAGCCAAAGGAGCCGTCTTATCGCCAGGGAAGCGTGATTTTACCTTATCCTTTGCGATGCTTGAGTTTCTTACGTTCTGTAAAAAATTCCCGACCTTTTACCTAAGTGTCATTGTCTGAGAAAGTGCTCCAGGGGCCAAAAGTTGTGGTCATCCGATTTGGCTGAAACTTGGCAGAGAAGTTGGGTGTGATGAGGTATTTCAAAAGCCACTATGGCTCACTTCTCTGACTTTTAGTTTTGGAGTTACATGACTGTTTTGGGAGAGGGGGGTCTCATTTTTTGCCCTTTGAGCACCAAAAATCCAGCTTCCAGGGGGCATTTTGAAAGTGCCATAAGACCCCACTAGTAAATTGTGCTCCCAAATTAGTTTGACGGTGAACTCTACTATAATAGAGCTTTCAGTTCATGCATGTAACTTTGTCATCGAGGTATTACACAGAGAGGAGCCTGGGGCTAGAGTTTGGCCATAGCCATTTTTCAAAATTTCATTTTATTCACCTGCCGTCTTGCATTACTTCCATACCTATAAAAATGTTTACTTTAGTCACCCAATTAACAAAATCAGTTGTGAAAAAATGGGCTTGTTATGGTTTAGTGTATTTTTGGAACAAACACTTCATGCCCCTCTAAGACGATGCAAAATGGACTTTTGAGTATACAGCTGTAATTCATACCATAAACAAACCAAATTGTTGACAAGAAGCCCTTATTCTGTATTTTGGTCAGTGAAAATGAATTGTCAAAGCCAAATCAGTTTCATTGTTTAGAGATACACCGACTCTTACCTTAAAATTAATCTAAAATGGGCCTCTGATTAGCACAACAAACACATGAATTAGTAAAACAAGGGTGATCTTTTTTCTTTGAAAACCTATTAACCATCATAGAACTCAAACGATGATGTTCTGACCTAGATATAACGATCTTTTTACAAGATGCTTAAATTTTTCTTTGGTTTGTATTCAGTTTCATATCATATTTCTAAGCATTACTCCACAAGCATGGAAAGTCTGCATATTTTGTCAGGCCCATTTTTTTTATATTTTTACCAGATAAAGTTAGCAACAAAACGTTCGTTAACACATAATTTTCCTCTGACCTTTTAATAGCTTGAATAGTTGTTGTAAATACCCATCAGCAAAGGAGCATAACCATACATACATAGAGCTTCAGTGAGCAGTATCAAGGGGACCTCCGATTTTCTGAGGCCTTTAGAGCTCAGAAAATGAAACCATCCATCCACAGCTAGGAGAGCTGGACAACAAAAAGCTTTCGTTGCTTTCTTAAAGAAAACAACCCAAACAAAGCCTTGCATTAAGATGATGCAGTTGTTATTACATCAAATTAACTGGCCCACCATTTTGGACTTGCAGAGTGTGGGGACTGGACCGAGTTCCCATCCAATCCTTCTCCTGTTTTGGGGGAATTTTTTGTGTTTTTCATCAGGTGTGTTCAAAATTCTAGAAAGCGATCTGTTTCAGGATAATTTTACAATGGCACTTTATTCCTTTTGAGGGGTAAATGACCAGTGCGGTGCCACGTCATGGGCTGTGCAAGATCCAACAGGAATGCTTGCGTTGTTGTCTTGTCTTTGTTGCCATGGCAACTCTGATTGCAATAAAATTCAGATCATAAATTTTCATCTTTATATAATACAGTTGTGGTAACCTTCTTCCCATATCTTTACTCATGCGGACACAATTAACGATTAAACTTGGGAGGTATCCTCCATGAAAAATCCAGCCGTGCCACCTTAACTTGTCCTGTCCAGCTGGCCGGTATTAGTGAATCAAAGAGTACCATCCAGCAGGACATATCAAAATAAAAGCAGCATTTGTTTGCTTTTACATTAATGTTACATTGCAATGTAGACCTTGCTTTCTGTGGGTTCCCATAAGCCCAGAATGGGCAAACATGAGTGATTGTATTTCCAAAATTTGCCTTGTCCTCTTGAACCATATTTCCTTAGAGAGTAGCACCCCTGAGCAGAACATTTGAAAGTACAATGACAATTTTTTCTTTTTACATCAGGTTTGGCTATTTATAATTGTTACATTGCGATGCAGTCATTGTTTCTAGAGGTTTCTAAAAGTCCAGGATAACCAAACAGGGGTGATATGAAATATCACTCCTGTTCAGTTATTCGTAGAAAAATAATGGTCTTGTCCTTTTGAATAGTTTAAGCTAAGAAAATAGTACCACCCAGTGGGTTATCTGACAGTACAGCAGCATTTGTCTGCATGAACAAAACATTTAGCATGGCTGCAGTTAGCAAGACACGAGGCAAGGTGCTTGTCTCACCTACATACGTTTAAAATTTAAAAATACGTTTGAATGGGAAATAATGAAAAACTGCTGAAAATCTGTGTTTCAAGCCGTGTAGATTTCAGGAAAAAGACACCTTTTTCAGGGCCTTGCACCTTTGGAAACTGCAGATCTTGCCTCGTCTAATTTAAAAATCTGGTTACCACAATTTTGCTTTCTACTGTTTAATTTTTTGCTAATTGCTACCTCACAATGAGCAATATTGGTGCTCAGTGGTCTTATCCCTTTGGGCAGAGTTATCTAAGGGAACAGTGTATTGCTCAGACAGTACTGAGAACTTGTTTAAAGTTATTAAAAAAAAGTTCATTAAAATATCCCTTACCTATTTACTGTTTGATCTTTTTCGTGACAACAACAACTATTCTATTCCCCCCCACCCCCCGCCTCTCCATACTGAAATCCAAAAATATAAATTGATATAATTTATATGTTGTGGCTCAATTTTATCCTTGGTCTAAATTTTATTTTCTTTTGTTTTAAACTCATTATTTATCATACATCACCATACCCAAAAACCTACCTACCTTGGTAGCATGGAAAATTGCCTGTCGAAGAAAGCAGAGATGCCAACCTCGGGTGTAGATCCTGGAGACTCTCTATGTTTCACTTCCCCCCTTTCCTTGACTGTCAACAGCCCCACTACCCCCACCACCCCCCCCCCCCCCACCCTGCCCCCAAATTGACCCAGCTGCCTTAGGGAATTATGTGAAGTCTAGAGTGAAGTTGTCGCACTTTCGTCCCTAAGCATGGTGATTTAGGAAGGAAGGTGGCTGGTTGGCATCACAAGGTTTTTGCATCCCACGTATTTCTATAATTTTGGGGGACCAACGTATTTCCATTTGTTTTTCCAAGTATTATATTTTTTTGGTGGGCTGTTCTAAAGAGGGGTGGCTAGCCACTCAATCCACCCCTCCTGGATCCAAACTCTTACACATGTGCTACCAATTATTGTTGATAAGTGGAGAAAATAAAGCTTGAAAGCAACTCTAAACTCATCGTGCTCCTTAACCATTTAAGTCCCAATATCCACATACAAATTCTCCAAACTGGTCTTCAAACATTTCCTTAAAAAATGAGCTAAGAGAATTTGGTAAAAGATCAAGGTATTTTCTCTTTGGTGATCATTTTAGTAATTCTCATAACCTAATCTCTTAACAATGTATGGATAGTGTCAGGAGAATATTGATGTTGGACACCATTGGGACTTAAAGGGTTAATAATAATATTGAGTAACACAAGAGAAAATTCATTTTTTATCTTAGGTAATTTTTGTTTTCCCTTTGTTTCAACATTATGAGCATATATTAATACCTGAAATAAAACTTAACTTTCCAAACATTTTTCAGATGAGATAAACCATGAAAAATTAAACACGAGCTTGCTGAGCACATTTAATTAGGATGTCCTGATGGGTGGTACTATTTTCTTAGCTTATACCATTCAAAAGGACAAGACCATTTTCAAGAATAAAAATCACTCCTGTTCAGTTATCCTTGGATTTCACATGCCAAAACCAGAAAAAGGGTTTTGCACTTCCCCATCACTGTTACACCTGAGTACTCTCTATAGAGTGCCCCCCCCCCCCCCCCCCCCCGGGTGGACATTCTTAGGTGATTCGAAGTTAACTTAGAAAGTATTGTAAAATGTTGTAATTTTTTTTTAGCCATTTCTTAATTATTCTTAAATTTTGCATTGTAGTATTTTTCTTTCATATTTTATGTAGGGAGCGTCCTCGGTACGGATAACCCCTAACGTTTCCTTTTATGTATCCTTGCATAATAAATATTTGATTTTGAAATTACAACAACAAGGAATGAATAAAACTATCTTTGTTCAGCTATCCCCAGCTGGTAGCAAAAAACCGTCCAAAAGCAAGGTATGTATTACAATGTAACAATAACAAGCTGCATGTCATCATGTAGTAATACATGCAACCAACTGCTGACATAGTTTAGCAGGTCCTGCTAAGGGGTACTATTTCCTTAGATAATGCAGGCCAAAAGGACAAGGCATTTTTTATGAAAAAAAGGCATTCCTGTTTAGTTACCCTGGCCTCTTAGAAACCTAAAGAATCACCGTTTAACAGTAAAAAAACCCAGATATGATATACCGCCTAACAGATGTTGCTAAAACTCAGGATGTCCCGTTGGACGGTACAATTTTCTTCGGTAATACCGGCCAAAAGGACAAGGCCACTTTTATGAATAAAAATATTACTAGAGTTATCCTAAGCTTGTAGAAACCTACAGAAATCATGTTCTACAACACAGTTTAACAAAGAAAGCGAGAGGTGATGTACATGCCAACAAATGTTGCCATGATTTAGGATGTCCCGTTGGACGGTACTATTTTCTTCGGTAATGCCGGCCAGCGGGACAAGACAAATTGACAAGACATTTATAAAAGGATTGCTCACTATACAGGACCAAGAACTCTTCAAAATTCACAATAAACGCAAAATTGGTCAACAATACCGTAAAATCACGCTTCTCTGGCGATAAAACGGCTTCTTTGGCTGTCAGTTTTCCACCACGCTTGAGCCGCCATATTGGATGTGTTCGAGAATTTCCGAAGTCGGCCCGAATCGGAAACTCGTTCCTAGTACTCCGATCCTCGGCTGTCCTTTTGGACGGTATGATTTAGGCACAACCAGCAAAACACTGCTCGATAGCTCAACTCTTCGGCGGCCTTTTCTTAGCAGCTATACGGAGCTAGCTACATGTTGCATATTCCAAACTCTGCAAAGGGAAATTGTTTAACAGAAAAAGAAAACCACACACTATGTCTGAAAAGCGACATCACATCAATAAATTTGCGAATTACCAAAATATAATAGTGACAAACAGTTCCGCCTTCGACTGCCATGTTTTTCTCCTAAAGACCGTTGATCTATGGTTTTTGACGTAATGCGCATGATCAGTACACAAATCCGCTGGCAAGACCCTTGTGATCGCTTTGCAAGTTGTGAGAACATCGTTTGGATTTCATTTAAAAGAATGTATGGGAAGTAGCTCCCCCCCGCCCCCCCTGTAAGAGATACTATGTCTTCCGCGATGGGACAGTCATCGTTAAGAATGATCTCCCAAAAGAGTTAGAGAACTACGTTCAATCTCTAGTTTTTAAACTAAGGTCTTTAAGTATTTCTTGGAGCTGGATCAAAAGCAACATGTCTATACTGCTAAATAGCATTTTTTATTTTCTTTGTATTTTTATACTAAACAATTATTCGCCGAAGACGACGTTCATATTGTTGAATAATTCAGAAGAATTCATGCGTGAGCATATAGCTGTAAACGGATGATGAGCCGGTGGTGTACGCTCAAAACTTCTATTAGCTTGTAACTCGGTAGACTCGGTAAGCCTAATATACCATTCCAGCAAGTAATTTTCGAGATTTATACTCGAATTTAATCATTCGAAACAGAGGCTTGCCGGGCTCAGTCCTGGCACAAACATTGCCTTAAAAGTTGCATAACCTTCGATGGCCATTTGTTTTAATTAACCTAGTAAAATGCGACCTTTATACCGCTTTGTTACCATTCATTAATTCATTCATTCATTCATTCATAGTATATTTGGTAAAGGAGGTTAAGTTAAAAGACAGCTAAGGCTGATGTGGACCTACTGATAAATTATCTATTGATGATATACAAATAAAATTTTAAAAAATGTACAGAAAATAGGTATACAAAAAGAATAAGTACACAGTAGTAAGATAAAAGACCAAAAGTTAAGAACAATTAAAATACTATTTCATCTTGTTGAAATTTATATATTGTCGAACAAGGATCCGTTTTTCTTAAGAAGCTTTTTAGAGAGCTCTCTGAGATGATGCCCTTAGAGAGACCAGGCAAATAGCAAGCAATAAGATTCACATACCACTGTACAGCTTCTAATTTTGATAAAATTATTTTATTTCGCATACACAAAGAAATTCTAAGTTCTGCCAACGTACTCTAACAATTCACTCCAAAGCGACGGGATTAATATCATTATCTTAAGGAAGTTGTAAATACAGACATACATAGATATGAAATGACACAGAGATCAACGGGTAGAGAGGAGTGTCGGACCCAGACTTCTTGTCAAACCATTGTGAAAGTAACTCATTTTGCATTTTTCAAAACTTAGTCCAAGGTCAATGGGAAAAATAGAGTAGCATCTGTACTGTCGCAATTTGTAACAATCATCGCACTGTGTAATACCTGTCGCAATTTGTAATAAACCGTGTCGCACTTTGTAATAAAAAAAGCTGTCGCAATTTGTAATAACTGTCCATCGCACTTTGTAATAAACTAAGCTGTCGCAATTTGTAATAATTCCATCGTACTTTGTAATAATATTTCGAGTGATTCAACTTACTTCGTCAACATTAATGTAATGCCAAAATATGAATGGTACTTCTTAAACAAAGATGATGACGTCTGCAAGCACGTAACTTACATATTAGCGGAGCTCCACGCGCCGCGCGAAGTGCTGCGCGTGGGCGGAGCCCCATAACTAAGTAAATCTACCCATCCCAGAAAATTTGGTAATCACGGGACCGTGCACCGACCCGGCGAGCGAGCGACCGTCCGTGGTTGTGCCTAAACGATATCGTCCAAAAGGACAGCCGAGGAGTACTAGGAACGAGTTTCCGATTCGGCCCGACTTCGGAAATTCTCGAAAACATCTAATATGGCGGCTCAAGCGTGATGAAAACTGACAGCCAAAGGAGCCGTTTTATCGCCAGAGAAGCGTGATTTACGGTATTGTCGACGAAGTTTGCGTTTATTGTGAGTTTTGAAGTGTTCTTGATTCTGTCTAGTAAGCAATCCTTTTATAAATGTCTTATCAATTTGTCTTGTCCCGCTGGCCGGTATTACCGAAGAAAATAGTACCGTCCAACGGGACATCCTAAATTATAGCAACATTTGTTGGCATGTACATCACCTCTAGCTTTCACTGTTAAACTGTGTTGTAGGACTGGATTTCTGCAGGTTTCTACATGCTTAGGATAACTCTATGGGAACATTTTTATTCACAAAAGTGGCCTTGTGCTTTTTGGCCGGTATTACCGAAGAAAATAGTGCCGTTTAACGGGACAACCTGAGTTCAGTTTAGCAACATTTGTTAGGAAGTATATCATATCTGGGTTTTTTATTGTTGAGCGGTGTTGTAGAACTTGATTTCTGTAAGTTTCTACAAGCTTAGGATAACTCTATAGTAATATTTTTATTCATAAAAGTGGCCTTGTCCTTTTGGCCGGTATTACCGAAAAAAATAGTACCGTCCAACGGGACATTCTGAGTTTTAGCAACATTTGTTAGACGTATATCATATCTGGGTTTTTATTGTTAAACGGTGATTCCGCTTAGGTTTCCAAAAGGTCAGGGTAACCAAACAGGAGTGTTTTTTTTGTTGTTTTTTTTTTTCGTAAAAAATGCCTTGTCCTTTTGGCCTGTATTATCTAAGGAAATAGTACCGCCTAGCAGGACATCCTAAACTATGTCAGCAGTTGCTTGCATGTATTACTACATGACATGCAGCTTGTTATTGTTACATTATAATACATACCTTGCTCTCTGAAGGCTTTTTCCTACCAGCTGGGGACAGCTGAACAAAGATAGTTTTACTCATTTCTTGTTGTTGTAGTCACCTAAGAATGTCCACCCAGGGGGACAATCTACAGGGAGTACTCAAAGTTGACAGCGAGAGGCGCCCTTTTATCGCCAGGGAAGCGTGAATTTTTTTTTCGTGTTGCTTTGCGCTGCTCACTAGTGTTCATTTAAAAAAAAAATTGAAAAAAAAAATTAAAAACTTTATAGACAGACTAAACAGACAGCACATTGTAACTGTCTACCAATTTCATAACAAGATATGATATGTTCTTCGTTCATGGACGAAATTACAGAAACTCATCAGTGACAAGTTCTGTTCAATTTCTAAATTACAGAATGTATCACAGCAATTAAACTCAACTGATTGTGGTGTCTTTGTCTGTATGGTAGGTTTTGCTATTTCATCACCTTTGCAATGAAGATTATTGAATGGAAAGTTATTCATTATGCAATTCCATCAAAATAAATGTGAACTTTTAGTATTATCCATCAAAACAATTTTCATACATCGCTACTG
>OZ037782.1:26704179-26719179 GCA_964035525.1 Porites cylindrica | reverse complement strand
TTCCTGTAAAAACTGAAAGGGGAGGGTCCAAAGAATTTGGAAATGGTATCTTCCCATCTGCATTAGCCCTTCCCTCTCTGTAAATAATCCCCACTCCCTGATTTCTTTGAGGTCTTGCTTGAATATTAGTTTATAAGTGCACCTTAAAGCCTCTTCTGCTGTAATCGTTCCTTCAACTTCTTTCACAGTAAAGGCATGTCATTCTAGAAAAAAAGAAAAATGCTCTGTCATTCGATCAAGTAAAGCAGATGCTATTTAATTTCATGAAGCAAAAACAAACATGGAAAAGTAATCATTCAACAGTAAGATTGTTTTTCCTTGTTTGATCATCATTAAACTTCCCTTCAGTTTTCTTGTGCATTATTGGCTGTGTGATTTGACTGGTGGGTCGATTTTTGGTGCATTCTCGATCCTCTTTTCTCCCTCTATATGATAATTTGTTTTCCTATTCAGTACCAAAGTGTTGAACAAATTACTCTGGAATTATGCTGCTTGTGAAAGACATCTGTTCAACTGAAGTGCCCCATACAGTGGCAGATCCAGACCTTCAGATAAGGGAGGGCCCAGTCATCCAGACCCTGAGATAAGGGGGGAGGGGGGGTGGTCTCCAAAAAAATTTTTTCGGCCCCCGGGCACCTCCCCTAGATCCGCCACTGCCATAGAGAGAGGAGTATTTGCTATAGCTATGATCTATCATGTGGGCAACTATTCTGCAAAGAATTTTAGGTCTGATATTTGACCAATCTATATGGATGTTTGTTACCAAGAAAAGATGTCTTTACTTACAATAGTTTGGATTAATGCAGATTTTTAACATAGAAATTAATTACTGTGAACCCAGATTAGTGTATGTTAGTAAGAGATGCATGTAATCTTATTGGAGGTGTCAGTTAACAGAGGTTCTGTACGGTACCTGATGGAAATTGGGATTTTTTCCCCTCCTCAAAGTTATGTGCAAACTAAATGTCATACATGTTAATGCTACCATTTACAACAATAGCTGAAGAACATTAGTGATGTTCAGAATACTGAAAGTTTAAAAATATTTCTTTGTCTAACAATGTAAATTATAATAATTATAATCATTACTATTACATTATTATTGTACCAATTACAGTGAAACCTCTATTAAGCGGGCACCTTCGGGACCTTCCCAAGTGTCTGCTTAATAGAGGGTGTCCGTTTAATAGAGGTTTCAAAAATTGCACAATGTTTGTTAATGATCAACATTTAACGGTTACTCTGTACTGTGGAAAGTTGCATGTTGTTAAAGAAGCTATCCAGAGTTCAATGTTTAATTTGTTTGAAAATGCAAAAACATTAACTGACTTCAGTACACATTTCAAGGATGTAATCCAATACTACTATTGTCAATTCAGTCCGGTGTCTGCTTAATAGAGGTTTTTAACAATAGAAATTGGCCAAATACAATTTATTTTACTGTCAGCGTCCGCTTAATAGAGGTGTCCACTGAATAGGGGTTTGTTATAAAGGGAAATATCAGACGTCCGTTTCGGGACCCGGCTTAGTGTCTGCTTAAGGCAGGGTATCTGCTTAATTGGGGGTCCGCTTAATAGAGGTTTCACTGTAAAAATTATAGTCATTGCTATTACAAATTGTGGCAATACTATGCAAAATATGCTTACCATGCAGACAGACTCACCCACAGTCATAGCTGTTTGCTTGAAAAGGAACTGCCTTTAATGTAAATAGCAGGGGGGATCTTGCCCCCACCCCCCTTCCCTACCACCACCACAGCCATGTTTCTCAACCCAAAATTGGTCAAGTGGAAATGTTAAGATTTTATTGAACACCAGTTGTAGCATCCAGGGCGCACGTTTTCTACCCTCCGACGACTCAAGAATAGCACCATGAAACAGGATTGTTTTAGCCTTTGTTTGAACAACTGCCTACTTATGCATACCTCGCCAACTGTCGATTGCGGATTCTATGGACACTGTTAAGATCTCAAAGAGGGTTGCTTGTGCCAACGAACTAAGCAAATGACAGTGTGGGAAATTGGAGTAGGGCTATGGTCAACGGCCCACTTTGTATATAACAGTGGCGGATCTAGGGGAGGAGCTTGGGAGGGCCAGGCCCCCTTCTTATTTTTAGACCAATCTGAGGCCGCGCCCGAAGTGCCGAAAAAGTTTTTTTGGAGACGGCGGCCCCCCCCCCCCCCCTTATCTCGGGTCTGGATGACCTTTGTGCCCCTCCCCCCCCCCCTCCCTTATTTGAAGGTCTGGATCCACCACTGTATAATAATATAGCTACTACTCACCTGTGCCTCTAAATCCTTTGCTTGCCTTATAGCCCTTGTAGAGGGAAAGTTTACAGTATTTCGAGTCTCAAAATCTTTGATTAGCTTTCTGCTTCTTCAGCGGATGCCGAGGAACAGAATATAAATTATCAGACAACTTAGTGCAAGAATGGCTTTCCGTTGTTTAATACTGGTATGCTTAGCTTTCTTTTGCTGTCTTTCTTTTTCTACTCGTTTTTTTTTGTGTGAATGTTTTGTGTAGCTGTGTGTGGTGTGTGGTACCTGACCCTTCGAATATAATCATTTATAAATAACCTAAGTGAGGCTGCCCTATCTTTTTAGCCCTCAGTGGTTATTATGGGCAACCTATACTCTCTCTATATATTTATCTAATTTTCTTGTATCATGTAAATCAATGTAGGGTACAGCTGGGTACAAATAAAGTTGTTGTTTTTTGAATTGTTGTTGTTGCTGCAAGCATTCGACATTGACAGACATTACACACATGGATGATTCTCTATTTTTCACATTCCCGCCAAAATGTGAAAAAGTTGTTAAATGGGGCAGCGGTTCATTTGAGTTTTATTTGCTTGTTCGTGTAATTTCTTCATGAATGCCATTCGATCCGGGGCCGTTCAAGGGATGTTACTCAGTAACATCCGCTGAAAGGACCTTCTTGATGCGCCAAGAGGTTTTATCGAGGCGAAACGTTAAAACATCCTTTCCAAACAGATGCAATGGCATCTTCTTGCATTTTGGTTGAATCAATCGAGGGATGATCGAAAAAGCAAGACAAGACCTCGAAACAAACATCAGCTCATGAGACAAACAAGGGTGGACGATCGAAGCGAAGCTTACATGAGTCACAGGGCCAACCACGAGGCGAGCGTGACGTCATACGTTTACGAAATCCGACCGAAGATAAGAGGGCCTTTCGACGGATGTTAACGAGTGCTGACCGATTTAAGCACAATGAAGGGTATGGTTTCTCTGGGATAGGGTAAATAAATCTAGAAGAGGGTATCATTTTCAATTTAAACTGATCAATTGGCTGAAGATTTTAGTCTAGACTAGGGAAACCGGGAATTGCCACTCAAGAATATAAAAAAATCAAATCGGTTTTGTTATGGCTGGACTGTGCTAGTGACCTCAGTTGTTTCTGGAAAACAGCTACTCTAGGATAGGGGGGATTTGGGGAGTCTAGTCTAGTATAGGGTAGCCAAATTCACTTAAACTAGCTCTGGTATAGGCTAAGGGTTCCAGGGTCCCAGCGGCACATCCCCAGGCAAAAAGTCCTAAAGAACCCCCAAGGGATGTATTTCTACATTGATACCGTAGTTCTTAGTGATTGGTGTATCACGAATCATTTTCCTACCGTGACGTGACATTTTCTACCTTGATATCATTTTACTTCCGTAATGGAACATTTTTACCTTGATATTTTTACTACCATGATGTGACTTTTTCAACAACATATATCAATGTTTGGGATTAAAGGTGCAAACTTCAGTGTGTTGTGAAGCATTTCTCCCGATCACTTGAGCCTGTCAAGCGGAGATACTGCAAATTTATGAGATCACGTGTCGTGTGTGACAGCACGATGCCTTGAACACTAGTCCTAGTCGGATTGTCGCCTATGGTTCATTCTGTCTCTCTCTGAAACCAGAATTACCGGGCTAAGCGAGGTGAGTTTTCATCTCTTCAAGATTGCTTCTTGGTTGGTTTCTTTAACATTAATCGTTTTGGGAATCGACTTTTGGTTATGTCCCACACTTTCGTTTGTAAAAGGCGATCGCACCAGGATCGCACCGATCGCACCAGGTGCAGACGGATTGCGCAGGAAGCGATTCGTTTGTTGGTCGATTTGATGTGTCGTGCGGGCGCTTTCCATTTAGATTAAAAATCCGGAATTTCGGTGGGAACAAAACTGGATTTTCCGATAGGTAAAAAGTTGTTCCATTTGATCGTAAACTCCGGTAAGGCGTTAACCGACGGAAAACCAAGATGGCTGCCGAGTTGGTAACAATTGGGATTGGTTTAAAGTACGAGAAACGTGTAAATGGAAAAAGAAATTCGGTTCGGAACGTTCCAGCCGCGAAAACGGGCCTACCTTTACAGATTTTCCGCTTTTTCCTGAAATTTCCCAGTTGGACGAACCGACGAAACGTTAACTAAATGGAAAGCACCCGCAGTCATATTTCAAAAGAAAAAAATTGCCGCATGTTCAGATAGGGTTCTTCGGGCTGTGGTTGTACCTGTACAGACTGTCGCTTTAACTGTATGACTGTCAGCACGTCCGATACCAAGGTAATAGAATGGCTAATTCGAGACTTTGCGAGACTGCCACAACTGGTTTCTGGTTGACTGATTTCACAATTTGAGACTGAGATAAAGCGTTTTTATCTTTTCCGAGCCCGAGATACTTCTAAAAACTCCAAGCGCCGAAAATTTCGAGACATTGGTACAAGTAAAGCTAAATAAAATGACGGAAAACGTCAATGGAAGCTAGCGGAAGCCCACCAAAATACTGCTTTGTCTTGTTTCACTCCCTTAATCTATACCAGCTCAGTTCAAATAAGCTGTACCCATGAACTCAAAAAATTTCGAATCCTGAAGACCAAACAGAAAGAAAAAACGACAAACCCGAGACTCCGAGATCCGTTGTCAAAAAATCTCGAGACTCCAAGACGCAACAATCACCCAAAACGCTTTCGAGATTTCGACGTCGCGCCAAAGTTTTCCGAGACCCACGTTTACCGAGGTAGCATTCTATACTCCTGGTACCGCACTCTGATTACTGTGATACAAGAAGAATAGAAGATGGGGGTAACGGCGCACGTTATATCATACATTGGTAATATTTGAGGCTGAAGCTACCAGCCCAGTTTTCTTAAATTTAAATCAATTTTTTCTTTTATTTCATAAGTGCGTTTAAATATTTGCATAATTTTAATAGGAAAGAATCACCTTAGCGTGACATTCTCGGAAAAACAGGAAGTTGATGATGTAATGATGGGACTTTCCCTGTCAAATGATGAAGTCATCAAACGTCTTTTGTTTTCATGTTGTATGTCTAATGCCAGACATAACTAAGGGACGGGCCATTAGAAATAACCAGAGGGAGGGGGGGGGGGGGAAGGGGTGAAAAATTTTCAGTACAGGAATTTTATTTTTTTAAGCCCACTTGTCTGCAGGAATTTTTTTCCCACACATTTCTTATTTTGTAACTAATCGTGAAAAACATGGAAGCAATGTGTTTTTCACCCACATGACAAGGAAAAATAACAAGCGCTTGAAGAAGGGCCACAAAGATAGTGATGAAGTCCTCGTAAAGTCAATTTTGACTACCCATACAGTGTCGTTTTAGCATAGTGTTTCAACTTTATCCTTGGTCTAATGTTTTATATCTATCCTTGTTTTGACTTAGTTTGTTATAAATTACCATATTAAAAAGCATGCAAAATAGAAATTAATCCAGCTGGACAAAATTGAACCACAACACAGACTGTTATTATAATCTAAGAAATGGCAGCTGCACTTCAGTTTGTGCAATAAAGGTTATACCCAAATAGTAGCAAGATTACTTATTCATTAACGTAAATTCGCCCTTGGCGCCTCAATTGCATCTACCTTGAAACATGGCATTGAGGTCAATTAACATACTATAAGACAAAAGAATACCTGCCATTTTGGAATATGGTGTGCATATTTTGTTATTTTGACTGTCGTTACTGTTTTGGAAACAAAAAATTACTCACTGTTATTTATTGGTGGAAATTTCCACTTCACAATTGAGCCAGAACATCAATATAGTTATTAATGAAAAGCAGTAGCACTTCAATTGATCCAGTATATTTTGTTATTTCTGTTATTTTGACTATTGTTACTATTTCATATTAAAACCAAAACTACACTGTCAGATTTTTATTGTTGGGAAGTTCCATTACACAATTGAGTCATAATACAGATTGTTATTATTCAAATAATATATAGATTTAGCCAGGGCTAAAAGCGAAGCTCCCATTAATAGATTTATAATTTAAATCAAAAACAATCTTGTATTCCAACAAATCAGTTAACTTTAGAGCACATTCTTGTGACTTTTGAGGGAAAGGCTAAGTGGTTTTAGAGAAAACAATTTGCAAACAGTCCAAGAGTGAATCAAATCTTACATCGAGTTGATAGCCTTATATGCACACACACACAAAAATAGCAATAAACTTCGATCACATTTAAGAGATATAGCGGCTCTTGATCACGGTAGATTAGGCCTAGAAAACAAATTCTTGGAAAACAAATCAGGCCGAATTTTTTTGGCGTTCGACAAGTTTACTTGCCAACAAATCTGGGGGGTGTAAAACAACCTTTGATACTTTTTATACATCACATCTGAGGTCAAACGGTACTTTGAGGTGCTGAATTTAAATCTGGGGGGTGTAAAACAACCTTTGATACTTTTTATACATCACATCTGAGGTCAAACGGTACTTTGAGGCGCTGAATTTATCATACAGACCTCGGAGAGAATGCAGTATTTCAGAATTTTGCAACACAAATTTCACTCATTTAAATATTCAGGACGATGGAAGCACGCGTGGGCTTTTAGCGAAATCGTTAAAAAGAATTTCAAAATCACCTATACGGCCAGCCGGTTCTCACTTTTGACAACCGCGAAATGAATGAACAATTATAGAGTTACGCTTTAACATAATAAAGAATTTATTATGTTTATTTTTTATTTAATGGTTTTATGGATGTGTAATCTTCAAAAGCGTTTGATACGCGTTGCATTTTGAGTACTCCTGCAAGCGATGTTTATGAACGACTGAAAACAAACGGCAGAGCGATTAAAATTGCCAGAGAGGCTACTAACAATCAATAAAAGAAATATAATTCGGTGAAACATACACAGAGACAACAGTTTTCATTCACAAAGACAAGGATTTAAGTGTCTCTAAAAATCGCGAGTCTTCAAGCTTAATGCACCTATCAAAGTAAACTCCGTGGGGGGGGGGGGGGGGGGGGGGGAGTGCGGGCAAGGGGTGGGGATTTGAAAAATTTTAAAATTTTTTGATCAAATTCCCCAGGGTGGGAAACGAAAGGTCAATCAAAAGTGTCAAAAAAGCCCCCACCCCGGGGGAAAACTCTAAACAAACAATACTATAATACTATATAAAACGAATAAAAGAACATTTCAAAAGTACGTTCTTACTACTTTTATTTAAGGTTAACGTACGTTCCGTTAAATTACTTGCTGTAATTAAGTATTTTCGCTCTCCACTAGCATCTCTTATTTTGAACAACATAATCGCTCCAGGAAGACTGACCATGCTATTATATTAATGAAACGTAAAATGCTTTATAACGTCTGTTCAACATGTGGGAACAGGTCGGATCAGTGACCCGTAAAAAATCCTCTGACTTTCATGGTAAAATTCCATTTCAATCGAGGTTTACAATCAGATGGGAACTTGGAGATAAAAACTTTCTCAAAATAGACATTATCTGTTTAGATGACAGTGTAAAGTATCGGATTGTGGCGATTAAAACAAATGAAAACTTCATACCTTTCTCCAACAGCGTGACTTTCAGAAAGCCTCGAGGGACGGACTTGGTAACCGCTTCTGAATTGATACCAGGCTTCTATCGGACAAAGTCAAATGTCCCGACCCCGGGGTCGCTTCACGATCAAAAGCCCGACATTGGGATAGTCTCAGGCATCAAATCCCCTCCCCTTGCCCGCACTCCCCCCCCCCCCCCCCCCCCACGGGATTTACATTGATTGGTGCATAAAGCTTAAGTTTATGTTTTACGCCGGCTTCCCGGTGTTTGCTTTTTTCAAAGATAAACTCCAGGCAAGAAAATCGCTCAAGGCTTTCTTTTACAGGCAGAATTATACCTAAACATTCTTTGGAACGTTTTCTCTGTATTTGCGGTGTGAAAATGTCTAAAGGCTTTTTAAAGTTCTGTAAGTTTGTATCAAACCTGATACTAGGTAAGCTTAAGATCATTGTCTCAAATCTTGCAAACATGCATAAACTAAATAGCCGCATAAACTACGCTCGTCAGAACGCTCGGCTTCATTAAATTAGTCAACAACAACAACAACAAGTTTATTTCAAATTAAATATAGCTTACAAAGCTTGTGCCCGCAATTAGTAAAGGCTATTCGAGGCGGGTCAGGTACAAGAGAAAAAAGAAAATTCTATAAATAAATAAATATATATATATATATATATATATATATATATTAAACGAACAATCCTAGAAGCAATCTAGTTTGTCGTGTGGTTTATAGCCAGAGTGAGACAGGAAGGCAGACTGTACTTCATACGGAAGTACACCATGTTACGATTTTGAGAATTGCCCTGTAATATCAGAAACTCTCATATAGTCGTCCTCTTTTTCCAGTATTTCAAAGAGTTTTCTCTTTAGTTCGCTTTTGAATTGATTTTTTTTAGATGTTTTGATAGAAAGTGGAATACTGTTCCAAATTAAAGCACAGGAAATAGAGAAGGCTCGTTTCATATTTTCAGTTCTAACTTGTTCAACATAGTAATTTTCATTAGTAACAGATCTAGTTCGGTAATTGTGGACAGAAGACAGTTTCGTGAACATATTCTTAATGTTATCAGGAGCGAGATTATTATGGACGTCGTACATTAAAAGGCTCATTTGCTCAAATAGCAAGAACGATATCGGCAACTGTTTTGTTTCTAAGAACAACGAAACTGCATGAGTTCTTAGTTCAGCGAAGAACATTAGCCTAAGGGCTCTCTCCTGGAGAACCAGTAGTTTATGAAGATGCGTTTCAGCAGCATGACCCCAAGTACAGATACCATAACTGATATAAGGCAAAATTAAAGAGCGGTATAAAGTGAGAAGTACATGACGTGGAACAAAATGTCTGAGCTTCGCGATAATTCCGATTGTTTTACTGACTTCTTGACAAACGTAGTCTGTATGAAATTTCTATGAAAGGTTCGAATCAATGAATACACCAAGATATCTAATATAATTTTTCCAGTTTCTAACGGTTGACTGGTATCTGAATTATTATTAATTATTTTGATATAAGGATGAAAAGGAATAGTCTTTTGGCGTGGACGAAAGATGATATAGTTAGTTTTTTCGATATTCAAGGTTAATTTATTGACAACTAGCCACGAGCATACTTTGAAAAGTTCTTCGTTAATCTCAGTTTCAAGTTTTTTAAGATCTCCGTTTGCATAAGTTAAACTAGTATCATTGGCGAAAAGGAAAATTGAAGCTTATTTGAGGATTTATATAGATCATTAATATACAAGAGAAAACGCTAAGGTCCCAGAACGGAACCTTGTGGTACTCCAGAGGGTTTGATGAGAATCAGAAATATAACCATTTACAGTCGTATACTGTCTACGACCATTTAAGTACGACTTAAACCAAGAGCCATAATGGGACAGAGAGGGACTCCCCCAGTCACGCCTTTGGGATATCTTAATTTCAAAAAAGTTATTTTTAGAACTATGCGGACCATGCGGAAACAGTTTCCGGTAAACTGGTTGACTTCCGGAAGATTCAGCGCGCCAAAGCGAGGCGGTGTCAATGAATGAAAAAAAAAATGGCTGCTAAAGTGGGGGACGGTGTAGAGGGTGTTTACTTGATAAAATGTCCTTCTTCGACGAAGAACCTACCATAGAAATTGGTTACAACTTCTACACAAACGGATCCTTTACAAAAAACGGTAGAAATACAGTTAACGCGACCGCGTGGACCATCGTTTTTGTTGGAACAGCTGGAAAGAGGAGAAGTAGCAATGCGGCCCGGATAAGTGTTGAACACAAAATGCGGGTCCTACAAAGACGACCGTACAAGCGACCGTGTGGACGTATTTTCTGTTGAAAAAGGAAGGAAAAAAACGTATAAAAGTTTCTAGTATTTTTCTCAAGGACATGACCAGGAATCATGTGGAAAACACCTTTTCCTGCTTCGACTGATATTTTGTACCGTGCTTCACACTGGACAATTAACAATTAAGCACTTTAATATTCTTGAACACGAGGTGAATAGACGCGGAATATTCGCGGCGAGGTTATTATTCCTAAAGCCACTATTCACCAAGATTGAAAATCAGTAAGGAGTACCATTTAATCATACTCATGTGTGAAAATCGGTATGTGCAAATGTTTGATCTTTACAGAATTTTCAAACATTGCAAAACAAATCGCAGTTAAAAAATCCTTTCGCAAACAATGGCCTAATGGGTTATATGGAATCGCCAGAGCTTTAAATCCTGCTTCCCAGCCTGTGAAGAAAAGAAGAGCTTTGTTTTCATCTGTCGACTCGCCAAGTCAGCGAAAAAGGTTTTTTTGTGCAGCTTGTGATGTTCTTTAATAAGTTCAGACAATGGTGGCCCGGTTGCTCGAGGTAAGGAGCCGTTTCCCTGTAGTTTTCTTGACATTGAAATCTCGAAATTTCGTAAGGATTTGCTTTTATTTTTTTTGTCATAAGTTGAATTTGATTTCTGGGGAACATTCGCCTTTGAAGGAAATGTTGAGTTTACAAAACCACCTCTTCCATTTTTAAATTGTAATTGTCAACATTCCAGCGAGCGCAGTGTTCGACACTAACGCTTGCCCACTTGCCCGGGGCAAGTAGAATTATGCGCTGGGCAAGTGTGTAAGCTGCACAGGTTGCCCGTTTGGGCAAGTGGTTAAGGGTAACACTCGAGCCGCTGGGGCAAGAATAAAATCCAACAGCTGCGGCAAAATCACCTGATCCCTTTTTTGAAATTTTAGTCAGGTGAACATAGAAGGAGAATGAAAAACAGGGTCCTTACGGGTCCTTACGCCGATACATTGAGTATTTCGGTTTCCGCCATGTTTTTCTTTACGAGCAAGTATTCATGGGTAAGTTTGTACCCAGTCCTCTCGTGTACTTGCCACGAACTGCCAAACAAACAAAGATGGCGGCCTGGTGAGCAACCATAAGTTTATTTCGTTTTGGTTTTACGCGGAAGTCACTGGACACAGTCACTAAACGTGAGGACATCCAAGCAACACAACAGTTAAATTCTACAAACCTTAAGGAACCAGGATACAAGAGAAGAGCTGAATCTCAACCAGAAGTCTTCGCTGGGAAAAGCAAACGAGATCAAAAATACCAAACGTCATGGGAGCGCGACTTGAAACTGAATGAAACTGCGAGCAAAGCGAGCTGGTGATTTTTTGGGGGCAACCAAAAAATACACTCGGCAAGTAAAACTAGCGACATAGTTGCCCAGAGGGCAAGTTAGCAGGAAAATTAGTGTCGAACACTGGAGCGAAAAATATAGCTCTGTAAAGTTAATCGGAAAACGCTCTTTTGAATTCTTTGAAGTCTTTTCTTACCCTCCAAAAAATGGACCCTAGGATTTTGGCGAATTCTGAAAGGTTCTTGCTCGAAAAAGATTGGCAAAACACCGAGCTAACGCATTATTTACTCGCGAACACTACAAAGATCACTGAGTGTGTATCCTGCAAACGATTTTTGCTTGTAAAAGCTTTATTTGTGTAAGGTTATTTGTGTTTTTTTCATGTTGCAAACGGTGTTGAAATAAATACGACAGTATGATAATCTCATCGGGAGTTTATTTACTTTCTGTGGTTTTACCTAGCCTCATATTTTCCTCATAGACCTGTAATAATAAACCTTTACAGATCCTGCACCACAATGTGTGGATAAGAACAACCCCAAGCATTTGTTATGTGTGTTAAATAATATAAGCTTGCTGCATGGATAATAAATGTAGGGGTTTGAATGCAAATCGTACCACAGCGTAATTCAAGCTTCAGGCATTCATGGATGCACAGGACCTTTTGATGTTGTGTTTGCCACTTATTGACCCAGCAAGTTTTCCCTGTTTTAGTAATTAAGCACTCATGGTTTTAGGTGTCGGCTGCTGAATGTAGTCTTTTCTTTTTTTCGTTATAGAAAGTGCTCAAAAGTATTAAGAATAAAAACTATTGCAATAAGTTCAAGCTGTGTATAGTTTCTTACTGAGTTGTGTCTTATTTTTTATACTCCCCTCCCACACAGAAAAAAATACAAACCTAATTACTCATTTTCTATAGTGAACGGCAAAACCTGTATATTTAAGCAGACCCCATATTAAAAGTTACATCCTATGTTAAGCAGATGAATAGCTCAGTATGTTTGAAAAGTTTCTAACCATATTTTCAGAAAAACAAAAAAATGTTTTCAAAAATAAATGTATTCATACCCATTTTAAGGGGTATTTTCTTTGTGTTAAAAGGTTTCAACCAATCATAAGACTGCTGCAAACAATAGCCAACTGAAGAAAACTTTACATTAATTTTTTGCTCCTGGCATGTCTGTTTTATTCAGACTCATAAGAATTTGTTATAAGGATTCATGTACATGCTGCGTTGCAAAGTTTTCTTGATTTTGCTGCCTAAACGAATCAGAAGTATAGTACAGACAATAGTAAATTGAGCACCTTTTTGCATTTCAACATGTTTAAACGTTGACTTTGTTGATATTAATGTTGAATCCTAATGCTCTTAAAGCCGAATCTGCAGGCAGAGCAAGTTAGGGACCGTTCATTTTTTATGGGGTAGGGGGGGCTGGTGGGATTTGGAGGAGTGTAATTTGAAAATTGTATGACCCCCCCCCCCCCCCCAATTTCCGATTTTTTTCGCATGCCCCCCCCCCCTCATCAGAGTAATTTTTTGGAAGGGCCCCCCCCCCCCCCCCATGAATTAAAAAATACATAAGGTATTTAAAAAGTTACTGCATTAAAATTTCGTTTTGTTACATTTCACGTAATTGAGTGAAAGAAAGCTGTTTTTAACAAATCCTCACTCAAAAGAATGAAAAGTCAATTTCAGCTCTTCTTGTTACTGCTCGTCCTGAGCGTGTTGTAGCTGGCCGCTCGTCTACATATTCCTCGTCTGAGGCGATAAAAGCAAGAACGACATCATTTGAGTCGTCTTCAGAGTCAGGGGCATCACTCTTGTAATCATCATCAGTTTCTTCTCCCTCACTGCTTTCACCACTGCTGTCTCGGAGAGGTTAGGAGAGTTGCTACAACCAGAGTACCAGTTAAAACCTAGTGATGGACGGAGACTGAACTACGTTATAAAAGAACACAGAGAGGCTGTTGAGAAACTGAAAGGGCAGTAAAAAATTCTGAGTGATCATGACTCCACGCTCTTCCAGGCGAATGGCATTACCCTGAAGCCTGACAAGAAATTCCACCATGACTTCAATGTGCAGCACATCGCTAGGATTGAGGCAAAGCAGCTCAAGGTTTCAGGGGAATTAGAAAACCTCGAAAAAAAAGAAGGAGACCTTTGACCAGGTCTTCAAGGGCTTAACAGGACACTATGTGTCAAAAAAAAAGAAAGTTAAAACAAAACCGTAGGAAATCAAAGGGCAGAAAACGCAAACGGTTTGAAAACAACGTCCTACGCGTGTATATCTGCGTTGCAAATCCCCTTGCAAAAGGAAGATTTTCGAGCTGAAGAGAGACTGCTCACAGTCTAAAAGACACACAACATAAAAATGATGTACCAGTTTTATGAAACCTTTACATGTTGTATTTTATATTATATCCTCAGGGAGGGAGCCAGCCTGGCATAAGGACTCAGTTCTTCTCTCTTTACACCCTCACTCATCCTTCTTTTTACCATCTATTTTTATGCATTAAAGGTTGTTATAAATAAAAAAAACCTGTGTAATTAGAATTGGGCGGGCATCCACACAAACTTTTCCTGCTTTCTGCTTGTTAGAGATATCCACTAAGTACGGGTTTGTATTTCTTAAATTATGGAAAGAAACGTTTTGCCACATTTTGAGCTATTCGACTGCTGAATACAGGGTGTCTGCTTAATATGGGGTCTGTATACCATTCAATGTAGAAAATGAGTTAATTAGGCTTTCACTGAGGAGGGGAGGTATAAGAAATAAGACATAATTATAAACAAGAAGCTATACACAGCTTGAACTTATTGCAGTAGTTTATATTCTTAACACTTTTGAGTGCTTTCTATAGAGAAAAAAAGAAAAGACTACATTCAGCAGCCGACACCTAACACCATGAGTGCTTACTAAAGTAGACAAAACTTGCTGGATCAATAAGTGGCAAACACAACATCAAAAGGTCCTGTGCATCCAAACCCCTACATTTATTATGCATGCAGCAAGCTTATATTATTTAACACACATAACAAATGTTTGGGTTGTATGGAAATCTTACCTATACATTGTGGTGCTGGATCTGTAAAGGTTAATTATTACAGGTGTATGAGGAAAATATGAGGCTAGGTAAAACCACATAAAGTGAATAAACTCCAGATGAGATTATCATACTGTCGTATTTATTTCAACACCGTTTGCAACATGAAAAACACAAATAACCTTACACAAATGAAGTTTTTACGAGCAAAAATCGGTTTCAGGATACACACGTAGTGATCTTCGTAGTGTTTTAGCCTCGCGAGTAAATAATTCGTGAGCTCGTTGTTTTGCCAATTTTTTTAGAGTAAGAACCCTTCAGAATTCGGCAAAATCCTAGGGTCCACTCTTTTGAAGGTATGAAAAGACTTCAAAGTTTCAATATTTTTTGCTCGATGGAATGTAATGACAATTACAGTTTAATCGAGTAGAAGGGGTGTGTGAACTCAACATTTCCTTTAAAGACAAATTTTCCCCTGAAATCAAATTCAACTGACTTATGAGAAAAAAAAATGAAAGCA